>VZRX01020145.1:52423-145473 GCA_013398075.1 Notiomystis cincta
AAAAAAGAAGAAGACAATGAGAAACCTTCTGTAAAGCAATATATTTAAGTGTAACTACCAAAGCAGTCATTAAAAAATAAGCACCATAGCCTCATAACCAGTGAATGAAGAAAATCAAGGCAATGGAGTCCAGTTTTGTAAAGACCTAATTAGGACAGTCAGTAGGGTTTTTCAGCTTGCCTCTGGGATTTTTGAGAGCTTCCTGCATTTATAAAAAGGCCCATAATGAATATGAAATAGTGAAGAAGAAATATTTTCTTAGGAGAATGATTCGTAGTTTTTTAATGATGAAAACTCCTTAAGCTGCTCAATACTAGAAGCTTCAAAGGAGGCTTCCTCTATATTTAGTATCTCTGTGTGTCCTTGATAGATGATTTGCTCCTGACTATGCTGAAAAAATGGTAATGTATGAAGGTGGGATTATTCAGGCTTTTTTATGTTCCATTCTTCTGTATTAATAGACCTTACTCATGATATTTATATTTTTTAGTGAATACTTTTGCAAATTTCATGTCCAGTAAATTTTCAAAATGGAATAGTTCTTCCTGCAGAAAAAACTGATTATTTTTCCTCATAGTGGGAAGAGAAAGAATTTCATAGGTATGGTGGCAGGTTATCCTGGATGATGGAAAAGGTTAGGCATTGGTTACAATAAATCTAAGCAGGTTTTGTAGTTATATCTTGCTTATATATGCATATGTTCCATAGTACTTTAAAAGCTTCTAAAGAGTTTAAAAGGAAGAATGTAAGGGCTGAGTTTGGAATCTGTTGCAGAGTGTCTTTTATGACCTTTACAGTATTATTGCCTCAGAACGTGTGAAAGGTGCAAAATGCACATGAGCTGGGCAGAACTACACAACTCTTAAAAGTTACACCCTGAGGCATGTAGCTCCAACACCACTTGACACAGAGCAAGTGTAAAAACAGCCAGTTTACTGGAGACCTTATTAACTACATGCAAAGATTTCAAGAGCTACTGTGTGCAAATAACAACCCTATGATTAGATTACTTGAAAATACACTTTAAAAAAAAAAGGTTTAGATATTACAAAAGCAAATATGGAGGAATTACTCTGCAAAGGATGCCTAATTGAAATTGCAGGAGGCCTAAATGGTAGCTTTCCATTTCTCTTTCCACTTGTCTCAGGAAAGTCAGTGATATACACTTATGTCAGTGTCAGTAGTGCTAACTTCAAGCTTTCAAAATTAATGAGTCAGCCTAAAAGAAGTTTTATCACTCACCTAAAAATCATTAGGTTAAATAAAGGTGAGTGGCTCATCCATTCTTTTCCATCTCCCCCTCTGTAAACTGCCTGCCTCATTTGTTTTCAGGAACTCTTTTCTTAACTCTGGAGACCAGAAAGTTGTATATATTTCAAATGAAAACTGGGAAGTCTCTTGGCACTCCATAAAGCTTCAGGCACAGGAATCAGGGAAAAACACTATACACTGTAGGCTTTTTGATTAAAACAGTGTCTATCTCAGTTTTGATATGAGAAGAGTCTGAAAATCTCATGACTCTGAGCATTCAGTTTGGTATAATGAATAAAGGGCCTTTGGCCCAACACTCCTTTTCCCCTTTTAAAAAAAGAGTGTCAGGATAGTACCTGAGTTTTAGAAAGTCTTTCTGAAGTCACAGAGGAATATGTTCCACTTAGAACATCTGTAGTTACTCTCATTCATTTTTCAGTTTTGATGTAGAATTAAGGAATTATGGTGGATTTTGTGAACATTCCTCCATCTCTTTACTTTTCTCTTATCCACTTTTTCATATTCAAGAGGATTTAGTGAATTCAGTTCAGCCTAGACATCACAGAAATGTGACTGTGATAATTAGCCAGATGATCCAAGACATAAAAGCCCAAAGAGTCACCTCTGTTAGCTAGGAAAAAAATTTCTAAAGGTCTGGAATGAGATATATTTGAGAAGAATATATTTGAATAAATGTGTCTTATCATTAGTAGTTAAAGAAATGTTTCTATCTTTTATCCTAATGATTTAAAAAATAAAAATTAAATTGCAGAGGGAGCATCTGGGGCTTCTATTCTTGCTGGTTTTTATTATTTACCTGTGAGCAGTACTATAACCTTCATCAAATGGACTTTGTGAGGAGCTTTCATTCATCATAGACTTGCTGTTGAATGGGACAACTCATTTAGTTGTAGCAGACACAGATAAGACTGAGATATTCCACGCCTTGCATTTTGTTAACAAACTTTGCTCCAGGAAAAGGAGTAGAAGATCTTCCAGTAATACAGAGCAAAACTGATTTAGATGCCCCTTGGGTAATCCCTATGGGATACTCTGAGGGTGCTGAGAGGCCTGGTTACTGACATCATGAGGATGCTCTCAACAACTTTTGAAAGATTTTTGAGATCAGGGAATGTAAAAATGGCCAAAGAAAAGCAGATGTTCTCCCCATATTCACAAAAAGGCCCAAAATGTAATAAAAGGATTCTGTCAAGTCAACATCACCTCAGACCCTGGAGAAAACATCTAGCAAGTCCACTTGGAAGCCACTTCTGAATTCATGAAGTAGAGGAAGGTGATTGACAATATCTAGTAGTAACTGAAGCAGATGAGCCACACCTGACCAATGTGATGACTGTCTTGTATTATTAAATTACTAGATCTGTGAATTAATGTAAGGCACTGGATATTGGCTACTCTGGTTTAGCACAGCATCAGACACAGCATCTAAGTCAGGACATTATGGTCTAGATGAGTGAACTACCAGAGAGCTGCACTGTCCACCTCAGGAGATTGTGACTGGTACTCTGCCTGCAGGCTGGTTACGAGTAGAGCACCGAGGGCTCTGTACTGGGACTGTTCCTGTCCAATATCTTTGTCAATGACCTGGGGGAGGAAATCAAGTGCACCCTCACTAAGTTTGCAGCTTACACCAAACTGAGGGATGGAGTCAATGTCCTCAAGGGCAGAGTTTTCTCCAGAGGGACCTTGACAGGCTGGGGGAATAGGCCAATAAGGAGCTCATGAAGGGTCAATGCAAGGTCCTGCACCTTGGGCAGCTCAACCCCCTGTAACAGCATGGGCTGGGGACTGGCCAGCTGGGGAGTGGGTCTGCTCAACAGGGTCTGTGGTGCTGCTTCACACTGGGCTACAGAGGAGCTAGAAATGTGCCCTGACAGCAAGGCAGGCCCTCAGCATCCTGGGCTGTGCTCATCAGAGGATATCAAGAGTATCACTGAAAATAATTATTTACTTGACATTTGTTAGACCATACCGAGTGCTGTATCCAGGTTTGAGCACAAGAATGTTATGGATAAAGTGAAGTAACACAACAGATTGTCCAGAGAGGCTGCGAAATCTTCACCTTTAGAGGTTTATGAGGACTGGACTGGAGTAAATGCTAAGTAACCCAAAGTGACTTTCCAGCTGATCCTGCTTTGAGAGGAAGTTTGGAGTCTCTGACACATTCAGGTTCCTTCCAACCATAATGATTTTATGGTTGCTATTAATTTACTTTCTAACCAACATTAAACACAACTTCAACGGCAATGATAGTTTGGCTGGAGAAAAAGTGGCAAAACTAAAGATTGAATATCTCAAAGATAATTTAAATCTAGTGAACTTTCTAAATCTTGATCCCTCTAGATTTAAATGCTAGATGTCAAAAATACCCCAACTTTTTGATCTTCAGGTAAAAAAATAGTGGGTTTGTATCAACCTTTCAAACATAAATATTTTGTCCAAAATTAAAATAAAATCTTTATGTGTCTCAAAGCAAGTCGGTTTCAGCAGCTTTATGAAAATTAAAAGTATTTTTTATTTGCTAGGGAATTGAAAAAAAAATTATTTACACATACATTGAAGAAATATTTGTTTCATGCTGTAACTTTGTTTATGTCGTTGGTCCAAGAAATTGCAATGAGGTTTATTTTCTCTATTGCAGGCAAGTGATATGGTACTGAAAATTGTGTCAGTTAGATATAGGAGCCAAAGTGTCACCCAAATACCTTGTTTCCTTCTTCCTCTTCTGTTACTGTGACAGGTTTGTGTCTGTCTGTCTCTGTGTGTGTACATTTAAACAAACAAAAGTGTTTTCTTATTTCTTCCTCTGTCCTTTGTTAGCATGTTATCTGAGGTATGACAATACCTTCACTTTGAAAAATCAGATGCAGATGGATTACTTTGAGCTCAAAGTATAACTCCAGTTCCTAACTCTAGTAATGTAAACAGGAAGTTTCCAGACTGATGTTTCTACAGGACAGAAGGAATCCTGTCTCTTCATGTTAAACAAAAAATAATCCTAAAAGTAAGTCAATCTCAAGAAGCAGGTCTCAAGAAACAATGATCCAAGCAGTTAATATACAAACTAGGATTTGAGACTCCCATGAATGGGAGGAGATAAGCCCAAAATTCTCTCTTTTTTTTTTTTTNCAAATTTTCTCTTTTTTTTTTTTTTTTTTTTGTTTTTTTTTTTTTTTGGTTTTTTTTTTTTTTTTTTTTTCCTGGGGAAAAAAAAAAAAAGTAGCAGAAAAGGAAGTGTGCCAAGGTAGGCAAAGAAATGGAGTCTAACATCTGATTTACCCAAATGTCTAGAGAGCTTCAATCAGAATCATATTCAGGATGTATGCCTCTCTTCCAAAGCAGCTAATTTTCCAGAAAAACAAGCACAAAGAAACCATCAGTGGGACAATTTTCAACTCAAATACAGGAAGTACACAGTGAGACCTTTGCAAAAATTGCCCTGAAAAATACCAGCCAAGAGATGAAAATGGTGATCACTTAAGAGCAATAGTGTTTATGTTCCATCTGGGAAAGGAAATTTTGAAAAAAGGAAGAAAAGAACCATTAAAACACAAAAAGTTTTCTTACCACAATATTATAAATACAAACTCAATTCTATCAGAAAGTATATTCACTTTTAACTTCTACAAGGCTGATTCCCACTCCCAGAAAAATTTCCCTTACTCCTAAAACACCTTGCCTGAATCAAGGACAAGAGACTTTGTTCACAAGTGAAAACTAGAGGAGCAACCTCTACAGCAACATCAGCAAAAAACTTAAATGCACATTCAAAGAACAAGTTAAAACCCTAATTGTGAAATTCATGAAGTGGCAACTTTGAGATGCAGATCAATCAAAGGCAGGATTGATACAAGGGCAGGTATAGATTCCTCCATCTTCATTCACTGGACACTATGTATATATTGTATTTTGGTGCAATTGTTTCTACGCCCAGGACCCTTATGAGTCCTGGCAGAAGCTACACTGTGTCAGCTGAAATGGAGTCTTTCTCTGCGGGTAGAATCTGCATCATGTTTCTCTTAGCAGAAATCTCTCCTTGCATATCTGACAGGTTATTCTGCAACTCTATTCCCTAAAAAAAAAAATTTAAAAAGAAAAATTCATGTTTATTTCTGAAAGTCACATTCTATTTTATTGAATAGATAAGAGATTTATTAGAATGCTAGTAAGTTCTTTCATATTAGCAGCATCTCAAAATACCTTTGTGTAGATTGATCCTTCACTGATTTCTTCTGACTTGTCTGGAAGGCCAAGAGTGTTTCCTGTCACTGGCAGTATTGCTGGAGGAAGAATTACGAGAAATTCAGGCCAGCTTTATAAAACTGCATGCAGCAAACACACCCAGGTTATGTGTTTAACCCTGTAACTCAGAATAGTAAGCAGGCAGGTGAGAGACTAAATAAGATTAAGACATGGCAGCATCAGCTAACTTGTTGCATTGCTGGTGGAGAGGCAGGGGAATCTGTGCTGTAGCAGCCAAACACCTCTAATATTGTCTGCTAGGTATGCAGATATTTCAGATTACAAGGTGGAGGGAGGTATTCTTTATCAGGGTCCTCTTTTACAGGTGCATGATTTGTGAAGGAATGGCTGCTGAAAAAAAGGAGCACGGACAAACATACAAATAAGTACTCCTCATATTTCTCCTCTCTGATTTCTTCTGTTTTGTTACTTGGGATTCATCAACAACTTATGTATTTTCATATGGAAAAATCAGGAATTGTCAACTTGGCTTGATGTTAATGGAACACTTACTGTGAGCAGCACAGGTAGCTGTAAGGAGTATATATTTTAACTCATAATTCAAATCTAATCTAGCTTTCATAGTGTCATAGTGATAATATTCTATGAAAGCTTAATAAGTTATAATGAATAAGTAAAATTTATGAAGCGTGAATACGGGATTGCTTTTTGTAACATTCATATTTTCCATCCTAAAATAAATAAATGGCTATTCATTTGGAAGTGTCAGAGATAACTAAGAGGAGGTACTTATTTAAGCATCTTCTCATTTTACACATGTGCAGAGCAGTGATTGGTATTTAGTATTTATGAGTCTAGGGATCTCTTACTGTGTTAATGTAGTTGTAGTTCTCATAAATTTGTATCTTTAATACTTAGAACATTTGTATGTTTTGGTGAACACTGTGGTAATGTAATGTGGAAGGCTGTGCAGTCCCATTGCTTTATCCTTAAATGAGTGCTGTGATTCTCATGTGGCCTTCAGCAAACCATCCCTCTTCCTCTGTGGTGTGTAGTCTGTTTTTGCAGTGGTCCCTGGAAGAGAGGTGCCATAAGTCATCTCATTGTTCTGAGAATACCTTCAGAGGTCTTACCCACCTCTTTAGAGAAGCTAGTTGGAAAGTATTCTTCCCTTTGATCAGACCCTGTCACTCTTATATTAGACACAATATGTAATCGGAGAGGATAATTGGCAAACAGTCATAACTACTGTCCAAAGATTAGAGTTTGTGACTTCTAGTTTTAGTTCAGATCCAGGAATTTTCTTGATGATTTGCACAGAGATATCTGTACTTCTCAAGGGCTCTCAAAAGCTATGGTGGTTTTGGCTGCTATTTGGCTGTTCTGTAAAGACACACATATGGAAACTTTTTTTCCCACTGACAATATGTGAAGGTTGTTCCCTTTCTGTTCTTTGAGTGGTGCATATCACTCTGAAGAGGAATGAGAGAAGGTGAGAATCTAAGTTTGCTTTTTATTTCATGTAAAGTCAATTCTATGAATGTTGTCCTTGCAATCTCCCAAGAGTACCCCTAAGGGTTCAGACTGCTCTTTAGAGGAGGATAATATTGCTGAGGAACTCTGACATTGCTGATAAATGATTCTACATCAGGATGAATCATTGATTTATTGTCTGTGGTGTTAGATTGAAATTTGTAAGAATGGAGTATCTATGGACTTTTATAGACAGTTATTTGTAGCCATAGTTTTCTGCTGGACATTTCTTCTAAAAGAGAACAGCTGATGATGTGGAGGGAAAAGGAACAGATAATGTAACTTAGAAATTCTTAAGTATCGAGGAGCTGGAAAGTAGTGAGACATCATCAGTCACTTGACCTTCAAGTGAGCAATGGAGGTGTTTGTTGCATAAAATAAAAGCTCTTTGGGAAAGTTCCAGAAGGGAGCTGAGTGGGTCAATTTACTGCTTGGCTCCTGCCTGTCTCTGCTATGTTTCTTCATTCTCCACAGATCCTAATGACACTAGCCAGGCTCAGAGAGAGAGAAGAGTCTCTCTCTCTTGTCTGAAATTGCATATCTAATTCAATGCTACTCCATTAGATCTGAATTCTGCCTTGGTGATAGCCACTTTATAATCCCCTAATCAAAAAGGAGACAAAACCCCACAGTAAGAATACAGCTGTTTCCATTGAGCCAGAAAGTGATATTGCCATCATTTATCTTCGTGATTATGTCTCATTAAGAAAGTTTTATGTTTTCAAACTTTTCTCTCTCTTTACTTTTTATTCTATATTGGTGCATGAAGAGAGGTAAAGAGACATTCTTTTTAAAAGTAGATAGTTTGTAGGCAATTTGAATCTCCTCCCCAAAAAACGGGGTTTAGTTTTAAAGTATGAAAGATAATCAAAATACATTGCAAGTATTTCTGAAACTGGACTGCTTACAATCAACACTGTAATCCACACATTGTGGTTTACACAACTCAGGTCAGTGTTTGCAAGATGTTCACTGGGACTTATTTGAAAACATTGACTTAAATCCTGAAGACATTTACAATATTTTGCAAAAATTAATACATTGTTGTCTTTTAACTGCCTCTGGCAACTAAGCACCATGGAGCCGCTTGCTCACCATCCTCTTGTTGTGAGGAGAATCAACCTGTGGTCTGTGATGAAAACAGTATAAGAATTGAAACAATGTAAAGTATAACAATTATGCTAATAATAATAATTAAAATAACAATAATAGTAATAATAATTGTAAAGAAAAGGAGCAGGAGACAGGAATTAAACCCAAGAAAAAAACAATTGGTACACAATTCAATTGCTCACTGCCTGCTGATCAATGCCCAGCCTGTCTCCCAGCACAAATTGGCAGCTCCTAGCCAAGTCCTCCCAGTTTGTATACTGGCCACAGTGTTCTGTGGTATGGAATATCCTTTTGGCCAGTTCAGGTCATCTGTCCTAGCCATGCTCCCTCAAAGCTTCTTCTCTGCTCCCTAGCAGAGCCTGGAAAACTGAACAAAGTCCTGGATTTGGGGTTAGCAAGAGCTAAAACATCAGTCTGTTATGAATGTTGTTCTAATACTGAATCCAAAGCACAGCACTGTGCCAGCCATGAAGAAAATTAGCTCTATACCACAGGAAACCAAAACATACACTAAGGAATTTTACCAGCCACAAGCAATTTACAAACAGAAATATGGATGACATCCATCAAATCAGTTATTATTGCTCATACCCTCCTAATAACAGTCATGATAATATGATAATGTTTTCAAGTGTATTCATGTTATGGGAGTGGATTCTTTGACCTTTAGCTTTTTCTTCAACACAGTTGTCTTTAGTAATGAGATTATTGGAAGGACCTAAAAGCATTTCTGTGCTTTTAAGAGGAATATAAGGAAAAGACTTTTGGAGAATGCATTTCCCAAGAGTAGAACATAAAAAGCATAGACCAAGGAAGGATCCTGAACTGACTTCCTCCATTAGTACATAACTAAGGGAATGTATTTTACTTTAAAAGAAATAGAAATGTAGAATGTAACATCAGTAATGCCTGTCCTCACAAATTAGTTCCTCTCCTGACCACTAAACCACGTCAGTGTAAATTCTGAGTTCACAAACACTTTTGCCACAGGTGTTTTTTGGTGTGTTCCACAGAGATGATTTACAATGTCATGACATGCATGCCTCTCCTGGCATATACCTTGTAGACATATCTGTCCAGAAAAAGAATCCTTGCCATCTAGAATGCTGGGAAGTGTCCTTGGCTCCCATAAAACTAATTTCCCAACAAACTAATTACTGGAGTAGGAATTTCTCAAGACAGTTACTATATCAATGCACATGCAGGAATAAGACTTTTGCTGGAGAAAGAGCAGAATAAAGACAAAAGGAAGCTGAAGCATGTAATTAAAAAGAAAAATTCTTTTAGCTATGGATTATTCTTACTTTTTTTTTGATGCAGCATCACTTCAGGTGCTAACAAATGCACAAAAATACTACGTATTCCTGGTCTCCTACTAAGATTAGATATTCCTAGTTTCAAAAGAAGCTAAATGAACCTGAGCAAAGCACTGCATTTCAGTTGCAGCTCTCCAATAATGAGTATCTGGTGTTACCTACTCAGCAATATACAGCCTGTCCAGCCTAAAAGCTCTGCAGTGTGATTTATACACATGCCAAAATACTGAGCAAGCTTAACATGTGTGCTCTGGTTACCTTGCAGCACAAAGGAAGCACAATACTTGCCTACTCAGCAGTTTTGCCAATCCCTTTCTAAATACCTTGCATTATGAGATCAGGGTAGATGCAAATTTAATTCAAAAGGAGGAACTGAGTAGCTGCTACCACCTAATGGGCCAGTGAAGTGTGCAGATAGAGTTCTTGAATTTCTGACTGCAAAACTAGGTGGAGATAAAGGTTTTGGCATCCTATGGAGCATGCACATTGGTTCTGTTGAGCAGGAATGAGCGCTGTCTGTTGTTCCTCAGTACCTCTGATATATCAACATTCTCTGCTGCAGGACCACAAAGAATCTGACACCTGCTGGGGAATGCCAGTGCCTATGTTTCTCTACAGAAACACCCATGTGCCATATGCCAGGGCCCAGGGGTGCCAGCCTGGACCAAATTTGTACTATACCTCTGATTGGACTGTTAAATTCCTAGAAATCATAGAGAAAATCAGTGAATTGGTGGCAATATTGTGGGCAGAGCAAACCCCCCAGGACACTAAGCAAAAAGCTGTGTTCATATCTAGTTTATAATTTATCTTTAGTATTTCCATATGATATCAAAGGTGGTATCCAGGTAGTTTTAATAGATAATTAAGGAAATGGCCTAAGTGTACCAGAAGCTCATACATCGTCAAGCAAATTGCCTTACTACTCATTATTTTTGCATCCTTTGTTATCTTCTTCCATGCAGTGCTGGAACATTTATATCCACCAAGAAATGCAATTTTACTATAATCGAAATAATGTACTTGTCCACTTTGGTGCTCAAAGCAATTGGGAAGAAAGTCTAAAACTTTATTATGTCCTTGATTCATTTGAATAAAGTCAAAAGGCATTATTTTAATGAAGTGGAAATATGCTTTCTGACTTGGGGTTTGATTTGAATATTGTAGGGAAATGTGTAGCTTAAGTAGGTATGCTGGATTAAATGTAAAGTGCATTATCATTTTTTACATAAGGATATAGAGAGTTGCTTGAAAGACTTGACAGGACAATTTTCTATTGTTTAAGGCACTCAAAATCAAAACGCTTCACAAAGTCATGTTGATGCCACCAAGAATTCTTTTCAGAAAATTTGCAATGATGTTGTATTGTTTCATTTTTACATATCTGCATTGACTGCTTTTGACAGTCTTCATTTAGAAATCGTGCATCTGATTCTTCTTATTTTTGTATCCTTAATATAGTAGTATTTCTTAAACTATGTTAAAAATAAAACACCCAAAGTGAGTGAACATTGTGTTTAGTTATAAGTTTTTTCAGGGTCTGTTCAGAATAAAAAGCCCTCTCATATTAGCACCATTTTTTATATATATTTACCCTGTTCTCTTCTATTTTCTGTCTCGCTGAATAAAAATAACTGATATTAGTGAAACGAAAAATTCATCATTACTAAATTAAGGATTTTAATTAAAATAAATGTCCCATTTCAGTTTTCAGAAAGTCTTTCTCTTTGTAAGCTTTTTGTTTTGGTCTTTTGTGGGTTTGGTTTTTTATTTGTGATCATAACATCTTCTTTAGCTTCTATGTCCAGATTTTATGTGAAAAGGTGATTAAATTTTTTGACCAGCATAGCAACTGCTGGTAGTATATGGACATATGCTTTGCAGATACATAAAAATAGCATTTTTCATTTGTTACCATTTTATTGTTTAGTCCCAAATAGCATGTTGCCATGTCAACAACCTGTCAGGTCCAATGGCAACAACTGGGTGCAGCATAACACACAATACATGAGGATAAGGTGTAGAAGAAGCGATTAAAATCTGTGTTATTCTGTTTTCAGGCAGCTACCCACTCACTGTTATTTCTGGTAACAAATGTCAGAAGTGCTTACCGCCCAGCCGGCTCAGAGATTGGTGGGTGCTCCTTATTCTCTGTGACTGAAAATAATTTGGGATCATTGTCTGTTTTCACAGTCCTCCTTTCATTTCAGAGGGACAACAGAAAATGCCTGCGTTCAGTGGGTGCCTCTTTCTCCGGCGTGCAGGTGGTGGGACCTGGGCTGTGCCAGGGGAGCTCCCTGTGCCCCCACCCACGAGGAACTCAGACGGAGATGCACAAAGCTCCTCAAGAGTGACTTGGGAAGAAATCTTCCTGGAATAACTTTAAACATTTCTTGCCTTCCTTCATTTTACATAGAAAGCTCATGCTTCCTCAGATATCTTTCCTAGCACTGAAAACTAAAGCAAATTTAGTTTGCAACTTAACACATTCTAACCACTCAAGTCACAAAATGTCTGCATTCTCTGACCTGGCCTGCAATATTTTCCATGGTTTGTCTTGCTTTCGGGGTGCATTTAAATAATTGCCTAGTCAGAGTAACCCATTCTAATCTTGTATCAGTATTATTTTGGCCCATATAATTCATTCAAAGGAAAACAGCTCCCTCATCTCTAGTTCCTAGGAAACCTTTTCTGGTAATTCATATTGACAGCAGTGAGTTGTGACATTTATCAGTGAGGTGAAGCTGACCAGCTGCAGGGCTCCTGACTGATTTACTCAGCCAACAAGCTGCTCATGATTCCAGCCAAGTATTGACTTTTCTTTCCCTTCCCTCCCCTCTAGTTAGAAAGAAAATACAGAGGCATTCTTTATTGCTACATTTTTATTTTTACAAATCGTACTGAAAGCTAAGATAGGGACCACCGATTATATCTTCTCTCTAAAATTTACTTTCTTAATGCAAAAGGATCTTAATATGTTTCAAGGAAAGAAAATTAGCATTGAATCTAAACTAGTTGAAATATAAAATAAATGGTCAGATTTGATCTAATGTTATTGGAATCACTTCAATAGCAATGAGCTTCAGTCTCATAAACAACCTGCCTGCAATCAAATGACCTTTATGCTGAAAAAAACTCTAAAAATTCAAACTTAGCTCATTTTCATTCTTCAAGTTCAAAAGCACAAAATGTGCTGCAAGTATTCTAGGATTTTGTATTTTTAAAGCTTAGATACCAATAGAAGTCAAGGATAGAGAATTTTCTGTATTTCTCTAGTTTCTCCCACTTTTCAAGTCCCTTCTTTTTGGACTAACATGCCTGTGCCACAATCAGACTTAAGGAAAGCATGAGTATTTCTAGAACTGACATTTTCAAGCACCAGTGAATTACTGAATCACTCATTCTTGGCACTGATACATTATATCCATAATTGTTCTGCTTGAGGAGGTGACATTTCCAGAAATGGCAGTTCAGCGTGACAAAGGACACAACACTGCTGGGTAGATAAGTGAAAGGTGACAAGACCATGCAGCTGCCAAGGAACAGGCGCTCTTCGGTACATCAGCACTAGATTTAAGCGAGTTCAAGTGCTGTAGCCTTGATGGAGATTCAAGTCAACCCACATTGCTAATGCTCTCATCTCATTTCTGCAATATGGACTGCATGGAATTAACACAAAGGCCGTTACTGAAGCCTTTAAACCTGATGAAAGGCATCCAGAGTGACTGCTGTGAAGAGTACAGAGAACAGGTAGGTAAAACTGGTGAGAAAAAGGGGAGGGGAAAGTGGCTCAGAAAAGAATGGTCAGAAGGAGGATTCTGATGGATCAGGAAAATAAGTTGTCACCATTCTGATAGGAACTGTGGGACAGATAAAATGGCCACTGGTACAAATGCTCTCACTTTGTGATGATTGCAATTGAAATATAATTTAGTGAAACTTCAACATTTGTGCTAAAACTATTAAACCAGTTGTTAAACTAGGGATCACCACATTCAAAGCAATCCCAAAAGTCAATCCATAGATATCAAGCGTATGCAACTCTGTATGTTACACATACCATCCTGATTGCTGTACAAACCCAGAGAAACTAAGACGTACCTACACTCAGCCACTCTTTCCTATGTAAAGACACCATGTATTATGATGCTCATATATACATTGCAGCTGTGTTTGAAGAATGTGTGTATTTCTAGAGATGAACTTGGGAAAAGAGTAAATTTTCAATCTGTCCTTAGAGCAAATCCTTTAACAAGAAAATATATTAAGTTGCCTGTTTGAAGTGCTGTGGCTTCTTCAAATGTAGCTGTGAAAAACGCCTTTTGTCATTCCTCCCCAGTGCATTATGTTGTGACAAGGCAGTCATATTACATAACGTGATGGGGCTGATACCAAATAGCATCTGAAAGATTTGATCTCTTTCCCTTTTAGTATGAGTGTCCTGAGCTGTGAGTGGCTGGACTTTGGAGAGTCTTTTTTTTCTCTTTAAAGAGAAGGAACAAAGGAACACTCTGTTTGAAAGTCATTTCATAAGAGCTGCCATTAGAAATTTTGCTAATATTTTCTTTACATCTATGTGCTGAAAACCATCTTCATCTTTAAAATATGCACATGGTTTCTGGATCTCTTTTTCTACAGTCTCATCAAGAGCAGATTTTATTAGGGCCTATTAAACAGGCCTTGAGAAACTTAAGCATGTAATCCTGTATGGCTCATGGCATCACATGATGAGGTGCATACTGCATTGTCAGTGACCCACTGGCTTGACCCAGTTACTTCTCAGTGCTGACAGCAGCAGGGGAGGAGGAAGGAGGGCACTGAGAAGTCACTAGGAGAGGGAGGGACCAGCAGGGATGTAGGAGGCTGAAAAGCAGGAGTTCTTTCCCTCTCCCACAATGTATTTTTGAAACTGTTGCCGTTTTGGACTCCCTGAATCCAGTGTGTTGAAAAAGTTGCATCTTTTCAGACGTGTAGTGAAGAATTATTTCCCCTGCTATAAATTAAACCAGCACAATTTAAGCCAAAGATGGTGTAATCCAACTGCTCTTAATAGAGTTATCCGAGAGATAGCATTGGCTCATCAGCGTAATTGTTGTGAGTTAAGTAGCCTCAGAAACCAGGTTAACTGGAGATTTACTAACACTCTTTTGCAAAGAAGAGTTTGAAAAATGAAACTGACAAATCTTTCAGTTAAAAATTTCCAACCAAGAAACCCAACTCCTTTCTTTCTGAAAAGTAAATATTCACTGCATTTTACTGACCTGGTTGAAACTGTTTTCATACTCAGAGGTCAGAAGAACATCTGGGAGAATACTGTAGAATATAAAAGACAACTGAAAAATAAAAAGTATAAGTCAAAATTCATGAAACTTTAAAGTCATCTCATATTTATATTTAATAAGTATATAAACAATGTTCTTTTGATTACTGAAATTGTACAGTACAGTGATAGTACTTGCAAAATTCTCCCTGGAACATAACCAACCAGAATCCAAACCATGGCAATCCTTTGATTACATGTTAATTACATCAGTGACACACATTTTAGTCACAGACTTCAACATGAGCAAATAGCAAACACAGCTTTTAAAAAGTACTCATCAGAGGGAAAATGAAATAACTCCAAACATTCAACTTAATGTCAAATATGTCAGTATGTCAACTTCCTAACAGGATTGTTTCTAAAGTGAGAGATTGTGAACTGACAAGTTAATAGATATGTGCTTTCATTATTACATTTTCCACAACTCTAGAAAGTGAGGTCATGTTTACTTCTGCTATCTCCAAAACCCATGAGAGAGTCTACAGAATGATATCAAGGCCCTGACATACACTATTGTAGGAAGTCTGGGATTATTTTCCTGTATCAATCCAAGATCTCTTTCAGACTTATGTCCTGCTCCTGATAAAAGTTTATGAATCACAAGACTGTTAAGAGGCATCATGTTCTACATTTCTAGGTGTTTCAGTGAGACAATGTTTATAAATTCTAATTAATCTAGGGAAGAGGTCTTTATAACATGTTAAAATCTGATTATTACAATTATTAGAAAGACGCCTTTGCCCAAATTAAGGTGCTAATAAGGCTATATGCTGAAGTCAATAGTATGGATTTTATTTAAAAATTAATGTAAGGTAGAGAGAGATAGAAAGAAATAGAAAAACAGAGCAGAGAGAGAAATAGAGTGACAGAGAGAAGGATTAAGAGAAAAGACTCCACCACCCCTGGATCCAGATGACATCCTGTTGGTCCTCTTCTTCTGGTCTTCTCAGTGGCAGGGATCCCAAGGTCACTCAAAACTTCTCACCATTTATAGATTTCAGCAAACAAAAGAATCAATGCCCATTGGCTAACAGTTCTCTTATCCTATTATTTAAATGATTCCCTTGCTTCCAATGCTAATCAGTTCCATGTTCACTCTTCCTCCTCTTTTGAGTTGGGCCTCACATCCTGAGTCAGTGGGTATGGCCTCCCCCTGCTGGACCCAGACAGAGCTGATTTTCAGCCCAGCTGCTGAGCTGGCTTTCCTTGTGGGTACATTCTTCTCCCCTCACCTTTTTTAATTGTCCTTAAACCCAAGATAATTTGACAATAGTACCACCTTTATCTTATCTCAAGTCAGGTGGCTTAACTCACATACAAATTCCTGGAAACCAGGAGGCTTATTCAGGCAGGGGATAGAGGGAGCAGATGAGCAGTTGTTTCTTTGCACTGTTTGCTACAGTGGGCAAAGTCTCTCTATGATCTTAAGAGCATTTGAGGGAATTAAATCTCTTACACATGCGCTAACAATTCTTCAGATTTTCAACAATGCATCTGCATAGTGCAATATCTCATTTATTGCTCAGCTGTGATACCTCCACCGTACTCCCTCAGCAGTTCTGCCTCTATCTTACTCTTATCCCATTTTACTGCTAATTCAAATAAGGATGAGTGCATATGTCTGCTTTAAAGATAGGCCACCTAAAAAATGTAAGTCTCTACCCTCCTTTAGTATCCTCTCTAGGAATAACACACTTAGCCCTCTGGTACAAGCCTTTTCAAAATGTGTTCACTGTTATGAAAATCTTACTCCTGGACTGAAGACTAGGAGCCAGTATTGGTCCTGCCTTCATGGCTTTCCAGTCTTTTGAGGATTTAGTTTATTTTTCAAGGCTGTAGGGATCCATTAGTCATTCATTGTCCAATATAGAGTACCTGAACACTGAAATCAAACTGAGAATTAATGGTAATCATGACATAGAAGCATTATCTACATAGCTCAGAAACAGAAAGAGTGCAGGTTTATAAGCTGTGTCGGTTAAGTATGTAAATGTTGTAAAATCCTACATATTCTCTGTGTGTGTCAGTTCATTCAGGAATTAGAGAACTTCCCCTTTTGGACAGTGACTAATGAAAAGCTGCTTCTTATGAAGAGAAACTGGAAAGCACCAAAATTGTTTGTAGATTCAAATGATCTGCAGGATCAAACAGGCTTGAGCTTCCCTAATCTCTTTGGTTGAAGATTAACTAAAGGCCAATTGTGTATACCTATTTGGAAGCTGTGTATTTATTCAGAATATTAACTGAGTCTTAAGACAGGAAGAATAAAGAGTGCCTTCATTCAAAGATAATAAACCTCAGCTGTTCAATATTCATATCACTTAACAAAATTAGAATTATATATAGCAGAGCCTTGACTGATTGTGAAGTGAATGAATTACATGGTCAAAATGGAGTTCCAAAGCAGGACACTGAAGAGGATGACTGAGTTAGAATGTAAATATCACAAAGAGAAACAATTACATTGCAGTGTCTCCCAGACATTATAATTTATGACTTTGATTTAATTAAAATAATTTCAGAGCTTTCCAAGTGCAAAGAAGAGCACTCAAAGCCAGTAAAACTATGAAAATTGGCTTCACAGATGGCTGGTTTACTCTGTAAAAAAGCAGGAGGTCTACAGAAAACTTTTAAAATATCCTCCTGATAAGTCAAAATTTGAAGAGTTGATAACAAGGTGAAGAGGAAAATCATAGAAATAAGCTCCAGGAAGATGGTTTGGGAAAACAATCACTCATTAAAACTGCTTATTCTTTCTCAGAGACTCAACAAATTAGTTCTTCTGCAGAAAACATTCACATTTTGAAACTGTCTTCTAGGGATAGAGGCATCCATGGCTTTCTGCCAAATATATCACATTTAAGATACTGAAGACCAGATTCTGGCTGTGTTTACACTGATAATAAAGTAAATAAAGATGAGGCTTCAAAGATTAAAAATTTTTTTTGGAGATGGAGCAAATATTGTGCTGAAAACTTTATAGGGTTAGACTTATATCATTATGGGCTTTCAATCCTCCCTCTCTTCCCAGCTTGTTACATTTCTTTTTGCTTACCTTCCCATCCATAAGAGATCTGCACTTGAATGACCATCTCAGCTTTTGTTATTGTTCTTTGGGACTTTCCAGGATGACTATCAGTAACCAAAGGCAAACTATAATTGCAAGGTTCATACCATCAGTGCTTAAACATTCAGGTTGCATAAGGAGAAGATTCTTATATCTGTAAATGTGTATAAATACACAGATCTATAGAAATAGGAATCTACACAAAGTATTGAGTGCATGTGTGTGAATGTTCCCGCCGTTATAGAAGAGACACGACGTACACGGCACTTATCTGCCACGATGCCAGAGGAGCACTGTGTCACTCAGTTGCCCACACCTCACTTTAACTGTTGAATCAGGTGCAAGGCAAGTTGCCATTTATAGTGTTTAATATGTTTCCTGTAAACGTGCAGGAAATATTTGTTTGAAGTTCTGAAGGAAGCAGTATTGATGTTCACAGAGATGCAACAAACTACTTGATGAAAGAAATCATTTTCAAGAAAGAGTCCTATGGGAGAAACAGAGTCTGTTTATTTACATGAAGATCAAAGCAACTTTCATATGAATTGATGCTAAATATTTAGTACTTGAGTGACTAGTAAAGAACCCTCTAAACTTCTAAAGGAAAGAATAAAAATGAGAGACAAATACTGATATATAAATATACACATAGGCTCTCTGCTGGCAAAATCTTTTTTTATTATTTGCATTACAGTAGTGTCTAGGGTCCAGCTTGAGATCAGACCCACTCTGTCATACTGTATGCAAATACTTAGCAAAATTCAGTCTCTTTTCTGACAAGTTTATGATGAGAACAAGCAAAGGTCAGGAAGGAGGACAAATTCTGGTTCAATTTTTGTGAATTTTCCTTATGACTTCAAAAAGTTGTACATTAAATAAAATTAAATAAAATTGTCATTAAATTACTTCGAGCAGTGGAAATTCCGTAATGTGCATGTCCAGAGAACCAAATATGAACAAAAGTCCCCATACACTAACTGCTCCCGATGAAAACTTTCCTTAGGTTGTCTATCTATAGTCTCATTTTCTTCTTCATCCAAATCAAGTTTAATTACAAAAATCAAAATCAGAGCTGAGTTGTCCTTACACAATTATAGGTTTTCACAGTGGCACAGGATGTTCAGTCACAAACTGATCAAGCAAAGAAATGATCTGAAAAATGAGTAGTGCAGGAATAGACACCCATCCACCAAGAAAACCATCTCTGTGGGTTGCCAGCAGCATCAGCCTCACCCAAAATAGCTGCCTCTAGCTGGCAAAAATCTCAATCTCCCTCCTTAAAGGTGAATCTTTTAGTTTCAGGAGGAACTGTGCCAAAACTGATGAATATGTCTGAGTGACAGAATTTCTGCAGCTAGAGAGGGAGGATGAAAAATAGGTCAGTGGCATGTATTTCTCATAGTTCACCACCTCCTTTCCAGCCTCTAGCTGCATATCCCTAACCCTGCAAGACCTCCCTCTAGAAATCAGCACAGTACTAACGCACATCTGTGACTCTGGGACCATGGTTAATCTGGAGCTAGGCTAAATTCACACTTCCTCAAATCAGAAAAGCTTTGTCCTCCTATTTGTAATGTACTACTTTCCACTGCATGGTCCTGAATAGTCCTCATTTCTGCAATACTTTTCCCAATAGCACATTAAGTGAGCCTTTACCATCTGTCACATGTGGTTTGTTGTCTCTCTTGTTCTTCATTACTACCAATATAAAATAACATATAAAGAGTAGGAAGAGAAGGGTTGTTGGCTGCAAGGAGTAAATAAAGTGAAAATTGACAACATGTTACAGACATTTATGAAAAAAATCTTATTTGTTTTCTATTCCTTCACATATTCAGAGTAGATTCTTGAAGCTAGAGTTACTGGTATTATATTATTTTAACCTTAAATAGTGAAGATTTTTCTCTGTGAAGATTTATGATAAACATGCTATAATATATATTAGGCTACCTCAAAGAAACGAAAAACATTACCATTGCTTTAAATTACTAACAATGGGGAACCAGCAACAAATTGAAAACAAAATCTACTGTGTACTAAGCCTGAACTTATTTGTACTAAGTACTAAGCACTGAACTATATTGAGCTCAGGAGAATTGACTCCCTTCTTTGCCTGATGGAGGTCACGTGCTCCTTGGTTCTATCAGCTGTAGACTTGTGAAGTGCCTACATTAATTCTCTGTGTGACCTCAGGCAGGCTCATTTGCCTGTCATGGCACAGCTGGTCCCTGTTGGATACTTGACCACTTAAGTCTGAAAAAGTCTGGGCCTGAAGTTCTAGTCTAACCTCCTTGCAGTGGGCAGGAACACAAAGAACTTTCCATATCTTCCCGTGAGGGCTCAGAGCCACTGATGTTATTGTCAGAAAAAATTCCTTGAAATTAATCCATTTTCCTCTTTTCAATTTTGTCTTATTTTGTTGGATAACACTGCACTTTCTGTAACCTAGTCTAAAGTTTTTCTAATCAGAAATTCAATTACAGATATTAGAGCTGCCTAGAACCGTCCAAAATTTACCTTTTTTTTGTTTTATTTTGAGGGGGTTTTGTTGGTTTTGGTTCGTTGGTTGGTTGGTTGGTTGTTTGGTTGGTTTGGTTTTGTGGTTTTTTGTTTGTTTGTTTGTTTTTTGTTTGTTTGTTTGTTTTTAATAGCAGTTTATTGATACCAAAATGTTTCACAAAATTGGATAGATTTCAACATCAGTTTTGATGGCCTGCTTTTTGAGGTCATGGGTGAAATCTGTGGCAACCCTAAAAAGGCAAATATAGACAGAAAGAAATATTAGAAAACTAATCTTTTCACTACACAAATTCATGTAGCTTTTTGGAAGAATATTTATTATCCATGTTTTAAACTCAAATTCCAATAAAATTTTTAACTGATATGATAAAACCTTACTGTCAGTTCTCAGTCAAACATTATATATGTATATTAGGACAGTGTAATTATGTCCTCAATTTGTTTTTCATCAGAAATACATACCTAACAGGACATATTCTAATGGTCTGTCTCCTCTGGGTTTGATATAATTCAATATTTTCATTAATGATCTAAAAGTAACAGAGAACAGGCTTATTAAGTCAACAGATACCATTTCCTGGGAGGGATCAAAAGAATGTTAGAGGACAAAGACAGAATTCAAGATGATCTTAAAAATCAGAGATATGGACAGAAAATATTGCAAGATTAAGTAGTGGTAAAAGCAAGATCCCATAGTTAGTCATGATAATTAACTACATAAATACAGGATGAGGAATAACAGTCTACAGACAGTTCTGTAAAAAAATAAATGAAGGATTGTAAGGGGTCACAAAGTGAGCATGAGTCAACAGTGTCATGCTGTTGTGAACAAGTCAAATGCCTCAGAATCTGTACAGCAGGATGTATAAGAAAGACTATGACTGGAAGGAAATGTGAAGTAATCCCTCTGCTTTGTTCAATGTTTTATTCAACGCTATGGCCTTAGACAGAATATTGTGTCTAGTCCTGGGCAGTATACTTCAATAAACTCATAGATCAATGCAGAGAGTCTAGCAAAAAAAGAAAGAAAAAAAAGAAAAAAAAAAAAAGAAAAAAAAAAGAAAGATCAGAGGTTTAAAAATATGGCCTATGGGCAAAGACTAAAGGAAATGAGTAGTTTGATTCAGAATAGAGAAGACCAAAGAATGGCGCTTGCTTTAAATAACAGTTAAACAAACAAAAGGGATGAGATGATTTCTTGAAGATCTTTCTTGTACTAGGATTTCATAATTCCTGTCTGCTGAAGACTATAGTTCTGTGGAGCAGAGACACCAGCCAGAAATACAAAATATCTCCAAAATAAAAAACAGAGGTATCTTGAAATGTCTCAAACTCGCATTATAGGAACTTGGAGAGAGAAAAGAGCATAACTGAGTCAGAAAAATGCATCATCATTAAGTAGCAGCAAAGAGTCTATGCAATTCACTGGATAAGGACTTAAAGTCAGTTTGTACTGTGTCATAACTTACTCCCACTCCAGAATTCATAGAATTAGTCATAAAATTATTTAGGTTGGAAAGGACCTTAAAAATCATTGTGTTCCACTCCCCTGCCATGGACAGGGACACCTTTCACCAGACCAAATTGCTCAGGGCTCCATCCAACCAGGCTTTGAACATACCCAAGGAGTGGGACATCCACCACTTCCCCATCATTGCAAAAATGTTGTGAGATTTTTAACAATCTCAATTTGAGAGGCTTTTGATTTTGCAATCAAACTAAAAGCAGTGCAAGGTATAGCTTCTATTCGAGTACAATAGTCAAAGAGATATATTAGTTAGTATAGGAATTTCAATTTATATGTCTGTAAAATAACTGGTTTGGGTTGTTTTTTTTTTTGTAAGCACAAAATCAGAAGTAAATATTAGACCCTCTAAAAAAAGTCTTGAATGATCGTGTGCTGTACTTCTTAAAACAGATAGCTCTATAAAATCCTTAAATCAGCTCTTTATTATATTCCCCAAATGGAAAAAGTGAATTGGTGAGGAAGTTTCAGAATTAGGAAAGCTGGTGGTAAAATTCACTGCAAAATGAGCAGCTTACACGACATAGATCCTAAATACAGTTAAGTTTTACTTCTACAATGAATACAGTTTCTGTGAATCCCAAAGGAAACTATATTCATCTTGTTTCATCCTGGAAGAAGGAACTGCCTAAAAAGAAAACTGCTGAGAACACAAAGCAGTGACACAACATTTGAGATGTTCTATAGAAGCAACATGCAGAGACTGCACCATTCATCAAGCCATGCATATTGTTCTTTGCAAACAGTGCTTTTTTCCCCAACTGCCAAAGTGGTGAGGAAAATCATTTAGTTCAACTCATGTGAGTCCCTTGTGGAAGTACTGGACTGGACAGCACTTGCTAGGACTTCCAGACAAAAGAGGACAATACAGACAACTCAAAACAGAAGGGAGAGCATAAAACTAGGAAATCCTGAAAGCTGGGGTCTTTTGTCTCCTCACCCAAGGAGCTGCAATGAACCGAAAATGTTGCACCCAGAAAATTCCCTGCAATCTTTCCTGTCCCCAACTTCATTCCTGAAGCATGCAGACTGAGGACTGATGATCCTCTTTCTACTGCGGTGGTGGGACAAGGAGAGAATAGCCTAGGCTTGTGTGTCACTAACAGGTGACATTGACACCAAATTGAAAAGGTGTGGGGCTGCCTAAACAATTCCCCAGCTCAGAAAAATAAAAAGGTACTGAACACCAAAAACTTTGTGACTTGGTAAATAGAACATGACACCAGGCAGCAATAACAAGAAAAGGGATTTCATTTCAGAAAAAAGTTAAATCTTATCAGCCACCCACCATGTGCTATAATTTAAAAGCTTTTGAACAAAAATCACTGCTTTCCTGCTAAAAGGTTTTAAATGCTGCAGTACGTAGACCAAAAAGTCTTGATTAGCTGTGGCAGATGAGTCAGCAGAGAAACAGTTCACGATGCAGTGCAGCCCTTACATTTTGACATGTATTGTTAAGGGCTCCCCAAAGTCATTCCAAAGAGGCAAAGAAAGAAGGAAAAAAAAAANNAAAAAAAAAAAGGAAAGTGTGGTATGATGAATTTAACCTTGAAAATAATGTAAGGGAAAGAATATGAAAATGGAGGGCATAGCATTCTTCATCGTCATAGATTTTGTGGAGGTTTTAGAATTAGCATACAAAATTTAGTCTTTCCTGCCACAGGGGATTCCTCAAGATGTCTATGTATTGGATTGTCCTGATGCACTCTAGGCAGAAACTTACTCTTGCAGCCAGGGAAGTAGTGTCTTAATATCATGTGCTACAGCCCAAGCCCTTTGCTATTTTTGAGAGAAAGAAAATGTTACATAAATACAGTAACAGATGTGCAGTAGTGCTAGATGACTACACACTGTGCATCTATCTGTGACTCTAACATCTATAAATCTAACCAAACAAAAATAATTTGATTGAAGGGCTGGATAAAACATATCCCAGAAACATACTGGTTCTGCAACACTGATGTACAGTTAGCTCTTTCTTTCAGAACATGATGAAGTTGAGCTCCCAGAGCAGAACTCAGGAATGGAAAAAGGAAGACATAAAAAAGAGGTTCTGACAGTTTCAGATCCCAAGATATTTCTAGCAAAAGTCAAAACTCTTATTCCAGGTATTAATATTCCAGGTTTCTACAGGAATGAATTCCATAAGCATTCATTGTCTCATTCCATGAGACAATCATGAGATTACAGTCTGTTTTAGAAGTGACATGCTTTTCTTTAATCTCTCAAGGTCTGAAGGGTTCCAGTTAAATGTGAAAATGCAGAAGTTCTCTTGCATTATTTAACATGGCTGCATGATGGGAAACATTTTACAGTCCTCTTGTAGGAATTGCTGCACTTCCCTGTGCAACAACCAGCAACAGAAGTGACTCAGATCAGAATATTGCAAGATAGAGTTACAGAACAAAAGCTGCACAGAAAAAGTTAAATGATAAGTCCATCCTTCTATAGGGGCTATAAAGTCAAAGGCTGAGGTAACAATGCCTCTATCTCCTTAGACAGGGATACATAATGGACCTGCAGCTGCAGCAACACAGGGAAAAATAATATGACAGCAAAGCTTTTCTCCCTTCCTGGATAATACCAACACCAGATTCTGCCTCTCTGCACTGAGCTGTATATGCCTAAATTTTGAAAGATTACCTTCTTTTTTCTTTGTATCCTGAGCCTGAACTGAACAAATCAATTATGAATAATTAACACTCAAGCCTATTTAAATTTCAAAGGTAGTGGAAGTCTTCTTCTCTAATTTTCTAGATTGGTACACGCTGTTTTGATTCCAAAATGTTTGTTAAATCAGAAGAGGTGGAGTTTTTTCCCTGTACTTTTTGGAATGTGATCAAAGTCTAAGAAGGTATTAGGATGAGGAAGCCGTTTCCAGAAGCATCATTTTCACCACTGTGGGTCAAAACATGCTCTTTTTCTAGCATAGGAATCCTATCTTTCTGTTGTTCCTAATATAGCTCAAAGCTGACTTAGGAATATAAATAGAAATACTGATGGATTTCACAGTTTACTGTTAAATTCCTATCATCATTTCACATCGTGAGAGATTTCTAACCACACTGTTAAATTTTGTACAGTTCTTTACACGTTCTTATTTTCACAAGGCTTATATTTTACTGTCTTATATCTGTACTGCATCTAAACACAGAACCACGGGAAGACAGGTAGATAAAAAGTGCAGATGGTGCTAAGAAAAATCTTTCAGCAGATCTTAAGCCAGACAGAACTCTGTGTGCTTTATATTGCAGCTGTGTGCAGTAACTGTAGACCATCATACTGCACAGATGGAAGTGCAAGTTTGAGGGCTATTGAGCATGTGGATTTTCCCAGTGTGTCACAATTACAGAAACATCTGTGCTAAATAACTTCAAGCTGATCCACAGCAAAAATTGGCAATGTTCAATAACTCTCAATATCCTCTTTTTCCCCTGTGGTGAGATGGCCTAGTGATTGCAAGTTGGACTATAGTATAAAACATGTAGCTTCATTATTTCAGGGCCTATTTAGAGATTTCTCCCATGGTATATTACCTAAAAAATCCATATGTTTTTCTTTACTTAGCTCTATAGAGCCTGAGTTTCAGAGATGCCACATGCCTGCAGCTATCATTGACTTCCATTAGAGGTGTGGATATGTAGGTTCTCTGAAAATCAAGTCCTGTGGGGATATTTTTAATTGATTTTGATTTGCACAGGGAAAGAGAACAGTCTGGGTGGCGTGATCATAAGAGAACAGAAGGGAAACAGAGGCAGTTTGCCTGTAGGAAAAGATTAAAAACTAGGAACACATCTGATATTTATATTGTACCATAAAAACACAGAAAACCTTCATCCTTTTCTTTCTTTTAGTGGAGACAGTGAAGACAATATTGCCCTGAAAAACTGTTACAGAACACAAAACTTTCCCAAATACCCTAAATTATATAATTATACAATATTCAGTATATTTAGAGCACAATGCAGTTTAGGAAACTTCATTGTGCCTTATCTGTGACTGGGATAGGACATTGTTTCTCTCCCTAGATTCTCTCACAGCATTGGAACCCTGAGGATGTTTGGATGTGAGTGTACCACTCAAATAGGACACATTACCAATTCCTCATGCAGTGCCACAGAATGACTTTTCAATCCTTGTTGTCTTTAATTTCATCTGGAAGAACACCCCAAAACAGTCACCAGATTTTCCTCTCAGTGAAAGAAATAGAAAGATTCACATGTTTCTCAGCTGCAATACAATACTAAAACTTCTGTCTAACATACATTTTTCCATGCATTGTCCAATGTCAACTGGGACTTTCCAAGTGTATAATATTGCTCCTCAGAAACTGTGATCATTCTTTAATGTAATAGACTCAGCAGTAGGATTCCTTCCCTTATATCTAGTATAGTTTTTATTTTCCTCAGTTCCACCCCAATTTCTTCCAAGAATACTATTATTCAACTAAATATTTCCTTGACTGCTTTGATGTTCAGACTCTGGAAATATTAGAGAACTAGTGACATGCATCTTATCTGACATTCAGCCAACTTAAACAGTGTTAGTTCTTTCATCTTTATAAACCAGACTCCAGTTTTCGATAATTACTGCTACCTGTTTTTAAATTCTTCTAGTTAATCTCTGACTTTCTATGTACTGAGCTCCAGCTACTATAATATTCTAACTACCATCACATCTGAACTACAGAGGAACTATAATCTTCTTGGTTTATGATATGACTCCTCAGAGGGAACAGCCAAAATCATATTGCCTTTTTATGCAGCCTTATCTCTTTGCCAGCTCTTGCATAATTTTTTTGCAGTTCAATATATATTCATCCTAGGGTGAATGCATAGCTAGCTGATGTCTGAATACAGGTCTTTTCTCCTCCCTTTTTCAAAGATGTTAAGCTTCTAAGTAGGAACACTGTAAAAATCAAAACCAAACAACCAAAAAGATAAAAAAAAAAATAAAAAGAAGCAAAACAGACAAAAAACCTACTCTAACATAAAGGAGAGTTTGAAAGATTGAAAGAATTCCTCAGCTTTTTTTTTCTCCTAGCCACCCATCCATCCCCAGTGCACACCCACCTGAAATCATCCAACAGCCCCTCTCCCATAGTTCTCTGCCAAATCTAACAACTGCCAAGTTGTCAAATGATTCTGTTATTGTGTCCCCATAGCAACAAGCTTTCTGGCCTGAATGACAGTATTTCCATATTGTCAACTGGAAAATGTCCCAAATAACTCTAGGAGCACCTGGAGTTTTCCTGCTATGCATATATCTTTTTCTTTGCCCCTCCTAATTCTTCATATATTAAAAGGAAGTTATTTATACTCGTTGCAACGGATGGTATGATGACAGCTGAGCTTTTGAAATTTGCGTTAAAATTCTGTAAATCTGTCCTTTCCGTGGAATTTATGTTCCTTTTGAAATATAATTTGTGAATTTTAATGCCATATTTGAAATAAATTTAAAAAAAATACCAATAAGTAACATATCAAGATCTTGATAACTGAACAGAGAAAATATATAATGTATTATGCGACACATTCTTCATGCTTTTAAAGTCAATGAGAAATATAAGAGAAATGCAAAAGAACTGATGAAAATTTTTTCCTCAAGGAGGAACACGTTTCCAACCTATGTATATCTAATACATTACTCTACTGTATGCTGTGACTAATCTTCCAGAGCAACAATGTTTTGATCATACAGACTGATTATGCATATGTTAAAGGAGAAGCAAGGTGAGGAATAAAAGTGAAATAAATCCCACCTAAGTGAATCCCAGTCTAAGTGAATTGGGGGAAATTTATGCCCTTGAAAATATGGCAATTATGTCGGCCATCTCAAATTTTAGCAGTATTTTTCAGTTAGATTATTTAATCTCACTGATTTATGAAGATGACTCCCAGTCCATTTTTCATGACCAACTAAGGTCATAAGTGAAAGAGTAAGTGGGTGTTCTTGAAGCATATGGAAATTACATTTATCAGCACCGTTACAGCATTCACATAATACATACTATCACCCCTAGTTAACATGTGGGTAAAAGAGAACAGAAGCCAGTTTACTGTCTTTTGGACAAGATGTGGATCTATATAGCAAATGGTGAAGTCAGCCTCAGTATCCTTTTCAAGTGCAGGTTTTGTGCCTAGCTCTATCACCCAATTTACTTCTAACACCATCATATCCTCTTATTTGGCTGCTCTGCTACATATTAAGCTTTCAATAATGAGTGACAGCTCATCCTATTAATTGCATATTGCTAATTTTGTGGGCTTAAGACTATTATGGTGCTTAATTAGCAACTGTTTGCAGTGTTCTTTAAGAGGCTTTACTGTATAAAGGATTGCATAGTCAAAATATACCAATGCAAATCACACAAATTCACAAATTAAAAGCTTATTCTAAAAATTAGGACCCTATACATGCAGGTTAGCTACATGATAAGAAGAGAAGGCAAAATGCTTAACAATTTGATGTAAGCAATTAATCATTTATGAAATAGTCAGCATATTTTTAATCTGAGAATAATGGAGGAAATAATTAATAAAGTCTACTTCAAGGAGAGAGATCCATTTCATTGTAAATATTAATTTAAAATATAGTAATTTTATGGAGTAAGCCTTGTAGACCCCATAAAATTAACTAAAGTATGCTTAATTCACATGTTATGTCCTAGCAGTTCCAGATAGTTATGCCTGTATTGCAGAGAATTATTTAAAGTGAAATCCTTACCTGAGGTCTGCAAAAGCACTGGGTCAAGGGAATCATTGGGTTCCACAACTGAGGCACTTCCTTGAGCATTGTTTCTGCCTGGGTAAGTACAAAATACAATTAGCATTAAAACACCTGAGTTGGCTGGGTTATGAGCACAAGTTGAGGGCAAAACTTGCATACATGACAGCAAAAGAGGGGTGACTACAGGACAATCTGGCAACTGGACAAAATCTAGAGACTGAGCACAGCAGCACAATGCTGGGAGACGTGACCTGATGGTGCCATGGGCTGCCCCTGTCCTCACAGGCAAGTCTATCCTCACCCTCACACAACTGCCCAGCAGCAGACTGTGAAGCACCAAAGATGCACAACTCCCTACCCTCAAACATAAAATGCAGAAGCCCAAAACAAAATCTACGCTTGTCACAGGAGGAATGAAGGAAGAATGAGCATCATATGTTCCACAACATTGAATGTCTATTCAGAGAACCAGAGATTCACACCACCACTCAGTTTGGAATGGACCTCTAAGACCATTTGGTCCAAGCATTAACCCAGCATTGTCAAGTCTACTTCTAAACAATGTCTAAATGCCACAAGTTCATAGCATTCCGTGCAAAGATCTCATGCCTGGACTTTGTTGTTACTGCTCCACAACTGGGTTTTTTCCTACTCTTTCTGTTTAGAATGCTATCAGTTTTAAATTCATGACAGTAGTTGCTTCAAGCAGCATATGAGTTTTTGCTGTACATAACACTGTGATTTCTGAGTTGACTCCTCTGATATCCTCTTTTTCCTATACAGCTGGGCTCAGATCAGCTCATGCCCCTGCCGGCTGAGTGCCTGCTGCCTTTAAGCTACATAAGGGTTACTGTACTTGAGTGTAATATAGCAAATGAGTGCTCGAGAATCCCACTGAGGCAGCATGCAGCCTGCGGGTACTAATGGCTCATCAAGAAGACCTTAAAGCCTATTTAATGCCAAAGACTAAAGATCTTTATATTTCTCTCTGCCATTTTGCAATTCATTGCAGAGTTGAAGTCAAAGAGTGAAGGTTTTTTCCTCATGTAGCAAATTAAAAAGTGAACAACTGGGTATTATGTGTTTCTTTATAACACAATATGATTCATGCCTCATCCTTCATGCAAGCCAATAGTTCTTTGATTTAGTGCCTGGATAGCTATAAACCATTATTACAAAGTAATCTGCTACAGAAGAATTTATAGGACAAATCCCTTAAGTAAGGGTTCATGGCTCTTCAGCCCAAACATCCTACATCTATCTATTTAATCTAGTTAATTCATCTATCTCTATATTTATAAAGCATCCAGTCACTGGTAGCCAGATGCCATCGGTGTAAAAATAGTTTATTGACAAAATGGGGGGGTGGGGTGCATGGTGGGGTGGTGGGAGAGGGTTGTTGCTGACAGATACAGTTCTGTCACTAAGGAAAAAAATGTTTTAAGAAATTTAATAACAGTGTTGATATATTTTATAAGATTTTATGTTCTTTCACATTCTGACTCATTATAGTATTTTTATTTGGACTGGAGTATTTATCTTTGCAAGTAATAGCTGGGGCAGGGTGGGGAGCACAGGGAAGAGTAGTGTAGATGAGGAATCCCAAATCCTTGCCTAAGCAGCAGTGTCCACTATCACACAAGGAACTCCTTTACATGTTATACTTGTTAGAAGTGTTACCTAAGTAATCAAAAGGTTCATTTCAGAAAAATCAGTATGGTTTCATTTTCTTTGTCCCTGTTACTGATAGTGACTACCTAAAGCATTTCCAAATTAGGAATATTTTCTCTGGAAGTATGTGTCTCATTATTTGGGAGGAATGATTATGCTCATTATGTGTCTGGGCTGGTATGCACACAGTTGAGAATGGCATTCAGAGAAATGAAATATCCACGTTTAAGCTCACACATAAGGGAGCTGTTGTTTCACGAGGACAATTCCTGTTGCTGTTCCCGATAGTGAAGGTCCTGCTGTGCTACTTTTGTTTCTGCTATGACGGGACAAGTTCTTGCCTGCAGGCGAGACTGAACTTCCAAAATGATCATGTTATTCTCTGCGTCTAGTGAGCAATGTGGAAAGCATGGGGGTTTGATTTGAGGATGCAGGAGAGCTATAAGGATTTAACATCTGGAATGAATCACACAGCTAGCATTCACTCTGCCACTGGTCAGTCATCCTTTCTGTGCTCATGTCTCCTTACAAATCATTGCATTCTGGACATTAAGGGAATATTTCTGCATTTGTTGTGTCAATGAAAATTTTATAATGGCAGGAGTTTGTCGTGTTTTTTTTGTTTCAGTGAACAACAAGCATGTGAAACTGTAGCAAATGAATTCTTGGTCAGACCTTAGAGCTTCAAACTTGAGCTGACACACTGTGGTGATGTATAAGTAATACAAATGCTCTCCATTTTCTGCCAGAAACTAGGCCATTTAATGGTGTCCTCTGGAGCAGTGTGAGTCCCAAGCTGCCTCTTCCATGCCTCTTCCCAAACGCTTCAGAACAACCAGACCCTATCTTCTGTCCCCCAGCTGTGCCTCATTTAATCCAGGTTTTGAACTAGAAAAGAAACTGATTGCTGAATAGCACCATGAAAAAGATAAATTGAGATTTTTACTCTTTTATCTATGGGCAGTAATAACATCTTTCCTGGGACTAACAGTATCACTCCCAATGGCACTTAATGGCTGAATCTGTGATATTATGCTATAGAGACTAATATCTTCGTAGATGACTGCCCTTGTTCTGGAGTACCTTTAAGATAACAATGTAAGGGCACATACTTTTTCAGACTTCTAATATGACACAGTCACTATCAAGACCCTTCACTGTCCAGTGCTTACAATTCAATTTTATATCAGATATCTACATTGGTTTCATTTTTCTCAGACACTGCTATTATTCAGATCTTTTACATTTAACTGCTTCTATTTTTGCTTAACTGTTTGATTATTATTTTTCTCCTCACTCACTGTGTACGTGCTTGGTCAACCTGAAAAAATGCAGTGAAAGGTGTAACCTGAAGTCTGATATTGGTTGCCTAAAATACCTTTAAATAAAACCCATGAGAGAGTCGCTCACATTGTTCCATGATGCATGGAAGTGCCAGGGTCTATTAGGCACCCCAAAAAAATCAGGTGTGGGTTAGAGCTCCTGGAACTTATGGTAGTACATGATACTTGCCAAGAGGGTTATTCTAGGTGGAGCCATTAGGATTCAGCAATGCAGTGGACACCTTATTGATGCCCTGCATCTGCTGTACCAGCAGGACCAGAATTTATGCACAGAAATCCAGATTGTGTGATCCAAATCACTGTATTTGCTATTTCTGGTGTGCATCTTTTTTCTGTTTACAATACAATGAAAAACTGATGTCTTAGGTCTGAGCATGACTCCTTATGTATATTTCTCAAAAACCAATGCCCATATTAGTCAGCACACATTCTATGTTTCACTCAGCTGCCTGTGCACTCAATGCATTTTTTCCCTTGTTACCATGACCTCTAAAAGGTAGTCTTGTTATTCCATGCTTCCTAATAAGCAGATAAAGCTAAAGCAAAACAAAATATGATTGTCTTCCTCTGATCTCTTTTCTGGCTTCTGCACCTAACAATGTAACCTCTATTTCTCTCTGTTCCCTGGCTCATTCCTTTCTGAGCACACCTGACACACATAAGGTTTAATAATTTACAGGTAGAGGGCCTAGTTTGCCAGGCTAGAGACATATTCCAATTTCTTCCCACAACTCTAATGAGAGAAAGCAGTCAGAAGCTTATTGCTACCGCCACATAAAATCAGATTTATGGATGCTTTTTGTCAGAAAGTGGTACAAGACAGTTTGAGTGTTCCACTGAATTTCTCCATTCATCTTAGAGAGTAAATTTTTCCTGCCTGCTAATGGAAGAATCACTATTATGAGTATTAATTTGTTTCCTAATTAAGAAGCTAGATAAGATTGCCCCAGTCCAAAACACATTGTGCAATTCTGCACAAAACTACTGGCTTTGTATCTAGTGGTTATGATTCCCAGAAGACTGTACCTGTAGAGAGAGAGTTTTGTGTGCTATACCTCATTGCTGGTTAACATATTAGGGAGGAGTGGTATGGAACCAGTGATCCTCTAAATGATCTGCCACTGCTAGCAGAGCTCCAGAGAGTTCTCCTCACATGGCAAAGGTTATTCTGTACTCTCTGAAAATGACAGCAGAGCATACTGTGCATCCCCTTCTTTCCCAGCTAACCAGGAGATGCCCATTGACTTTTGTTTGTTTGCTTTTCTCTGTTTCTGATGTGAATTATTCATTGCTTCTGTTTAAACAGCCTGGGGTTTTGGATCATCTGAAGATGCTTCATCAGCATCGTAATTTCAGAAGATACAGCACAAAGGCAAAAGCAACTCACGTTATATATGGTGGCAGCACATCTAGCTCTAGAAATGGCCAGATCTGAGATATTACATTCTGAACCAGATGGTGCTGTCAGACAGCACAGAATGACAACGTTTAGATGATGCAGAAGAGGTAATGTGCACAAGCAGTGAAGGAACTCTGCTGCATTTTTTTTAACTTCAGTTACAGATGGCACAGCAAGGATCATCTCGGAAGGAAAAGCAAGACTTCCTCATAGCTGATCTTAACTTAAAAGTTATCTGTTGCAACATTTAAAAATTAGGCAGGCAGACCTTTGTTCCTAGCTACTGCCTATGTCTCTCTCCTAGTATAAGGAATAGAGGATAATACAAGGAATTGGGAATTGTTTGTTGGTTTGTTGGCTTGTTGTTTTTTTTTACCTGAAAACTACAGAATAGTACTCATTCCTATCAAACAGCATTTCTAATGCAAAATATATATTAAAATATGGCATATTGTTTTCCTTTCATAAACTGGTTCCAATTTTCATATTGAAATATAACGTAGAGTAGAAAGGGTAAAATATTTCTGGGAAGTCAAATTGAAACAGGTTAAAATTGTCAAAACTAAATTAGATTATTGATTCAAGCTATCACACATTATTTCACAACTCAGAATTTTTGTTTTGTGGACAACTCTTAAAAAATGACTTTTCATCATAATCTGTTATCTGCAATTTCTGCTCATCTTGAAAATACTGATAAGGAAGTATAGTATTTCTTACCCAACGCTGATTCAAATGTGACTTTTAGCAGTAGTAGACCAATTATCCAAAATGCAGACTTTCCTTCTCAAATATTTCAGGGGTATATATTCTGCATTCACCCCATTTTGCACAGTAACACTACTAAATGATTGGACTTATATAAAAATGAGGCATAATTTTTGTTTTTTCTTAAACTTAAAATAACTTGGCTTTGAACTACAGAGGCCACATGCCAAACTGTCTTTCATCCAAACTAATGAAAATTAGCACATCAGTCCATAAAGCATACACTAAGACTGTGTAAAAAAAGTAACAGTACCTGGGGCATTTATTTCGCTTGTGGCAGATAAACTCAAGGAAGATGAATTTCATTTCAGAGAATCAACACCTCTGCCTGTAAAATTAACCACTGAATTGATAATGAGAAAAAAAAATTACAAAGATAAAACTCCTACTTAATGCAATATGCTACTTCTCTTCCTGTAGAAATTTATTAAAAACACACAAATAAAAGAGGTTTCATTTTGCTGATCTCAGCCTTTTACAGCCATCACAAATTGGCTGGCTGACAAAGTTCTAATGACAAATAGGTGGAACTTTTATCTCTAATGGGAAAACATAAACAAGATATTATTTTAGAAATTTAGGACTAGAATACAGTCTTTAATCATTTAATGGAGATGCAGAGGACAGCCAGAGAAATTAGAACATTTTTACCTATTGCAAGCTGCTCAACTCCTTGCCATGTTTGTTTTGAGCTGTATGGCATATAGGTCTCTTTGCATATGATACAAATTTACTTTTGGGTGGGATGGTTAGGAGGGAGGATAAAAAATGAGAATCTTTCCAAATAAATATATGGATTCAGGTAAAATCAGCATGGTGCAGCTGAATCAACACAAAAGCAAAAGTCAGGAAGCGCTAGGGAATGAAGATACTTGCCTTTCAGGGGAGCATTTATTAGGACTGACTCCTTAATGAAAACTGATATTTTAAATTACATAGTATAAAAAATTCCCATATAAATTCAAAATACTTTATTATTGGAAACTTATTTAAGCCTAAATTTTCTCAGTCACACAAGGAAAAGAATTTTATTGAATGCATGCCCTCTTCTCCTAAAGCATTATACTTTTGCAGAATTAGAATGGATGAGAGTAGTGCTTTCTGTTCCAGAGTGAAAACACATTCATATGCTTTTTTGCAAGATTTCTTTCACAAGATCATCTACATTCTTCTAGCTCTAGCTAAAATATGGCATCCACCAATATCTAGTTTTTGCTTGCTTGTTTGTTTTTTCCAAAAAATGGCTTTCAAACATGATAAGCAAAGCCAGGAAAAACAAATTTACATTGGCAAAACTGCATCTCATAATGGTTCTGCTACTGTAGTGATGCCAGCCTGGAGAAGAGATATTCACAATACTAGCAAGAATGTTAAGAAAGTTAAGCCAAGCAACATTTTTAACTGGGTTCTATAAATATCTTGAGTTTGTTTTTTATTTCTTTTCTCATGGTAACACATAAATCATGGTGTAGTCTACACCAATGCATGCAGCAACAAACAAGAGGAGGTAGAAGTTACTGTGCAGCAATTAAATGATGGCACAGTCACCTTCATGGAAATGTGGTGGGATGACACTTGCACAAGTGAGTGCTGCAATGGATGGCTATAAACACCTGGGAATGGAGAGGCAAAGGAGAAGCGATGGGGTGGTCCTGTATCATTAAATCATAGAGAGCTGACAGAAGTGCTCACTAAGTCACTTTCCATCATTTATAGCAGTCCAAGATAACCAGAGAGGTCCAAGTTAGCTTGAGGCTAGCCATTGTGATAACTACAAGAAGGGCTGGAAAGAGGATCTGGGGAGCTATGGGCCCCTCGGTCTGAGCTCAGTGTCAGGGGAGGTCATGGAGCAGATCATCTCGAGTTCCATTGCCTGGTATGCACAGGACAACAGGGGGATCAGGGCAGACAGAATGGGCTCATGGAAGGCAGATCCTCCTTGACAATCTCCTTGTATGACAGTATGAGCCACTTAGCGGATAAAGGAAAGGCTGTGTATGTTGCCTATCTAGACTTCAGGAAAAACACTGACACCATTTCCCACAGCATCCTCCTAGAGAAACTGCTCCTGGATTGGATGGGCATACTCTTTGCTAGCAACAAATGATAGGACAAGAGGAAATGGTCTACAGCTAGGCCATGAGAGGTTTAGACTGAATCTTCAGAAGAGGGGTTTTCAAGTGTTGGAACAGGCTGCCAGGAAGTTGTTGAGTCACCATCCCTGGAGGGATTTATGAGACATGTGGATGTGTCACTTAGTGACATGGTTTAGTGGTGGACTTGGCAGTGCTGGGTTAAAAGTTGGACTCAATTATCTTGAAGGTCTTTTTCAACCTAAATTATTGCCTGATAGTATTCTATAAAGCAGACTTGGCAATGGTACGAAAACAACTATTCCTGCTATGTTCCAGATCTGATATACAATTTATATTTTTTTGGTTTTTACATTAAGAGGTACTGTATAGAGACAGTTAGCACGTTGATGGATGAAAGGCTTAATCCATAAATTAGCAAAAACTTATGACAGTAGCATCTATCATAGAATAATTGGAGACAGCTGGAAAAAACACATCTTAAGTGGGGATCAGTGATTAAATTTACCATCATAGGTAGCTCTCCAAAGTATGTATAGGAATCTAGCCTCTGAACAACTTGCCCTTCATTGTTTTCTCTCATGACTGAGCAGGTTTCTCAGAAGCAGTTGCTGACTCCTGATACTGTTCTGTCAGTAGATGAATGCAGACAAGCTCCACTGTTAAGTCCTCTGCCATTTTAGCTGTGAGTTACTGAATCTCTAAGAGCTGCTTCAAATCCAGTCTGGCAGTTTGGAACTCATCATAAATAACCCACATGAAGCTGAAGATAGTTTCAAAGACTGCAACACTGGAAAAAGAGTCTAAATTGAGATGTACATTTTGGACTGGCTATTGAAGCATTGTAGGAAACGGTACTGCCTTGTAATGAAAAATGGAACTAATTCAAAAATGGAAACCTCTGCTGATTAGAAAATAATTTCAAAGCTCAGTAAATTATTTCCTTCTAAGTATTTTCTCATAATAACTTGATTGTTTTTCTTTCTTTCCCCAACACCTTTCCTTGAAGGTTTGCTGGGCTTTTTCCCCTTTTGGTAGAAATAACTTCAGTTTCAGCTACAATATGGGATGTCTAGACTTCAACCTTTTGATAACATATCAGTTCCCAATTCCTCCTGTATCAGGTAAAACTTGAATTTTCAAACATAGAAACAGCCCTCTGTTTTAAGCAGTTCTTCCAGGGACTGATCTTTCTACAAAGACTCAGGTCCCTCTTCAATAAAGTTACTCCTCAGCTACTTAACTCTGTCAATGACTTCACATCACAGCATACTCATCCAGACAGGGTTGCCTCAAAAGATCTCAACAGATCAAAATTCACCAGTGATCATCTTATACTGGTAAGGCTTTATGAATTTTTCTCTCTGAGGGTCACTAAGTTTCCCCAGACCAAAGTTTATGCTCACAGTTTACAAGAGCCAGAGTGACATGGCCCCTGACAAGTACCAGCAGCATTTTTAGCTTGAGCAGACATGCTGTCCAATCCAATTTTAGGCTCTGCAGACCTGCCCATAACTGCAGTTCATGAAAGGTCAGATCTGTCATTTGTGATCACCACACAAAAAAACCCAGATTAATGTCTCTGTTCCCTCTTTGCTGGATAAGTGTGGCTTCATCTACTTGCTCTTTCCCCTGGAGTGTTAGAACAATCTTCATTAGAGTCATGCAAAAAGCCAGGATAGACAAATAGCTTGTATGGGAGTTTTGTCTCCTCCCTGCCCTGCACATTCACCTTTTCCATAAGGTCATATTCAGAAGATGAGGAGGGGAACTGGCCTGAGCCTGGAAGCACTAGCAATGCATTTCATTATTCTTATTTGATGTGGTCAAAATCTGCATCAGTTCTGTCAGTCACCGATGAGCAAGAATCACTCTCATTCTGTGTTATGGCCTCTGGCCACAGAAGCTCTGGAAAAGTTTCTTGTGATCTTCTCAAGCCTCTTGGGATTATTCCTGGACTTCTTGCAGCACCTTCTAATTGTTCAAGTCCAGATTTGAACGGGCACCCATGGGTAAACTCACCATGACACATCTAACTTTTGTGCCACCAAGCACTCAATTTTGCTCAAAGTCTTTTGAAACATCTGTACTTTGAGGGGCTAGTTAGGGTTAGTACTTCAAATAGCTTTTAGCAATGTACACACAAGTGCTTGCAGAAAGATAAATCCCCTCTGAGGTCCTCACTACAAATAATTTTCTGAGACCCTTACATATTTTTCTAAAAGGGCTTATCACTGCCTCATTTGTTCTAACTTCAACCAGTAGTCAGAGAACATCATGCAGGTATGACTGTGGCTAGTTTTATCTGACATATGGCATCAGTGTGGGCTGTCCCGCTGCATATTTTTTTTTATTTTATCCCCTTAAGTTGGCCATTGCTTTATTTCTTCCTCATATTTTTTGTTCCTTTCTGATCCCCTTGTTTTACAGTAAACATTTTCCTTTTCCCTTTGGATTGCCTTGTAAAAATAAATCAAATAAATCACCAAATGAAAGTATCACAGAGTGGATAGTTAATTGCACTAAATTGGCAGCCTTATCTGCTTGTGTGTTATCATTACTATTGTTATGTTTGGATAGGACATAATTTCTTGAAATCCTCAGGAACACTTAGGAGAGTTTGTAGTGCCCGTACAGGCTTGTGTAGAAGAGGGAAGAAAGAAAACTCCATTTATCCATTTATCTGCTACATTGTGATTTTGGCCACAGCCCACAACAAAAGGCAGCACAAAGTTGTACCATCCTGTGGAGGAAACTGGAGGAAATCTGGACTGGACACCAAGCTGCCTTGGAAGAATAGTACCTTCAAAAGTCCTGGGCACATTCATCATATTTGACAAGTCTGAGGAGAAATCTGTTACTTCCTTTCTACTCTGCCTCAGATGCTGTCCAAAGGAAACACCACCAAAAGTGCTCATTAGCCCCAGCTAGAACCTCTGTGAAGGGAGAACAGAGGTAATTTTAATGTCCAGCTGTCAGGAGGTGAGTCAGTGTGGAAAAGACCTTCGTCCTTCCTCATGGTTTTAAAAGCTCTTTAAAAGCTCCTACAAGCTTTTGGGAACCTTCAATATTAGTCAGCCATCAGATCAGTTTAGCCATGTAGAAAGCTGAACTCTGAGCATCTCCTCTCCCAACAGCCAGAAAAAGTATGGCCTTTCTGATGATCGAGAACTTAACATTCAATTCTGACTAGGCAAAGCCACAAAATGGTGGAAAGGTATTTCCCACAGCAGGGGAGGTGGGAACTAGATGATCCTTAAGGTCCCTTCCAAACAAACCATTCTATGATTCTATGCTTGTGAGGTAAGGATTTTCATTTGGCTTTTTCAACTTTGAGACCTTATCTTGTATGCTGTTTTGTGGCCACAAAATGACCACAAAAAGGCTGTCTTTGCCTGGTAAACTCGGGGCTCCTCAGTGTGCAGAAGAGCTTTCAGTGTCTGTCCCCTTGAATGATATGGTGTTTGCAGAAAGCTGAGGCTTAGTGACTTGCTCTGCCACGCTTGCAGACCATCGCTGTGACCACAACGGTGTCGTGTATTTCAGAACACAATGCGTGGGAATGCGTGTCCTGCTTACCGAACTTAAAATCCTTCTGGTTTATAAAAGACAGAGCAACAAACAGGAAGGGTTGAGCTGAAGTCTATATATAATGGATCTGAGAGATATCTTTCTGTCATGCTGAGGCTTGATTACAGCCTAAGTGCTGTCAGAAGGGCCATATGTTCCATTCACAGCATGGCTTAGCCCTCTGCAGGCTCAGCAGGAGTGGGCAGCAGCTTGGCAATTTGTCCAAGGCACGTCATGAATCGACTAGGATAAAGAGATTAGGGCCCTGATCCTCAAGTACCTTCCACCTCGTGGAGTGACTCGTGTGAGTGAGAAGTGGATATGAATGGATACTGCTCGGCTTTGATAGTGATTTAGCACCACTTTGGGCTCATTTTGAAAAGGTGAAAATGATTGTAGAAGCAGAAGATAATCATTGACCTTAATTCCTGCCCTGCATTTCCTTTGTGCTTGTGTGTTTCTTCAATGATTTGTCTGCTTCTAACTGCTACATTTGACACAAATTGGAGTGGGGAAAGGCAAAGGTGACTGCGTTTCTTCACTGCATTTGAATCTGCGGTTAAACACCAGGCATCTGCGGTCACTAAAATCAAGAACAAACGGGAAAAGCTAACGTTTGCTTTTAAATAAAGTAAGATTAATAAAATAACTCACTGGAAAAAAAAAAGTGGCCTAGAAAATTAATGTTCTCTTCCTCTCCCAATCTTCTAACATTATTTACTGCTCTGTTCTCCACTTCCATTCTCTTTCTGTAATGGTGTTTTCTTCAGTGCCTTAGAAAATGTCTTGTAGGCTCACAAGTCAGTGGTGCAGCAGTATTTCATGCACTACTTCTGTAACAGGGATGATGTCCAGAGTCCAAATTTTCATGCAAATTACTGACTCTGTTTAGAAAGGTCAGTACTGCAAAATGCTGACAAAATGCAACAGCAGGCAAGCCCAGTGGAGTTAAACGTTTTCTCATGATTTTTTTTTTAACAGAGCTCTGTAAAAAATAACCCTGTCTCTGTCAGAAAGAGCACAACATTATGATCTGAAATAAGATTTCTATGAGTCAGTTGAGAAGTGGATAATGTACTAATTTACTTCCATCTAAAAGAGAGGGGGAATAAAACGTCAATCTCCCCTTGATTTTTGCTCTCAAAGAAACAGAACATAAGTATGGTCCCCTGAATCACAGGTATGAATCAGAATTTCACACATTTTTTGTGGTAATTGGCACCACACTCCTTTCTTCAAAAGGGCTCCTCAATTAATGCAGATAGGACAAAAGGAAGAACATTGACGTGGTATTATAACATTAAGCTCCATCTGTAATAAAGGGTCATCTTAATGCTAGCAGGTATAAAATTCCATCTTTTGTCATATGAGGGGACATTCAGACTGTGAGTTCTTTTAACAGACCCTGGCATTACAGCAGTACTGGAATTTTCAGAGTATTTTTTCTTGGTTTAGGGAAGGGGAAAAAAAAACACAAAAAATAAATTCTGGTTTGTTTTGACCCAAATAAAATGTGTAACTCAACTATTGAAGTTTTTAACATTAAAGGAATTATGGCTATTTTTTTTTAAATAATCACTTCAGTCATTTTAAATTGTTATCTCTTCAAAACTAAACCCAATATTTTTCCCATTTGGACTGAAATGTACCCATTGTTTTTCCCCTGAAGTTGTCATTTTCAATTAATATGTTCCCTGAATGCAGCAACTGTCCACATAAACTTGTGAGTTTATATGAAAAAGAGGAAAAGATCAGCATGGAGAAAAGCTTATTTTCTGAGTGGTTGGAGTAGTCTGGTGATGACTGATTATCCATGATCTCTATGATCGGAAGCAATGGAGGATTTAACACTTAGATCTGACTAGCCAAATGTACAGGGCTGTTGATAACACTCTGCTTCCTGGACTCTGACCTTAAGGTTTGTTTGGCTTTGCTATCTAAAAACACTGTAAAGCATTTGGTTTAGTCCAGCTTTGCCGGTAGAATGCATTGAAAAAGAAAAATTCCTGAAGTCCAAGGAGGCATCTGTAAAAGTGGGAGAGGGAGGCATGGATTCAGATGAGGTACTGAGCTTCTCTTGTTTCACATGGTGGGATGGTGAAGGTTTGTATGCTGCCAGATCAGCTTCAGGCCATGGTTCATTCCACTGGATCCAGTGCTGGCAGAACTGCAACTTCACTGCTTAGCAGAGTGAAAAGCATTGTTGCAATGTGCCATGTTATGAGCAGTTTGCCTTTTTAGCTATTCAAAATCTCTCTGAAGTAGAAAAAACCAAAATGGCAAAAAATTTATACCCTTTTCAATGCACACACTTAGACTGGACTTCATTCCTTTTTAGCTGCACAAATTTGTGCGTTGTGTGCAGCAAGAAATATCAACTTCTGACAATCCATTTCCTAACAGCTCACAAACAGAAGGGAAATCCATCATATCCAAACCCATGTGTGCTAATTTGGTCACCTCTAGCATTAATGACTTGAACACTCTCCTTCCTACTGGCTGCTCCGTTATGCCCTGTGCTAGTTCAGCTGCTCTCTCCTGCTTCTCGTGGGAGCTCTGCAGTATATGTGGAATAAACCCTTTGGCCTCCAATTTCCTCCACTGCTGCTCCCTGCTAGTAGGCTCCTGTGGATTTCAAAGGTGATCTGGGAAGGAGCTACTTTAGAGTCTGATTTCATTTTTTATTTAGTACACAGAAATGACAAGCAAGCCACAACAGTGCCCCTCTGCTTTGGAAAAGTGCCAGGTTCAAAGACCATAGAGCCTTTTATAAAGCTCCATTACCAGAATGGGTTTCAGTCCTACACCATTCAAGCCCATTAGACATGTGCTCAAACAGATACTTTCCCCATCCCTAACACAGTAGGGTACAAGGTGAGACAGATCAGGATCAGCAGAGAGGTATTACCACTGCATTCTCAAATTAGAGTGAAATTGGTTTTGTCGATTTTTTCATTGTGCTCCCGTGGAGAAAGCTTGTCCTCGGTAAATGTTTTTTTAAATCAAGTGCATCAAGTGAAACTTCAGAAGTAGTGCAGGTGTGACTATAAAAATGCCAGTTCTCTTTGTGAAATTTTGATAAAGATGCACATTTAAATGGTATCCAAAACCAGTAAAGTAGTATCAGAATTTGGGATCCACACGTGTTTATCTTTATAGCTATTAATCTATTTCTAAGCTATAAATCTGTTAGGAAGGGCTTTGAATATTGCCTTTCATCTGCTCTTTTCCTCTTCCTAAAATAGATCTCAGTCAATAACCTTCCTATTCTTGGATAAGAGGTTCGATATCCATTGGTATCCTTTCTCTTGTCAGACATGAGGTTATTACTGAATAATGATGATAATTAAAAGTACTCTAACTGATGTGACTAAAAAAACAAATTTACATCAATGGTGAAGGGCAAATATCAACACATTGGGTGTGGTTTAGAGAAGCAGCCAAAAGATTGATTATCCGACTGTTATCCACATGCTGTGTAGCTAAACTGGGAGCAGCAAAAATTCAGATGAAAATCTTATAATAGCAACTGCTTTGTGGTAAGTTCCTTCCTGCAGCTGGAAAAAGAACTAATGTAGTTTATAACTGAAGGCAATATAACCATTGATCAAAATGGGCTGATATATGATGCCTTCCCAGCACTTCTCAAAACCATAATCACAGATACTGACACTTTTTGGACATTGATGAATAGTTTTTAATGAGGTGGGGGGACTTGTAGCTTTCCATTCTGACCACTGAATATAAATAAGCTCAGTTTGGGAATTTTATGAGAAATATAAAAATATGTTTATATTAAAAAGATATATCAAAGAATGTTTTTTGCTATATTTATATTTCCATTTGTAATAAAGATTATAAATTTATGTTATTATTTATAATATATTGTCATGTATAGCATATTCAGCTTTCAGCTCTAAGTTTTCCTTGCTTATGAACACTATTCTCTTCAAGAGAAAATGCACTACCTTCTCAGCTCCATGTATATGCAGCTCTTTTTGCTTCTGTCAACATAAAGGTAAGAACTCCTTTTACTGCAGCCATGTTAGCCTTTCTCTACCAGCTAAACTCTTCTCTTCTTCAAACCTTTGAGTAAATCTCTCCTCAAATCCTATCTTGCCAAAAACATGTCTAAAAAATCAGCCAATTTTCTGGGAACTGAGTGAAAAGACAGATAGAAAAAAAAATAGATGAAAATAATAAAGTGGAAATGCTTATCCCCATTGAAGACTGTAGTTATTCAGCTGTGTGGTTCCTCTCCCCTCCTTTAGCACTGGCAGGGTCCACCGTGCAGCAGTGTAAGCACAACCCTGAGGTGTGCAGGCAGGCATGAGAGCATCCACCTTATCAGTCAGTGGAGCAGCTAAAATTCCCTTCTACTCCTCTGCCTACAGAGCATACTCTGCCTCGTGATTTTCGGTGCCTTCATGTTCTTGCTAACAAAAATAAATATTAAGTAGCTGAAGGAAACAGTTTTGAAATAAAAGGCTGAAATATATCGATGTAATTTTTTTTTTCTCACACAAATTTGAACGTGACAATTAATAGGCAAAAATCTCATCCTGTGAAAAAATTTCACATATAAAATCTGAATACAATAAACTAAATAAAGTATTTCCCATGAATAGTTTGCCTTGCTTTAGTCCTTGTTCAAAGGAAGCTCCCAACCATAACTCACAGCTCTGCCTAGAAATCCTGGCATTGGGTTTTTAATTTTTAGATTTAAAGTATATTATTTTGCTCAGGATTAGTGAATGATGTCAATATTACATTATTCCAAACACATGATGACTAGAGGGGGCTAGATAAAATCAGTTACCTTCCCTTTTTGTCTTCAGTTTCCTTGAATAGGAAAAAACACAAAATAATTCCTTAAAAATTAAAATAAGAACAATAAAAAAGAAACCAAAGAAATTCCTTCAATTTCCTATGAATAAGCCTTTCACACTGAGTGCATTAAAAAATCCCCCACAACCTAAACACATTCATATAAAAACAATTTCCTTAGATAGCAGCATTCTTTATTCCTCTTGCTATTATTAAAGATGCCGGTGTTTGAATAGCTTTCTCCCTCACAAATCAGCTTTTCCTTCAGCTGAGGGAAGTCATAACCCTGCGTTTATGACATCTCATGCTGTTTCTCAAAAAATTATTGTTGTGCCACCAGTGCAGAAAAGATCACAGAGCTGATGAACTTTTAATATGTTAAACACTTAACCTGATTTGAAAAGCTATATTTTCAAATTAGATGGCATCCTTGCTTTCAATTTTGCATGATCAGAATAAGGTACCTACATGCCCTGAGTGCACAAACTGCAGTATCTGTGATATTGAGCCCTGAAAGTGGACACAAAACAAGGGTATCAAATACAAATAATTCAGTTCTGGCATGTAAAGAAAAGCATTTCTAAGGTTTTGAGTGAATATCAACTCCATTAGGTTCTTCTGAACTGAACAAGAAATGAAGATGCAGAACATTCTAAGATATCCACAGATGAATGTTTAGTTTACCTTAATGGTGTCTCTTTCAAAATACCACTTTACCTCATGAGAATGTTATGGGGTTTTTTACTGTAAGGGGAAGAAAGCACTCAAGCATGTTGCCCAAGGGCATTGTAGAGTGTCCACCACTGGAGGTACTAAACATGCATCTGGACACAGCTCTGGGCAACTGGGTCTGGCTGGCCCTGCTTGAGCTGGAGGGCTTGGACCAGAGGATCTCTGGAAGTCACTTCGAGGTGCTGTCATTAGGGATCCACTGTTTACCATCAGAAGCTGCTCTTACTTGCTATAATGTAAATTAAATGAGGCTACCAAGATTAACTACTAGCAAAAACATTTATTTTTAATAGCAAGCAAAATTAGTTAGGTAAATGATGGAACATAAATGTGTTTCCTTCTGTTGAATGGTGGGCATTATTTTTACATTTTCCTTACCATACTGATATATTTCTTAAAACATGAAACAGTTTCTATGGTAATTTTCTAATTTTAAAAAAGTGAATTAAATAGCGCTTCATAAAATTTATAGAAAAACATGATTAAGGTAAAATATATTGTTAACAATTTTCAGTAGGAGAAATATGTCCATAACAAGACAAATGAGGAAGGAACAACCTTAAGAAAAACAACAACTTTAATTCATCTGAAATGTTATTTATTCTTCTAATGCATTATATTAGTCAGATGAATCCTGAATAAAAAGGAAAATAATTTTTCTTTTAAAGAATTTTTTATGGGCTCCAGAGTAATTGAACTCTGTTAGCTAGGGTACATGTGGTTGAAAACCAGTGCATAGATAACCATTTATTAGTCAGCCTAGAGCCATATTTACCAATAAATCTGACTTAGGGAAAAAAAATCTACTTTCAGCTGTCCAAACAACTCCCCATACTTTTGAGTTTTGCAGTGCTGCCTGGTGGCTCCCTGCTCACCCTATTGAGGTAAAAGAGGGTAGTTTTATACCTCTGGTGCTCCAGCTGTTCCTCCAGTGTGCCGTCCAAGCCCTGGCACAGCCTCTTAGTCAGGAGGAAGCATTGCCAGCTGAGACCTGTATGGAAGTTCTCTGGTAGAATATAGAAACTCCACATTTTAGAAAAAAATAGCAACAACCTTTTCCCACAAAATTCGCCTTAGCTTCTGGCCCACAAGTACAAATCATAGAGGGTTTGGAAGGTGGGCATCACATATCTAAATCCCCTGCTGACATGGAGAGTTCTGACTCACAGGTTTAATGGTAAGGCTGGATGTCTCTGAGATGGAGACTGGATGGAATTACATCCCATAGTCAAGCCACAGTTATGGACTCACATTTAATACCCTTTGGATTTTATAGTATTGGCCTTCTACACTGCCAAAGTACCAAAACAAAACTAAGTACAGGCACATAAGTCCCAGGTATTTTTCAGCTTCTTGTGGTGACACTAGGAAGATTGTACTTCCACTTTTTTATTGTCTCAGTTTGCAGGTTCCTTTTGAGTCCGAACTGCCATTGCTTTAACATAAAAAAGGACTGGTTTATCCCACAGATTAGAACCACTGAGAATGCTAATTTCAAAATTCACTAGAAAACTAAAAAAGGTTCCCACTGAAACTAAAAGTTACTGCAGGCTCTCATGTCCAGGAAGGTTTGCATGGCTATAGGAGCTACCCTATTGCACTCTGAGCATTACTAATTTAAGTCATCCAAAACCAAATTAAGTGCTCAAAACACCTGTGAAACATAGCAAATGTGACACAGAGACTACTGTGCACCATGGCATCCAGTACCTCCTGCAATAAGTAATAATCTCCTCAGTTTCAAAGAGAAGCACAGTGCTCTTCCCTCCTCAAATGGTTTATTTTCTATGACTCACTCTGTTAACACTTAACTGTTGGAACTGGGAGGGATCAAGATATGGGCAAGCAACCCGGGGTATTGACAGAGAATTAAGTGATGCTGAAGGAGAATGTTGGTTAATTAGGTGACAAGTTTGGCACCAAGGATTATACAGCAGTATCTAGTTTGCTTGTTATGATTTCTCTTGGAGACCTTTGTCCTAAAACTTCTTTAGGAAAACAATGCAGACTCTGGTTTCATTGAGAACCTAATTCAATACACTTTTCTTTCAGATATCCCATCAGCCAACAACTAAACCTTCTGAGTTGTTTTGTTGTTGTTGTTGTTGTTTTGATGCTTGTTTGTTTGGTTGGGGTTTTTTTCTTGATTAAACAGTCTTTCACATTTCTGGAAATAAGCTATTGTGCATATAAATTTTAGAAGCAAGAAGTGATGACTAATTAGATCTAGTGTGATCACTAAGCTGTAATAAGCCTTGTGAAAGAAAAAAATCAAATGGATTTTTGACAACAAAACAAGATTGACATCAGTATTAATTTTGCTGAGACCAAACCCTGAAATTAGTTAAAAAATACTGGTCTGGTTTTATCTGTATTACCCATAGATCATAGAAGCTGCATGAATGTCTTTAAAGCCACTCAAAAATATGTATTTCCTTCCTTGTTTATGAAGAGCTCTTACAATAAATCAGTCTTCACCTGTTCAAATGCATTTAAACTGTTTTTATCGCTTTTAGCTGCTAAATTCCCAAGATAAATTTGTAAGGGAAGGAAGTGGAAATTGTTCTACCCAAAATTAAAGAACCTTTTTTTTATCATTTGCTATACTATTATTTCTCTTGAACCTTAAGAAATATTGAGGAAGAAAAAAAAACATAACAGCAATTGCATTTTCAAATTACTTTAAGAAAATCAATATTTAAGAAGATCAATATTGAAAGAGAAATAATGTGAAAATGACCAAATCTGTCAATGGAAATTCAGGGAAAAATCAGATAAAATTTTCAGATTAAAAAAATTACTTGTAATGTCACTAGAATATCAGTATGTGAAAATCTAGTATATGATTATTTCAGATTTAGAAAATGAGACTTACATGCTAGATTCCAGACAGGTCTAACTTCTTTTTCCAGCTTTTCTCCTAATTTGTTTGCCATATTGCAGTTCCTTGCCTTGATTTTATTTTTCTAATTTGCGTGGTCAGTTTCAAATGATGTTATTTAGACCCATGTTAAGACAATTAATGCGTTCAGATTTGAAAACTGTATTAATTAACACGGGAATGAAATTTAAAAATTTTATAACTTTTCATTAAGTTCCATAGATCTTTCCCCTTTGAAAGAGTTTTAAATATCTCTCTCTTTTCCCTTTCTCTTTCACAACAAAAAGCTCTCTGAAAGGACACCTAGGAACTAAAACGGTGCCCTCAAACAAAACCAGTTGAAGTGCCTTGGCTCTCAGCAAGTATCAGTGCCAGTTTCCTCATTGATGCCCCTCCAGCTCTTCTCCCTGCAGTTTTGCAAAAACACGACTAGCAGAGTTCAAATCTTCTTTGTTGCTTCTCTGTGAAAACTCCAATTCTGAAATAACAAAGCTTAAACCCAAGAAGGTTAACTTTTGTCTTCCAGATTTTGTATAATATTGTTTGATCAAGTAAACACAATTAGCCAATTAAGAACAAAGAAACACATGAAGGTCATGCTGAAGCAAGTCAGTATGTCTACCATCAGATTAGGATCAGATTAAGTGAGACTGAACTGGCATTTGCTCTTCCTATTAGATTTAATTCTGGCCAGTCATGAGGAATTATTTTAGGAAGTAATAGGATTAACTAAGCAAAAACCAAGATGCAGCATTCAATTTCTTTACTAAAATAGACGTGTTCTTAAAAAGCTTATCAGCCTTTTAATACTCATTCATACTTATGACTAGTTCTATTAGCAGATGCTTGTGGCTAGAATATAAAAATATAGAAAAATCAAGGCAGAACACAACTTGCACATCTGTATTTGGAAATATTCTTAGCTAATTAAGTTTGTCTGACCAATAAAACACACCTGAGTTAACAGATGAAAGATCTCCCTGCTACTTATGTCAACTTTCCAACCAATAAGTATTTTTGGGTCTTTAGAGTTTTTTATTAGTTTTATGGGTTTATATCTTGTTTAAACATTTTCAGAAACAAAGGACTTAGATGGAATTCTCTGTGTGTGTATACATATTCACAGTGGTCATGGTAGGGAGAAGAAAATCCTCAGCATGTGATCTATTCATCTAGCACAAAGATGAGAAAAGAAGTACCAGTATTCTATCTTTGAGCATTGAATATACATGTACACACAAATATTAAAATGAGGCAAAAAGAGGTCAGAAACTGGCTGCAAAGGTCAGGCAAAGAATTCTTCTTCAAAGAGAAATAGATTGGGAGGAGGAATGGATTTTCTGACAAAGGAATGCTTTCAAGTACACAGGAAAATCTCCATTTATTTTCCTTATTTCATTTGCAAACCAAACATCTCTCCATCGCCCAAAAAAAAAAAAAAAGTTTCTATAGTAGTTATCAACTTCTAGTCTGAATGAACAGCAAACTGAAGAAAAGAAGCAAAGGAAGGAAATTTGCAAATTCCATTTAAAATATCAGAGTAGGGCACAAAAGTGAACGTGAGAGTTTCATATATGAAAGCTCTTTTTTAAAACATCCTGGTTTAAAGCACCAGTCTGGTGAGGTAAATGACATAAGTATGATTTTGGAAAATTCCAGTGCAATAGCACTCATGAACCAGCAACTCTCTTAGCTGGGCCTCTAGCAGCTGCTTTTTTCCAGTGCTTTGCAGCCTGCCAGTGCTGCAGGGGGGGGATCTTCCTGCAGTATAATTGGGCACGAGGAGCTCCATCATCACATTGAAATAATTAGACATATTTTAGTGAGCACAGTGATTGCTCTAAGTGTTGCCAAGACCAGGGCTACAAATTAGGAAGTGGTAGATGTTTTCCTAAAGCCCCACCTGTATCTTGTGCAAGGAGCAGGGAGAGATCATATGCAATAATTGTTCCCTTTGTGTTTGAGTGTGTGCAATACAGCCAAGCCTGTGGAACGTTTGATTGCAGATCCAGGGCTTTCTCAGCACAAAGGCTCTTGTAATTGTAAAAACTTAGAACACTTAACTGATCCCTGAAAAATTGTATTACTTTAGTGCTAAGTTGTCGCTGAGATTGGTAGATGAATCTCGAAACACTGATGAAAACACTAACATTTCAAATCCCTGTTGTGCATTGATTTTCAGGACACCTTTATTAATCATTGATAGTACTGTTTTGTATTGGTTAGCAGATTTCTCTGTGCATGGGTAATTCTGTGCAGTCATAAAAGACCCCCAGAGCTTGAAAAGATGGGGGCTGTTTGAAAACTACTTAGTAAATGGTTAAGTTTTAGCAATTAGCAGCTAAAAAAATCTGAATATAATGCAAGTGTAGGGATTTTGTCAATAATCAATATTTAGGGAGAGAAAAAATTATGGGACATGAAAGGAGGAAGAAAATTTTTAAATTAGGAAGGAAATGGGCTCAATTTCTGAATATATTTCCATTCTCTCGTTTACATTTACAAATCTAATGAAAGGCTCTTGAAACCTTATACTTCACTACTTTTTAGGTCACACCTGAGCTATCTGCTTAATCCGGTTAGTTCACAGGCAGCTCCAGGTTAAAGAACAACAAAAAATCCTACTTGCTCTGTCCCCCTCAAAAAAACTGCCAAACCCAAACAAACAAAAAGCCCACTAAACCTTAGGTAAGATATATTAATCTCCTCCTTTCCCAAGCACTTAGTTCAGTTAATGTTAAATTCCTTTACAAATATTTTATTAAATTTGGGAAACTCGCTTATGAACAAAAAAAATTTCATTTATTATTTGCCCACAGACTTTAAAGTTAAATAATAAATTGAGATCTCATAAGTTTAATACAACAAAATTAGGTTTTGCAAAACCATCTCAGTATTCTACTGTTTTAAGGATACGAAGGAACAAATTCTAATATTTTCATCTCCAGGGGAAATTCCGGAGTTTTTGTGTTCAGATGAATATCCCAGACATTTTCCAACTTGCTTGCTGAGACAATCAGAGAAAATACCAGCCTCCACATACAGTGGTTTCTGTGATGAAGAATTCCAGAAATAGGCAGAAAGGAGGAGTTCTGGCGCTCTGGATGGGAGATGCTGAGAACCTGAACACGCCACCGCACACGTGTGCTAGTCAGTTTGGAGGGAGTACCTGACCACAGATGTGCATCCATCTCCTCAGGGGCTACCCCAGACTTTCTGACATCAATGACTCAGTTTTTTGTGAATCAAAGCACAGATTAGGGGAGGAAATACCCCTCATGTTTTTTGCAGTTTATAAGAAACATTTTGTGACAATGTACCAGAATTGTCTTGGCTTTTAGGCCATGTAAAGAGAAGGAGAGGGAAAAGTTCTTATACCATGCTGACAAATGTACACATCTACACAAGCAAAGCACATTGACCACAGTTACTCAGCCAGAATTCTTTAAGTGCATCCTGAGGCCAAGTGGGTCTGATACAAATGAACACAGTCCCACTCCTGTAAATCAGTAGACATCTGTATTAATGTACAATACATGATAATGTAATAAATTATTTTACACAATCAAGTGGAATTTTTAGCATCAGAATTTTTTGCATTTTTGCAACTGTTCTTTTTCCTTACTAAAAGCCATGGATGACTGAATTCAGTTTTGTTTCCTTCCAAACTACTCAGACATTGTACATTTAAATTTTAACATTACTTGCATTCTGCTTAAAAACAGCTAATAAAAAAGAAAAGAGAGGGAGAGACAGAGGAAAAAAAAGTAATTCCTAACTCCTCTGAGTCAGAGGCTGTCTATTTAGAATATGTTTATTCAGAACCTAGCACAATAGCATTCTGTTTGCATGACTAGCCTTCTCTATGTTGCTGTGATACTAATAATAAATTGTTATAACCACAGAAAGTAAAAATTTTTATGCATCCAAATGACAAGGAAACTTTGACCCCATTTTCAAAAGCACCTAAATTGCCTTCAGAGTCTGAAGGCCACTTACTTTCTAACATACAATGGCACTTTTCAAAATGTTACCTAAGATGTAAAAATGGATCAGTAACTGAGCCAAGACTGAGATATAAAGGAGCTCAAAGAAGGCGAGAGGAAAATCCAATTTAAATGTATAATACCTACACACAAACACACACACACACATATATACTTACAATCATACATATACACACACCTCAGTTGAATTTACTGTGCTTAAATAGAATAACATTCTCTTTACCTAGGAAGATTTTGCATTAGCTGAAACATCTTTCCAAGTGGCAAGTAAGCTTATAAGAAAAACTGTAATTCTGGGCACTAATTGCCTTTATGAACTTTATGAACTCATAAACTACTTTGTGAGGTGTGCAAAACTTCAAACCACAGAAGCAACAATGTAACCCAGAAAAAAGAATATTCTAGAGTGCTTTTTTTGCAAGCCTTTCTAATTCCCCTGCAGTCTTGCTTTTAGTTTCTTTGCCCTAACAGCTATATGTTATATACCATATATACTGCTAAGCCTCTGCTGGGCAAATTCAAAGCTGCTATAGGGTAAACCAGGCAAGTCATACATATTATTTAAGGTGGTCCAGATGGCTATGGGAGGCTTCCTAAATTTCTTCCCTAAAATTTAAAACAAGTTTTAAAATGTAAAAACAGGGAAAATTACTCAATCTTTGCTAGCAGCATTTTAACATTTGTACTATTGGAAAGTATTGAGATATGCACTAGAAGACTTTCTCGAACTTGTTTGGTTTTTTCACAAATTTGGTTTCTAATGAGAACTTCCCAGATTTAAAAAATGTAGATCAGTCAGAATGACCCAAATTTTTCTATGTCATATCAAAACTCTACTAAGTAAATGTTTGATCAGGCAGAAAATATTAATAAGCCTCTCAGTGAAAGTGAACTTCAAACCAGTCAAGTTTTGCACTGCCAGCTCCTGTTAGACTTGGATGGGATTACTCAGGGACTGGCCAGCTTCTTGCTGCCAGGATTTTCCCAGGAATAACATCAGGAAATTTTTTTATCCCCACAATGGTCATAAGGCTCTTTGGACCCCCACATTTCCAACACACAGTCAAGAACAATGGATAAGCTTAGCCAAGCCATGATAAAGGTGATGATATCACCACTGTCATGAGAGCAGTTCTGAATTCCTTTTCCAGAAGGTCTTTGTCTTAAGGTTTTCCTGAAATGGAGACTTGCATAAAAACAGACTGGATGAGTCAAGATCAAGGTAAGACAGAAATAAACCTGGTTTACTAGAGACATTTTTTAAAGGCCTTGGCAGAGACTAATTTGAGAAATAACGTTTGCAGCATAATTTATTTTAATTCATAATGATATTCTTGATTGCTCTTTATTCCTAGGAGGTTTTCCTGCCTTGTAGTGTTTTTCCTTCTTAATTTTATGCTCAACAGAACTATTGCAACAATGTCTTTTAGGTGGGAAGTGGATCCTAGTTACTGGTACCCCTGTGACCTACAGAACCGGTGAGCAAAATGCACCTCCATAACTTTGTCTCCAAGGAAGAAGCTTGGTCTAGAGGGGACTATCATGGACAGTCAGCTTCATCACAGAGACCACAGGGACCTCATTAGCTCTTAAAATCCACTTCCAGGAACTGCTCAAGGACTGAAACCATTCTTTAAATCTCCCACTTCTGCTAGCTACTGTGTACCCAGGAGGCCACATCCTTCCCCATGGCAGTCCAGTCCAGCTGTTGCACACTTGCCAGCACTGTCTGCAGAAACTCGATGATGACAAACTGACTTTCAGACAGCTTTAACTCTTCTTCCTTTCAGATATTTGATATTGAAATAGCAGGCTATCAAGGAAGATTGCAGGACTCCTCCATACTCATAAGGTTCTGCCCACTGACCTTCCTTTCAAGCTCCCAACTACTAAGTAGTTCCTTATTCTTTTGACATAAACTTGGGAGAAGTATTTTTTTTTAAAATTAGTACTAGTAGCACAAGGCCACAATTACCTTGCAACTATACTCTTCTATGATTAAAATATCTTTCCATGAATGTGTTATTCCAAATATTTTCCGAGAGGACAAATGTCCACTTCATAAACTGTTTGTACTGCTTGTATTAATTAACAGCCTTTTTTTTATACTGGTAGATTGGATTAGGATTAATAGATTATGAAGGCCACCCAGACCTGTCATTCCCTAAGGCATTGGCAGAAAATCCAGATGAGTCCTGGCTGAAAAGTATGGAAGGTCATCCAAACCACACTAAGAAATAAAGTGAATATAGGCCATTGCTAGTTAATGGCTCTTTTGAACCCAAATAGAGTTTCACTGTTCATGCATGTTATTTTTATGATGTATTCAGGGACAACAAGGCCTATCTGCTGTCCTTATTGACTTCAATTTACAACACAGCTATTTCACCATCCCACTCTGTCTTTAATTCAGTCACAAAAGGCCATGCTCTGGAAAGTTATTATTATTTATATACACCACACCACTGCCTAGGCACGTAATCAAGGATCGATTGTACTATGTAGTATACAGACATATAACAAAGAAAACAGTCCCTGCCTCAGGCACTTGCAGTCTGTGCAGCAAGTACAGCAGGTAAACACAAGTGATAAATAGCACAGGGCTGGATAAGTGAAAAATAAAATGCATAACATTTATCAGGAAACAGATGTCCCAACTTCCTACCTAGGTTTTATTTGTCCTGTCTTTGGCATCCCACTCTAGCAGATCATTTTTTAGCTCAAGCTTTCAGTATGAAATTTAATACTTTATGCTCACATGCAGATAAATTCCATGAATAAAAATATCATAATAATTTTACATATGCTTAGAAACCATATGTATATGCATTACACAAAAAGTTAAAAATCTGTGAGGAAGACTCATGGCAATCACAAGGCTTTGCATGTATATCAGAATGCATGTAATTATGAGTGCATGTAGGTGTTTTTACTGCACACCTCAGTTCATTGCATGTGTAGAGCTAATACATATTGATATACTTCATTATTCTGTTTTATACTTGTAAGAATAGTAAAGTCACTGGAGAAAAATCTGGATAAATGACTTGCAAAAAAGTAGCTTAGACAGCCTTTAGAAGTTAAAATGAGTGAGAGTCACAGTCTTGAATCACTGTCCATATATGTACTCACTAGAAAACTCTCCTTAATTTTCATCATAATTGTCTTTGGTGTACATTTCATCAGCCTGGTTACACTGATTCCAGTGGGAGATGCCATTTCATAATTGATGGATGACATTAGTCAAACAAGTGCAGTTTGACATCCAGGTCTAGGAATCACAGAAGGCCCAGTAGCAAAGTGAGTCAGTGAACATTTCAACTACCCTGCTGTAAAATGCTCTGGAATTTAAAACAGATTTGTCTCACTTAATTCTTCGAGCTAACCCTTCAAAGCAGGCTGTGTACATCTGAGGTGCAAACAAGATCTGTGGTCTCTGCACATGCATACCTGGGCTGCTCACCAACATCTTCACATACTGCAGCTGTTACCTTCCTCTCCCCATGCTAGTTTTAGCAAGTGCAAGGTCAACACCTACTTTATGTATTTGATTAGTTACTCATATCTAGCTTCTATTTTTTACACATGAAGAAATGTACATGAACAGATCCGAAACAGAAATGGGAGCAGAATGAAGGCTTGCTGACACTCCATCTGCTGCTGTACTAGAGAGACTTGGGCAGAGATGACATCTGTTTCCAGATGTTGTTTCTTTTGTAGACTGAGCTCTGGGAAGAGCTCATATATGGAGAGCGAGGAATGATTTAGCCTACACCTGTCCTACTACACAAAATAAGGCCAGGGCACAGTCAGAAGCACACTACAGTACTGTATCAGGATTGTTGCATTCTTTCATTGTTATCACACTCCTTAACATTGTTTTGGCACATGCCAGATGATGCCTGGATATGGTTTGTGGGAAGCACTTGTCAGGAGCTATTTTCATTAGCCAACCTGAACACTGTGACACTGCCTTCTGAGAGGAGCAGATACAAACTATGTGGACACAAAGCCAGGCTGCACCACTCGCTCTCAAAAGCAAATAATAGTCTCCGAATCACTTTATCTGCTGATGAGACATGGTTTTTTGAGGTGAAGGACACTCCACCCTGTGGAAATGCCCATGAAACCTCTGTCCATACCTCTTAATTGTGATTTCCTCTAAAGAGAAGTCTTCCTCTTGTACAGAAGATTACATGTCACAAGATACATTTGAAGATGAGGATGTGGAAAAGATCATCACTAATCACATCATGCTAATCTGGACTGAAATAACTAACTGGGATTTCATTTTGCTTATAGGGATCACAAAATATTGTGGCCATAATAATATTGTGGAGATTAACCATGAATTCTGAGAAAAATAGGCCAAAGAAGAGAAACAGAAATCAGGCTGAAAATGCAGAAGCAAACAGGTTTCATGACTAGATGGGCAAGGAGGGAGTGAATTTTCATGCGATGATCAGGAACAGCAATTAGGATTGAGATGGCTGCTAAGGAAACAAAGCAAGTAAGTTTGTTCCACACAGTTACTGCTTTTCAGAGGCTGCAGTCAGGGTAAGGGTGTCTAGACTTGTTTTTGAGCACTGAAGCTCATTCCTCTATAGTACTACTAAGTTTCTAAAAATGCTTCTGGTATATGTTTCACCCAGCCAACTTGTATGATTCTGCATTAGCAGTTTCTAACAATTTTCAAGTATAGTTTGAGAATTAACTGGTACAAAGACTCTGTCAACAATACAGATGATGTGGCCCTGTGTTGAAAGAAGGAATACATTTATGTCTGGTTGTAGGGTATTCAGTGCCTGTTGGTGTCAGGGGAAGAGGATGGTCCAGGAGTGTTTAATATAGCTGTGTGGTCATAGTCCTTCCCCTGCAATCTGGCTGTGACACTAGACCTTGCTGGAAGGTCTGTTTTCTAGCTATTGGGAACCCAGTGGTTAGCTTCCTAAGAACCACTCTGCATGATCTTGCAACCTAAATCCCAGGAGGATTTAACCAATGGGTTAAATTCCAGAAGCCTGATAGCACCCATGGAAACAGCTTTGCAAGTTTTACCAGTTTGCTTGGGTTCAATTATACACCAGACAAAGCACTATTAAACACCTGGGAGATACATCCAGATAAGTAAATTCCATTGGCTGAAAATAATTTGTGTTAGGAAAATATTAGTCACAAGGATCACATTCATACTGCATCTACTCTAAGCACCTGCTTATGGCCACTACTGGTAAGAGAATGCTGGAATAGGCCTGATAGGGTCCCTAAATTAGGTTTTAAGATGTATTGTTCATCTGTACACGTATGTATGCACACAGAGGCATGGACAGACACATAAATGCCCCCCAAAAAGCAAAGAAACACTTTGAGTAGGTGTTCTAAGACCATAAATTTGGAAGGTCAAAAATTAAGAGTAGAATTTTCTAGAGGTTAAAAAATATTCTATCCAGAGTTCAAATTAAAAATTGAAACAGAAGGTCAATGACTACAAACTAACAACCTCATTCCTGATCTATTATTGGCCAGAAGAAAAGAGTAAACCAATGCATTCATATTATGTGCCTTTTTCATCCCTGTTCCCCACTGAGTAAATGATAGTTAAGCACACTTAAACATAGTATCTGAAAAGAAAATGAGCATTTTTTGCTGGTTAATTTGAATTGTAGCTTTCTGATTAATTTTAATGCAGCTATTCCCTAAGAAACTAGTTTATTAGGAGAGGCTATAAGTGCTACTCTTCTTCCATAGATGTTGTCTTTTATACTTTTTCAGATAATTTTCCATTGCTGTTTTCCAGAAAAAGAATAAAGCACTGTTATCACCAAATCTATGTACGCTGGGATCTGCACCTCAGAGATATTTAATGAACTTAAAAAAAATAAATAATTTTACAGAGCTGAGCCAGGCAAACAGAGACACAAGGTATTGATATTAAATTACATTGAAAAAGATATAAATAATTTTTACCTCTCTGCTTATACTGAATTTTTTATGTTTCAACACAAAGTCTGTGTGTTCCTTTTTGTGGAAGGGGCCTTATACCTGGAATTCTGAGCACAGGCAGAGGATATTCAGTGGTAAAATGCTTTGTCTTTCTTGTGTAGCAGGAAAGCAGCCATTCTGCCTTAGTTAAATCTAAATGTCAGTGATCACGACTGATTGTGCCCAGATTTTCTGTCATCTCTGTTAACTGTGAACAGAGGGATTAGCATTTGGCACCCAAATTAGCAGATATGGCCAGCAACACTTTGCAGGGATGTCAGGAACTCCTTAGGTGACTGTTCTTGCAGCTCGATAAGGACTGTAAGCAGGAAAGTAAAGCAGCCATGGAATTCTCAGATTCCAGCCACAAGTTTCAAAACCTGCCAAGATTTTATCCCCCTATGACCACTTTTTTTTCTCTTGGTCCTCTCCTTCTCCCTCCCCCTTAAAAAAACTAGAGAGATTCTTTGACTGTTCTTCTGAAAACCTGACACTTCTTTGTCTGCTCTTCCAAGGGGAGGGCTCTTTTACACTGTATTCATCTTCAAGCTGGGACTGCCAATTATAGCTCCACCTGGGCTCAGGAATAAAAGATGTCAGACTGCAGCCTTTGTCCTTTTTTGACTGCTTTATACTGCTATTACATTGATTGCTCTTTGTTTCCCTGCAAATGGGGTTTTACAATTGCAGTCCACCTCCTTCCCTCCTTCTACCACACTCCCTACTCCTTGTTACAAGCTTTTTTTCTTTCCTTTTCTTCTTTATTTTTTTCCCCACTTCTACTATTAATTTTTGGTAGATGTTCAGTTTTGATAGGAATCACTCACCTAGCTCTGAACCACTTCTTTATGAGATTTTAAACCACACTTAGGGACAAGCAAAGGTAAGTCAGCAGAGGGATCAACACAGACATCTCTCTATCCAGAAATAATTCAGCATCCTATATCTAATTTACACTTCGTGATCATCACTGCTTTTAATATGATTTTTCTCTCCAGTTGAGAGACCTTATGTGTATTCTTATGAATTAAAAGTAGATCCCTGCCCTTTTGTGGTTTGTTCACATCTGTCCAGAGAGCAGAGCAGGAAAGCTTTAGCCAACAATGCCAATACAACACTATAAAGATTAATAGGGTACCTGAAAAGCAACAAGGACTTTGAGTGATTTCAAGGATTCCAAAGACTCAAGAAATCAATTTCTGTGAAAATGTCCTTGCTAATTTAGTACCTGATAGTATTTGACACCTCTGTGCTCCAGTAAGAACACTGAGCAATATAAGGATTTCTGTGCATGCCTTTTACAATCAGGATTACAAATGAAAATTAATGCTAGCTAAATCCATACAGACAGAAAGATAAAGAATACCCTTCCAACACCTATCTATTAAAAATAAAAGTTAGTTCTATTATTATCTTCACATCTAGCAAAAAGAAATAAATCAGTAAAGGAAAATAAATTATGGACACTGGCTAAATAAGAGTGTAACATTGTCAAAAATATTAAATCTTGCATATTGTGGCAGAACTGCTGCAGCAGTGCCCTAGCAAAGAAGAACTATTTGAAGCTGCTGGGGAAAAAAGCCCACAGCTCCTCCTGACATAAGACAATTTGGATGATGGTTGACTTGATCTTGTCATTGTTTCATTGCACATTAACAAAAACACCAGCTCATGCTAGATGCTCAAAATAGGATAAAAGCAATCCATAAAATAAAATCTCTCCTCTGATGATGTCGTAGGTATTAAAATTCTGTTTATAGTTTAGGTTTTTATATGTCCTAATTACATGCTGGAACTAACTATTGTCAGTTCTGCCATGCTGAAAGAGCCTTAATGATGACATTATAGTTTGAATAGAATTTTTAAGGAGATCTAACGTAAAAAGAGATGTAATTAATCAAATTTTAAGTTTACTTTATCTAGGAATAAAGGCCTGCTATATCTTTCCCTGAAACTATTGCAATCTTTCTGATGCAAACAAGGTCTAGATCTATGAACTTCCAAAAATAAAATAGGAAAGTAAATTACAGACATATCAGAGGGCTGCAGAAGGGACAAAATACCTAATAAGGGACATGTTCCTTCTTCCAATATCTATAAAAGATATCATCAAACCCTCTTATTTTTTCTCGGAAATATATTTTATCAGCACTTGCAAGATCATTATCCACATCCCATTTCTAGTGTGCCAAACAATTTGCACATAGAGGAATAACACAAAAGCAAGCAGATTAAGAGGGCTGAAGGGAGAGTGATGTGATATACACTACTGGAAGTTGGATGACACAAACCAGATGTGTAAAGATTTTTTGTCAACCACTTGCAGCCTTCACATTGCATTATTTCCTCTGGAGAAAAAAAGGTATCAAACTGGACTTCTCTTTTTTTCCGATTTCAGGTTAATTGAGAGAAAAGATAAGTATCTCACAGAGCTTCACAGAAATCTGTCACACTTTGCATGGATTGTATGCATATGCATTCTGTGTGTAAGTACCTGTATTGTCCTTGCACAGACACCACATACATCACAGAATATACATACAGCAGTATGTATAAAGATTTACATACAGGCACACCTGATCAGCGGCACACAGCAGTTTAAAATGTAGCAAACAGCATCACTCTACAAGGAAAGAGAAAACAGCTCAAAGCTTATAAACACTGTGATCCTTAGCTGCATGCCTAAATAAATGTTTTATGTTTTAAGGCTAGCTATGCACAGTTCAGGTTTTATGTTTGGATTGTACCTACCATCCAGCTTCCTCCGTGTGTGTAGTCTTGTGTGAATAAAGCAGGGCGACCACCGAGGCACACAGCAGTGTGAGGACAGGGCATAGCAGGGAGCAGCCTCAGCTCCCCTCTCTCATCACTGCTGGCTGTGCTCTTCACTTGTGTGCATTGCCTGGCTTGGCACTAGGGCAAGTTGCACCCACTTTTAAATAAAATGTGTCTAATGAGTGAGTCTCACAGATCTATTTTATATTTGCTATGTTCACTGGCCTCGTCTGCGCTGATGAAAGCTTGTGAAAAACTTGTTAAAGGAAAGAGAAAGAGAAAATCAGGCCAGTCAGAATTAATAGCTGCTGTGCTACTGTGGATGGTACCAGAAGCAGCCCTTAAAACACGATTTCAAGCTAAAACTCAGAAAGAAAACTCTCAAGCAGATACAACAAAGGTACAGGGAGGTCATTTGTGCTATTCAAATAACCATCATATTGAAATGTTACTGTCAGAAAAGTGGCATTTCCAACAAAAACATCTGTTTCCTATGAGTGGTCTGAGTAACATCCGTGGAGCATACCTAGAGAATGTATTTGAAGCAGAGGTGTGGGAGTTAAAATCTTTGTGTTCATTACTGAATTTGCCACAGTGTTCATACAGGACCTTGAACACATTGCTAAATGTTGCTAAGCTAGTGGGTCTTCATCAGCTAAATAAACACACTAAAAGGTAGTAGAGTTAAAATAGAGTTGATCTCACTGAATACATCAGGAATCTGTTCTGGATTAGAAATATCAACCCACCTTCTGCCAGTTAATTTATAGGCATTAATGTTCATGATGTATTTCACAGTTCTTAGATAAATAGGCAGACATGGGAAAAGGGCCACTCAAAGACCATGTTTTACTGTGCTTTGTGCTGATGACTCATTATTTTTCTGGGAAAGAAGGTCACTGCCTCTTGAATCATCAGCAAAATGGCAGTAAATTCTGATTTCAGACTGTGTGCAGTGCCTGGGGGTAAAAAGGAGAGAAAGTAGAGAGCCTTTTACAGATGATTCCTGAGAATTTTTTCCATCAGACTTTTTTTCCAAGTTTTTATCGAGCAGAGGCAGGAAGAGAACCTGTTCTGTCTGTGAAAAAGGCCAAAGACATAGCCCTTCTACCTTGCCACTTAAAATTTATTGGAAGAGATCTTCTAGAGGCCATAAACATCTCTCCAGAAAACCTCAGCTTCAGCACTTTTTTCCAGGTGTCCATGTGGTTTCTGTAGCTTCATGTGACTGACTCTCTGTTACTGCTACCCCAGTTTATCAGAGTTATGTGAAGCTGGGAAGACCAACACTCCACGAAGGAACCATACTGGATACTATGGCTCTGTAAATGGGAGAAGCTGTGAAAAGTAACCGAGAACCAAGACATCACATCTTTGAAAGCTCTACATTCTGGAGTTAAGCTAGGTATAAAAAAAGGTCACAATCTACTATAGGTCTTATACTTGGACTTGAAAAATTGGCCTGCTTTATGATTTCTTTTTTTTTATTTTTCCATTTTACTGGAAATTTTGACCATCAGAGTTTGCTTAAAAAGGTATGAAATATTCCAAGAAAAGTAGTTACATCAAACCTGAACCCTTAGTTGTTAAAAAAGAATACATTATGATTTCTACTATCAGTAAATATATATATATATATATTTTTTTTTTTAAGTTCCCTGCATCAAAATATCAAGTATCAAGAGGTGCAGTTATCTATAGGTTAAAGTAAGTTCATGAACCTGCATGTCTTCTATTTGGAAATCCTCTTGAAACGAAATGTGTGTATGTCATTGGTAGCTACAAAGTCACTTCCTTGTCAGTGCCTTGGAGTTTTAGTAGATCAATGGTGCACATGCTCTTTTTTTTATTTTTACAAAACAAAACCAAACCAAAAAAACACAACAACAAAACAAGCAAACAAACAAACAAACAAAAGCTTTCTCGTCTGCTGATGTCAGATTCCCTAAACTAAATTCTTCACATACCCACAGCAGGAACTGGGCACTTCAAAAACCTGATAGCTTTGTCTGAAGTAAGAGTTGTCATTGGCATTCCTTAGTGCTTGGTTGTCATTAGTTCTTACAGTTTGTTTCTGGGCTCTGAGCCTTAGCAGTCAAACTAGTCTTTTAAGTCCAGTAGATTCACAACATTGAACCAGAATCTGACCTAATGATTCCCCCCTCAAGTATTTGCTAAGCAGTGGCTAAGTTTAATATAGTCTTCTCTTTTCTGTATATTTTTGCAGGCAGATTCCTCTGGAATTAGACCAACACATTCATCCAGAAAACAAACTAATGTCAGGCCAGCATAAATTATAAGACAGCAGTTCCAAATTTATTACAAAAGGCAGTTACACAAAAAAACCCCTTAGGTTTGATTTTTTTTTTTAAATTTATTTATTTAGAGGGTAGGTTACTGATTTCACTTCACCCCTTGCTTGGCAACTGTGAAAACAAAATATGTCATAAAATGGCATACTTAGCCTCAACATTGCTAAATTGTAAACTGAACATAAGTGGCACATTCATCACGTTTTTGAAAGCACTCACTGCTTTTCCTTAGCCCACGTTTTCCCACCTACCAGCACTCCTCAGGGCAGAGGCCAGACCACTGTGAAAGATAAGAGTGGGAAACAAACACTGTGGAGATGGAGCCCCGAGGAAGAGAGATGACAGACTGCATAGCACAGCCACAATGGTAGCATCAGGATGGGAAGGTGGAGTCACATGTCAAGCCCACAGCTTTTTATCCACTCTTGTGTGAACCAGGACTGTGCTGAAAACTCTGCCTGATTTGTGTTCTCTTTGCCTGTAAACTCTGATTGGAGTTTACATGCAAATTGTGTTCTGTTCTTAGCTAAGGTTTTTAGTAGCAACAGCAACAAGTCAAAAGTTTATATCTTTGCATAAGAAGTCTGCTAGATTAAAAGGCACACGTTTTCAAAACTCAATCCTAAATATCTAAAAGAATAGAATCACAGAAAAGCTGTCTGTTTTCCCTGTGCTGGTGAAGTTCAGACCTACCAGTTTAAAGAATTTTGTTATGGAGGTTCTTTCCAATTATTTATCTTGCTATGATACAGAAGTAGGAATTAGCTTAATTCCTGTTCAGTATTGTCAGTTCAAACTGTATAATGTAAAGCAGGATTGGAGAACTACTCACCAGGGTTTGATTAAACCAATAATACCCTTGGCTGGTAATCAGACTGAAAATGCAAACTAGAGAGGAGGTAAAATTTTGCTTTTTAGGACAAAAGTAAGTCCCACCAACTTTCTTGTATCATTACCAGAGACTGGACACCATCAAAAAGGATCAGGAGAGCACCTGGCAGTGTCAGGTCAAGTCTGTGTGCTCATAAAAGAAGCAGACCAACTATTGTACATCTGTCTGTCACAAAGGTGTCTTCAACATCAACACCATCATGATTTGCTTCAAATCCAGCACCAGAGGGGTTTGTTATGTTTCTGAGAATTTGGGAGGGTTATATAAAGACTGACTGAGGAGAAGAAATGTACATCTGTTTCAAATGAACAAAGAAAAGGATAGGTTTTGTAGAGTGGAAAGGCAGGGGGAGCATGGAAGGAGGGCATATTGAGGATAAAACAAGGGTGTGGAGGGACATTTTAGGGCTTGCACTTTACCCTGGAAGTTTGGAGAGAACCATATCTGGTGCAGTCTTGTCCCACTGACTGTTGGGAATGATATAGCCATGGCCCGAACCATGTCTGATTTTTCTACTGGAAAGTGCTGACTAGCAGGGAACATGCTGACTATTAGGAATCTAGACAATTAGTAATCTGTTCTTGAGATCATTCTCTGGTTTGGTTTTACATAGCATTATGATTTATGATTTATAATGTTGCAAAACACACAGCGCAGAGTAATTTTCATTACTCCTAGAGATTTCCCTTCCAACTTTAAAAATGCACAGTGCACATGAGACACTGGTACTGTGCTTTGTTTCTTTCATAGTCTGGCAATGCTTTAATACTAAATAAAATTAGATGTGGTAGTCAGTCAAGGAAACCTGGAGATAATACAATACTCCTAAGGAATGTTACAAATTTTACATTCTCATGTGGGGTTTTTCCTATGCAGAGAAAGGTTTCTATTCAATTAAGTGTGAGGTTTCTCTGAGTAAAGATCTTGTTCAAATCAAAGCTTGATGCTGATCCACTGGTGTTTCCTGTGCAAATTGACAAAATTATAAGGGAATGAGGAGCTAGCATTAGCACAAAACTTGAGTGGCAAAATATACTCCCAACACCAGGCAGCAAGATTTGACCCACAGGAATATTGGAAAGAATCTCAGTTCTTACTCATCTCAAATGATCTCAGCTAAGATTTCCAAAGTTGTATGTGTGTGGACATGGACATGTAGGCCTCCCTTTATTTATTTTCAAAATCTGTCACAATCAGATGCCATAAAAAGTATTTAAAATTATTTTTCTATAAGGAAAGAGATGACAAATGTTCATGGCTGTCCTTTTCTTGGATACCTTTCAAGATGCTACCCCTAAAACACTTTCCTTTTATGAACTGAAACCAAAGTGGGTCATTTGGCTTGTAAGAGACATCATTATTTTGAGCTGTGTGCTAATTAGTTCACTTTCACTGATTATCATTAATACCTGTGGCTGTACGATTCGCATAGGCCAATAATATGCACATAAAACCAAGAGAATGCAGATAAAAAACTTAGAGTGACTTAAAAAAGATTAAACACAAGCTGCAAATACGGAAACATAAGAGACCTGAAATGAAAAACCGACATATTAAACATCAAATTTAAATCTGCTTTACAGAGGGATTAAATGCTCACTGTGGACTGTGAGAGAATCCATTTCTAATGGTGAATTTGTATCAGTCCACAGGGAACCCTATCAAGGCACAGCTGACTAATGACTATCATTTTCACTTGATTTCATTAGTATTTAAGTTATAGCAAGAAGTACATTCCCTTCGGTGCCCTGAAAGTTAGTGATTTACATACATTTGCTGTGAAGCTTTTTCTTTGACTAATATAAAAATGATTTTCTAGTAGAGTGTATTCTTTCTCATGCCTACCCAAGTCCACTCATTCAAAAACAAATGTTAACTTTTCAAATGATTAGTCACAATATATTTCAGAGGCATGTTATAATAAAATTAAAATAATGCTGTCAGCCAGAAATTATTCTTTCTTTCTGGATATGATGTAACACTCTTTGTTAGTCAGCCTATAGTTTTTTGTTACCAGATTTTTCTGTTCAGTGTATGCACACAATATGTTTTTTTCCTCTATAGTGCCCAAATCCACAGTTAGAGCAAAATATCACAGACAAGCTTCAACTTATAGACAAATGATCACGTGAATCTTTGTGACAATGCCTGTAAGAGAAATTCTGAATATTTGGTCAAGATGGGTAGCTTTTTGAGAAAGGATAGAAGAAAATGCTGAAAGTAAAAGACTGCCAGAGTGTCCCTTGCTGACACCTTACTCCTGGATTCCTCATCCAATTAAAAATAAAACGACTCATCCTCACCTCCAGTTTTCCCTACCTATTCTCTTGCCTCCCATTACTGACTACTCAGACAATATAGCCTACCAAACTGGCTGCTCCTCATACATTTTTTCAGACTTTTCCACCTTTTTACCTTTACTCATACCCCTCTCTTTTTTCCTGCTACTCTTCATCTCCAACTGCATTTTCAACTTCTTCCTATAAAATGACAAATAAAACAGGTACAAGCAGCACTACTTCAGTATTTTTCAGATAGCTCCATTCACACCAGCTTTCTTCAGAATATCCTTTCCTTCTGAGCCTTTCTGTCCAAACCATGCACAGATACAGCACACAGCCACTGTTAAGTAAATAATGTTCTCTATTATTCTTTATAGCAAACCCATTCTATACATGATACTAGCCTAATTGTTGTTCTTTTTCTTAAAATTTCATTTAATGAAGCTACAGGAAAGCTTAAAATACTATGCTTAGATAAGGCTACATATCCCTAAAACATTCATTCTACATGCATAAAAAGTCCAGGAAAGCCTGAACCTGTAGTTATGTCCAGAGGCACAAAGGAATTAAATCAAAAGTACATTTTAAAAAGGAGGCTTAAAAGTGCATGGTAAGATAGTTCAGCAAATAAATAGAAATACAAAAAAGAAAGGTTATGTGGAGAGGGACCGAGGGGGTAACACACTGTGTTTGCCCTGTATAATTACTTGTAAATCCTGGCCACACAGGAAAGGTCCATGCAAAAGGCTTCTGATTTGTGTTCCTACCATCAATTACGAGTGTCAGCCAGACACCCCCATCAAAACTGGAATGCTGTAAACAGACTCTGAGGTGAGCCCCTGTGTCAGACAAGTGACAGGCTAAAGAGACAGGGTGGAAAAGGGAAACAGAGGAAGGATTGCTATTCCTGTGTTGTACCTGGCCTACTGAAATACTGAAATCTTATACAGTTTATTCAAACCACTGAAATGTAAGACAGAAACAAGCAGCAAACCCAGATCTGCTTCATAACCTTTTGCCCCACCTCACTAGATTTTTCCACCCTCTTCTTTGTTTTCTTCTTGTGTTTTATGGGGTTTTTTTTTGATTAGTGGAACTACTCCAGGTTCAATTATTCCAGTAATGGAGCATGCATTAATCAAGAGCATGGTGGATGAAGGTCTTGCTTGATTTTTTTTAGGATGAATGCATCAAGTTGAAATGGTCTTTTTTCCAGATCAGCTACTGCTTCTCTCCACTCTATATAACACTCCTCTGCTTCAATGCTCTTGACAGAAAATTGCTGCTTCAGCAAGAAGCTTTGAAGGTGAAAAAGTTTGTTCCAAGTATGTGATATGTATGATCATGTAGCCTTTAAGTGCAGATGTAATGCTGAATTGGGGAACTCCTGTGACTGTTCTCTCCCTACCAGCTGAGTCAGAATCTCCTGTTCACCCCTCCAAGCTTATAGAAACCATGATGCAGATTTATTTCAGTTTATTAAGGGGATGAATCATAGGAAAATAATCAAAACAGGGTTTCAACACAAGAAAGGCAAAAAGTTAGTGAAAATTTTCAGTATAGAGATAGAACACATTCCAGTGAAGTTATGTTAGATGTCCCAAAGTCCATAAAGAAAGCATTGTTTTGCTCACTTGATATTGGCTTCTGAGAATACTGGGTGCCCAGAAGTTCCCTGTTTTCTTAAACACTTAAATCTTAATATACCATTTCAATAAAAAGTCTTTAATTTCTAAATCTCAGTACAGACAAGACTTTATTGTGTTGCACATTTCATCTGAGACAGTAGTTCTGTCTGTGTTCCTGTCTGCTAGCAAATGCCTTTTAGCACATGACACTCCTTTCAAACACTGCATTTCCCTTTGAATTATTTGCAATACCACTGAGTGGTCTGCAGTTTGTTCTCCACTCCAGCAATTCAGTTTCAAAAATAAAGTGCAATATTTTAGATTAAAAAGGAAGTCCCTGAAAGTTAAGACTGACAACATGTCATACATGCTAAATCCTGTTGTAAATTTTGACCTCAAACAAAATGTATTATTATTTAAGCACAAAGAAATTTATTCTTTTAGCCTACAGTTATTTTGACAACCCTAAAAAACAGATTTAAATGAACTGAAATCAAAGGAATATGTGATAAAGATAATGGCTTTAGCAACTCTGTTCACAGTAACTTTGACTGCTCTTTGCATTTCAACTTCATCTATCGATAAGATAATTTGTCAGCAAGATATAAACTATCCTTCAGGGCAAAAATGTCGGTAGAATGGACTACAGGCAGGATGTTTTGGAAATGTAGCTGAAGGTTAACTGAAAGTATTTATCTTTTTTCGATATCCATGATTAGCTGAAACTTTTACATCTCTATTACATTTAATCAGTTCAGTTTCTGCCTGCATGAAAGATCAGATTCAGGCTGAAACTTGAAATAGAAAATGTTTCCTCATTATCTGCAAATCAGAACATTATTGAAAGTAGTAATGTGTAAGAATAAGCACTGCCTAAAAGTGCCACTAGGGAGGATGATAAACTAGCAAACAGGAGGGCTTTTTACACCTTAGAAGTTGAAACAGAGATTGAGCTTTTTCAGTGCCTGGTTTTGTTTAGTTTGTTTTGTTTTTCTATGCAGAATTACAAGAAGAATTTCATTCATTTGTAAAGGATGATGAACAGCACAGCATGCTCTAAAGGTTTGAAAATGCTACCTATTTTTTTAAACTGTGATTAACACTCTGCAGAACTCAGGCTATCCAAATCTTGATGATTAATTGAACCTCATGTAATTTTCTTATTGTATTTGCAATAAACCAGACTTTAAAATCTTACAGTAAAGTACTTAATCATTCTTACCCATATCTCAGCAGGTCTGTGGATCCTGGTAAGGTGATGCTGTAGCTAAAAGCTTGTAGCTGGTCTAGGCCAGGCTCAGAGAAGAAAGTACCCCTGAGTGAGAAAGTTTAGAACGTTTAGCAGAATTTGAAAGTGTTGCTTCTTCATGAGATCTGGAGTCCTCTTTGCTACTGGCATGACATGTAGACAGATTCTTTTAGATTTCCTGGAATTAATTTGAGTGGATCTCCCTGAAAACAGATCTATCTTCTGTACATTCTGCTGTTCCCCACTGCTTATGAGCTTTATACTACTTTGGTTCTCGAAATCATGGCCAGTCTGTTGTAGGGTAGCTTAGAGTCAATTATTGAGTGAGAGTTCACCTCTGTCAGTGGGAGAGTGACGTACAATTATTTGGAGCTTTGGGCTGGAATGTTCTTGGTGGAATCCCCTGTACAAACTCTGATCCTTGGTCCACCCATGGACACCATTCCTCTCAGTTTAAAACAGAGGAGTCACAACGGCATTTGAAAGTCGTGGTAGATTTAACTGAGACCTATTTTGATAACAGGATAAACTGATTCCTCAAAGAGTGGTATCACCTCCTTAGAGATCTCCATTTCCTATTCTCAGATAAACACACTTTCAAAAATTTTGGTGTGTTGCCACTGACAGTGCTCGTGTGAATGACATCCACGGACCTTTGGCTGCTGTGACAATGGCACAAAGTATACAAAATCAAGTAGTGCTTTATTCTACCAGACAGTAATAAGCATGTAATTATATTGTAATTAAAAAGCAATTATTTACTGGCAACTATTGAAGACGTCTTTAATGGTAATTCTGAGTGCGACTACCATGTAATTTGTAGAGAGAAATAAGTGTGCAATTACCCTGTTAGTAACACAGTAATTACCAAATACATCCATGCATCTTTCTGTTTTCTGACATGGAGTTACCAACACCTGCAAAGTATAAATTACATGGCAACTACATATGCAGCTGCCAGGTGATGTACAGTAGAAGGAAAAGATGGCAGATATCATTTCAGAATTAGGGTCTGATTCATTAATGTAAAACTGGTGTAACAGATTACAAAACAGTAATCAAATCTGAAATAAGACCAAGCCACTGGAATCCACAGAGCTTGAGAGTTATAAATGTGCTGCAAATCAACACCAAATCTTTATGTAGAATTATGGGTGCAATAAAATACACTGTCACAAGTCTGGAATTAGTCGCTTATGCTTTTCACAAGAAATTATTCTACTCTATTCAAAAGAGAGGGTTTCTGTTGTTTCTCTCACGAGTTCCTATCACAGATGAGTAACAGAGTCTTGCTGTACGTGGGACCTCGTATGTCAGCTTCTCACCTGCCTCTTATATCATTATTCTAGTGACATTTCCAAATAATGGGTTTGACAGAAGGTGGGCCCCGAGCAGAGGAACTTACCAAGTGAGTGGGAAAGCAGATGCAAAAGCCCCAAGGCAAGATATGTCATAAACATTTCATAGAAAACACTAAATACATCATTTTGAAGCAAATGATGCGTCATTTTGTGACTGGTGTATGCTATATTCATTCTTGTGACATAGACCCCCATTCTAACAAAGTTCTTGTTTATTCCACATAAATATAGCCTTAGTCTTAGGCATGAGACTTGAAAACAGATTGACTACTTAGGTGCTTAAAGCTAAAGATACATTTATCTACACTAACACACACGTCATCTCAGTCTTCATACCTATGCATTTAAATCTCAGCCTGAGCACCAAAAGATTCCTGTCAAAAATTACACTAAAGCACATGCAGAGCTTAATTTTAAAAAGTCTTGGCAACTAGAAATTAGTATGAGCCCTAAGTGGTCAGAATGTTTGAATATCAGTCCAATTTTATACAACAGCTTACAATAAAGACCTGTGTCTGAGGCTTATTTATGAGTAATTTATCTAAAATGAAAATAGCCTTTGTTTTCCTTAAAGAAAGGATGAAAGGAACAGAGAAACAGAGGACTGCAAAACCCTTCTGAATCACAAATTCTAAACCCCAGAGAAGAAAGAAATTTATTGCAACTAACCCAGTGTGATGAGAGACAACACACTGTCATGCTGGAAAGATTTCTCTGTAGCTGTAGTCCCCTTCCTTGGTCTGGGAGACTAAAGTTCAGCAACAAAACTAAATATGTCTATTATTTAATCAGACTCCCAATTTCAGTTATTACTATCATATTGCTTAGACTTTTCTATCTCATTTTATATGTTTGCTGAATTTCTTCAGTAGTGCCAGAATACAGCCACTTAATATTTACAGCAATTCATTTGATGTTCTGTCATCCATCAAGATTTACAGCAATACTGTCCCAAGAATCCTGAATCCTATATAAAAAAACACAAAACTGTTGATTACAAAATAGGACTATGAAAGGGGGGCTGGAGTATCTTTCTAGAAAGTTGTGGAGGAAAATGTGAGTCATCTTAAAGCACTTATTTTGAAGAGAAGCAGGGTAAGCCCTTCCTTTCACATCCCTGATAATTTAGAGTAATATAGATAATTAAAGTTTTCTCCAACGCTATACTGTGGGAATGCTGTCATCCTTCTTTGTCTACACTGAGTGTTTCAGGGTGATTCATTGTTAATTGACAAATGTCAATATACCCTGGAGTATATTTTGCTGAAAACATACAGCCAATGATGGCCATTAATTTTTTCTTCTTGTTTGCAAAATCTCACTGAGAGGTATTCATGTCTTATAATTTATCCAAGCATTTCTAGGGAACAATAGCTTGCATTCTAGATGCTGGCACTCCATTTAAATCTTGAATTAGACATAAAGAAGGGTGAGAGTTGTGTCTGAAAGGCTGGATTACACTAAGACAGTCCCTACACGTAAATAGATGACTATCCCTTTGTTCAGTTAGACACGTGCGTAAACGCGATGGAGCTGAGACCAGAGAGTGATCTGGTCACCAGCACTCAGTGCCTGCTGCTGATGTAAACCAAAACAACAGAAAAAAAGAAGAAATAAAAATAAAGGAAAAAAACCTAATGAACAAACAAAGAAAAAAACCCCAACAAAACCCCAGCCTTGCTTATTGAACAGACTTCCTGCTGTTGTGTTACCAAAACAACCAGAAAGACTATTAAGCCATGGCGTGGGCTTTTAGTGACAATGCAAGTATTGCCCAGTTCCTGTTGCTTTGTTGTGTCATTGTTACAGTTCAGTGGTTGTATTTCAGCTGCAGTGCTTCTGGAGTTGGTGTGGAGGTGGCTGCTTCTGCAAACATCTATGAAAAAGAAAACCTCTTTTGCCACTAATGGATATCACCGTTGCAGTGTAAAGAGAGAGGTCAACACCTGTGAACATAAAAACATTGTAGTACAAAAAAAATATCCTTTTTAGCTCTACATGATTATTCTATGTGTGTTCATTATTTCTTTTTTAAAAATTAGTCAAAATAACCATAAATACACATAACTAGGTTTGCACATAGCAAATGTTTAGCATTTGTTATTATTTGCACTGACAGTGCAAATGGTTTCTTTAGGTTATTGAATAAAGGTCAAAATACTTTACTGTGCTCTCAGTCCTAGAAGTTTCCTCCCAGAACTGTGCTGAGGAAAACTCACTCCTCAGTTGTCTGCTTTTTCGCCTGTTAGAGAGATAAACAGAAAACTTCATTCTCTGGAGCTGTCATCCTCATATCTTTCATGTGTGCTAAACACACTCGAAAAAATATTTCAGAGGAAAACAATAGAAGTGCATCATAACTCATACACAGTAATTGGTGTCCTGATGAAATCTGGGGTCTTATCTCCAATTCCTAGCACATCTCATGCTTGCCAGGACTTCACACAAGGAATGTGGCACAACTGTTTGTTGCTGATATAACTTTCAATACAGATGTACAATCTTCTTACTCTTTACTCTCAAAACATTTATAGATATGCTTAAACATATATAGATATATGAAAATTTCAGTCTAGACAAGTAATGAATAGTTTCTGAATCTTTTGAGGGTATTTCTACCAATCTTTTTAGATAAGAAGCCTATTTTTTTTTCTATTTTAACTAACAAGGCCTTCTACAAAATCTTAAATGGCATTATTTAATCTAAAAATAGTCTGCATCTTTTAATAGGTACAGATAAATAAATTATTTTATTTTAATGTTTATTTTAATATTTTAAGAGTTTAAAAACTCTTAAAAAACCATGATGGACATCTACTAGATGGGCTTTTGGTGTTTCTCCCACATGAAACAAAAAATCAACCCTTTTTTGGCTACAAACTGCACCCTACTGTGTTACCAAAAGGTACAGCAGAAATTTCAGAGGTGGCCCAAATTGTGATTGTGCTTGGAAAATTATTCCTGTAGGATATATTTTTATAATCTTTACCATGAAAGTAATCAAAAAGTATCAAATTCAGGAAAGTTGCATGTGCTTGTCTTGGAATCCAGAAATCATCCCAATGGCATGATTTTTGGATATAGGTTTCTTGCCTTTTTGTGGTAGGCAGAAGGTTGATGAAGAAAGTGTGAAGTGGGGTTGAAAGGTGCCCATGGTACACACAGAGGAAATCTTGCATCCATAGTGGAGAAGTAACACAAAACTGGAACATAGCAATCTTCCACTTGAGTTGTATATGTTCTGCTTGGTGGCTTTCCTGCAGAGAACTCACCTTGTGTCTAAATACCACATTTTGTCACTGGCAGAAAAAATGAAAAAGAAAAATGGTCATTTCAGAGGTCTCAGCTGCTCTGGAAGAAACAAGAAGTTATTCACATTGTCTGAAAATGTCTCTGTGGATCAAGGAGGAAACAACAACAACCAAAACACAGCTCCTTTTCCATTCCACAATCAGCCCAAAATTTAATGCAAGACTCATCAAGCCTAGCTCAAGCTTCACCTTGAGCACCTGCACTGTTATGCCTCTGGGATCAACTTTGTTAGGAAGCCCAGTCACCAATCCAAGCTGTGCCTTCTCAAAGATGACGTTTTTCTTCTAAACCTTCCATCAGTTCTGGAAGTCAAACCTCATTCTTCCCAAGCTTGCTGTTCCTCAGGAAGGAAGTTAAATCATAAGGGACTCTTCACAGACTAAAGGAAGTTTGGAGGGAGATGAGGTTGGGGGGACTCCAGAGCATTGAATATGTCCTGGGAAATGGCTACAATGAGTACAAAAGATTATTATGTTGCTATTATCATCATTATTATCATTATAAATGGGTTAATCGGATCTGCTAAAATAAGAGCAGACCTGAATTCCCACTGAGCCCTTTTTAAGTTTTAAAAAAAGTTTACATTTTCATTCACACTTTTTCCCTCCATTCTTCCTCCATACAGGTCAGGAATTGTCTGTTATGCTACCAAAGTTTGTATTGCTGGAACACAGACAAAACACCTGTGTCCTTACTCTTCCTAAAGGAAAGATAAACTATATTACATGTTACATTACTCAGCTGTGCATTTTGCCGAGTGTTTGTGTATAAATTTAAACACAAATGAGAAGCTTGTGACCATATCTTTGTCTGAAATGTGTCCACATATAGTTTGCTATACTTTTTCAAATCTGTATGTGTCATTTCATTATTTCTAGCCTATTCAAACTCAATTTCTTATTCTTTCCATTATCTCTCTGGAAAAAATGGATGAAATTGGGTCACTATTGTGCTCATGTCGTCCCCTGGGCTGCTGGACACCTGGGTTTATAGGACACTGTAATATGATAAATTTAGCTAACTTTTATTGCTTTTTATGTCCAAATTCAATATCTTCAAGATATTTCCCAATATAAGATCCACACTAGGATGATGTGAGAGGTATTTAGAACTCTTTTTCAGCTGATACTTCCCAGCTGCTTTTGTGAAACAGCAGTTTGATGTCTTCCAACATCTAAGCCCACCACACAGACAATAATATTCATCCTTGTCTCTACATATGAACAAAACTGGTGCAATCATAAATTTCACATAACACAAAAATTCCATATCCCATTGAATCATAATAGGAGGGAAGAGTTTGCCTGGATTTGGTTTGGGTTGTTTCTCTTCCTTTTTAGTTTGATTTAAGTGTGATGGGGATCTTACAGTGAACTGGCTTTAGGTACAGTTTATCTCTTTGGAAGGATGGTGTCATGGCAGGGTTTTAATTTTACCAATATGCCAAGAAAATTCATGCATATTCAATATTTTTCCAAACAACTATCAAGGTAATTTAAATATTCTTTAAGTATATTTGGAAGTATTTTAAATAAAATCCAGTCTATTCCTAATATTAATTAAATTCATCAAACTTTCAGTTACTTTTAAACCAAAGAACGTTATTATACTACAAAACAAACCAAATTAAATTTACTGATGCCATTGCTTCAGGAATACACAGAAATTTGGATTTTCACAAACCCATGTGGGACCCTCATTTGCTGAAGTAAACTTTTATATATATAAGTACTTAAAATAAGTGAAACAAGACAACTCATGGGTGTGTTTTATTTTTCTTGTGCCCTTGCATATAACATGATCTTATTTTGAAGGTTTAGCACTGGTGGAAGATGGTACATTTCGTTTACAGCTAAAGCACCTGAATAAGTGATGTTCAGAAATGTAACCTCCCCTCCTGTCAGAATCTCATTTCATTTCAAATTAAATCATACCAATGCTTCAGTTCTAGAAACTTTTAAGTCAACAAAAGTGGGAACAGTGGGCATTAATTTACTTTATAATGTTTATTCAGTGATACAGGCACTTCTGCATAAACCAATATATACTATTTGAATAACTTATAACAGATGGTTTGTATTTCCCTCAAACAAAACCCAATAAGAATAAGCCTGAAAACTCAAGCATTATGAGCAGATTTGCTAAAAAGGAAAATCATGCTATCCTCAATACCCAAGCTTTCAGAGAGCTGGAAAATCTGCAATCAGGAGGCCACGATATACACAGGGTTGTCATGCCCTATCTGCTACAGAGCTGTAGCCAAAATGGCCTCTGTTGCAATTAGGGAAACACAACACTCAGGCTCGACCTGGCACTGGTGACCTGTGGCATTGTCACCACCACAGGGTGCCCAAATGATGTCAGCAGGAGTAGACAGCGCACACTCAAAGCACCAGCAGCTCATCGGCAGCGCACAGCGCACACCCAGGCCACTGTCAGCTCTACTCCAGCACTCCCACCCACTCATTCCAACTGCTTCAACCCCACTGATAATAACTACAACAGGAAGTACTTGGGGAAAAAATACACAATGCTGTAGGAGCTGAGGAAGAAAAGCCTCTCCTCTACACAACCACGTGGTTAATTCTTAAATGTAGAATGCAAAAACTACGCTACTGAGCACAGAGTGACTTAAAAGGCCTCTGAACAAGAGAGTGAGATCTCTGTCATTATTTAAATATGGTTCCAAATCGATGCACAGATTTCATGTGGGTTTTTTGCTTTGGGTAATAATACACTGGGAGGTAGCCAGTGAATTGGACTCTGATATTACCAATTACCATGGTCACTTACAGCTCAGCTTGCAATCACTAAGGGCTAAAAGACACAAGGTTTAAGTCTGAATGGAACATCGGTAGAGCATAAATGACACATTTTATTAACAGACCATACAAAATAAAGAAGTGTATTGACATGAACATACACAAGATTAGGCAAGAAGGACTAATTTATGCTTTATCTGAGAGAGGTAGGGTGTTAGTGAAATTTAGAAAGGAGAAACTTGTGCTGTGACAGATAATGTCTAAACATTAGGGAAAATTAAGAAGCTGTTAATTCATTTAATGATATCTTCAACATATAAGTTTTCAAAAAGTACTTTCCCTTTTATCGTTTTTTAGACACTTGGTAGAATAAAAGCTTCTTGGCTGTAACTGAAACATCTGAAAGCTGATTGCTTTGGGAAAACAATGAGATTTGTGGTTTTATCAGTCAGGATAGAAGCAATGGAGAAGGAGAACAGGTATTTTTCAAGGAGAATACAGTGTTAATATAACTTGCATAGGAAGAATCTGCATCTTATCAAGTAATAGAAACACATTCCTCCACATAAACCTCAGTATTATAGTTTAATTTCATGACAGCATTTGTTTGCTGTAATAGCTTATCAGCCTCCAGCTGCTCTACTGGGATATCAAGATTTCAGCTTTGGTAAGAACAGCAAGACATATGAAAAAGCAACACACACTTAAATGTCTGTCAAAGCAGGTCACAGAGATGCATCTGTCCTCTTTAAGGAGGGAGTGGAAGTAAGGAAGTGTGGCAAATGAGTTCAGATTGGAAAGTTAGAAAGCTGACATCCATGTGGTCACCATAGCAGTTCCTAATATTTTCCAGGCTCTTGTAATGCCATAGTCCACTGCAATGTAAGGCCTGAAAAACAGAGGAAGTAATCCTGAGATTCCAATGTTCTGCCACACCATTTATTTTTTTTAATGAAAGGGGGAAAGAGAGAAGTACAATGAGGTATTTTTCAAAATTGCGTCTCAACAAACTGCTTACAAAACTTTCCAAGCCTATTGCTTAAACCTGATGACCCCTGGATCTCCCAGGACAATGGTGAAATGACCCAAATCCAAGGACTGTTGGTTTCTTCCCAAATACAATACAAGGGTTACAATTCTTCCAGCCTGGCTTTCACTTGAAATCTTAATTTTAACTACTCTTACCCTGTATTGATCACCCATGCCTTTGCAGTACAATTAAAGTACTGTATATGGCCATTGTTCTCAAAGAATAGCCTCCACAACTGCTATCCACATGTTTTTAATCACAGGAACAACATTCATCAACAGTACAGTGAAATTACTAATTTTTTTTTTTTTCTCAGTTCTTGTCATTGGTAAGATAAATGAAGCCTCTCTGGTCTTCAGCTTTCCTTCAATTGATAACAGGCTACTTAAAAAGAAAATATTAAACCTTGTGTGAAAAGTCTTCTGATTCAGATTAAAGAAGCACTTAATAGCTTACCTTGCCTATAGCAAAGACCTCCGGAGGAAAGGAAGAAAAGAGTGCAACAAGACAAAAAATAGTTTTTATTGGCTTTTAAGCTGCTGCATGTAAAAAGGAGCTGTAGCACTTTCATCAACTATCAGCATCTTGGCTCTGGGGTAACAGACCTTTGATAAAGAGAGAATTCTCCCCAGCCACATAATATCAGAAAAAAATATGCAGGGAAGTTCACTTCAAAGATAATCTGCTGGTGCTGAATTTTAAGGAAACTGTCTTGTAACTTGTCATTGTTTCACAGAGCTTTTACTCGCCATGGTAGAGGGGTTGATAGATAATCCGTCAATGGCCTCACAACAGCTCATGGACCATGTTTGAGAGGAAAAAGCATATCAGAAACATATGCTGAGATACTAGTAGAGTCTCTTGTTACATTTTGCTGGCATCTAAGTCCACTGTACTATGACATCTATTCTTGTGAAAGACAGTGTGATAAACCTCAGCTATTCTCCTTCCCTAATGGGAAGATGTGGGGATCTGCCATCTTTCCTAAAGCTACAAAGCTAGATTTATGATTACTTCACTTCAGTATTACAAGTTTTTTATTCCCTAAACATATACAGAAAGATAATATATGTATAAAAAGGTTTGCATAATTAACGACTTAGATTAATATAGTTTAAACAAAAGCTACAACAACAGTAACTTCTCACAAATTAATGATACAAAATACAAGACTCCAGTTCACAGATCAAATCTAATCCATGTCAGTAATATCCAAAAGCCATCACCAACTGATGGCTCTTTACTGTTTCTCTGACAGCTGTATCCCCAGGACAGGCTGCACATCACTGTTTCCATCTGGTGGAAAGCAAAACTGGATGAACAAAAGCTAATTTAGTTCTCACACACACTGACACTAGCGTGAACTAGGATGAAAACTACACTTTAAAAATTTAGCAAATCAAAGGCAAGATCAAAAATACATTGCTAGCCTCCAGGGCTACCACCAGAAGTACTCATTAATTCTGTGTGTTTCCAGAATCAGGCTTCTGTGGGACTCCCTGCTTATACCTAGCAAAAACAGAAGTGTGAAACCCAAATCAGTGGTGGAACTTACATGCTCAAACTTTGTCATATTCAACAAACCACTGATGCAGAATCATTCATGGCTGAAGAATTCATATTAGTTCATCTTTTCTGACATCTTTCTAAATAAGAATTTTCTTCTCTTTTAAATTTAGCCCTCTTTGTTACAAGATATTCTGCATTGAAAAGTACCTCTATTTATCCCTTTTTTCTGTAAATAGATATGGTGACTCATCACCATAATTTAACAGGAATCTATTGTAAAATCACCCTTGTAAAACATTCTTTCACTTGACCCATCACCCAAAGAAGGAAAGTCTCCATTCCCTCTTCTTGAAGTTGCCCGAGGGCTCACAGCTTAGGCCGAAGTTCATGGTACTTATGGGTGCATTCTCAGCCCTGTTCTCTAATTGGATCCCCATTTCAACCAGTTCCAAGTTGTGGGCTGAGACACCGAGGTGAGTAGCAGCTCCTCAGCTCTCTCTGGATATGCATACACACGGTCCAGCTTATAAATAAAGACACAGAAAGATAAGGTGCCCTTAAATGGCATATAAATCAATGCATTGTGTGCCAAACCTCCCTGGGTTGCATATTTGCATAATGTAGTATTAGCTATATAATCAGCCTCTTTTAATTATTTATTTCCCCCTCCCCCAGAGAGCCAAAGTGATTCTTTCTCACAGCAAGCCTTATTAAATGTACAGAGATTCACAAAGCCATGCCACAAAGTGATTTCCACATACAAAACAATACTTTGTTTTTCTATAATATACTACAAAGCAGGATATGGTTCCACAATAAACATACATATCATTCCACATGCTTGTACTCCCTAGAGGCATAAAGCACACATCAGACATGCCTTTTCTGTTGCATGTATCTAAATTCTGCCTATTAACCCTATCTCAGTATTCTAAAATTACACTTTGTTCCAAATCTCTCTCTGCTCTAGACAGTGGTAAAAAAAAGGCAGCCTTCTGTGCTGCCTTGACAGTTTAAATGGATATAGAAACCATCCCGTCTTTTTGAGGGGTACCTCATGGCTACCATTTTAGGACAAAAGAGAAGCACCTTGACTGAACATCTTTGAATTCCCAGTCTTCCTATTCCTCATAGGTGCATAAGAACATTTACTACCAGCTGTAAATATCAGATGATTGTTGATTGCTTTCAGTTGTAATTAGCACTGAACATACCAGATTGCCAGGATCACTCATGACAATGAGGCTGGCAATGTCCATGTTACTCAATTCATCATGTTTGAGGGATATTCCCCAGCTAGGTCATCATTAAAGGGGTTAAAAAGCTACAAAGGGGACAATGCTCCTTTTGGATTGTTTGGGGTTCTTTTCACACCTTCCAACCTCTTTGAAGTTTCTCAGATTTAACAGGCGATGAAATTTCCCCTTGAACACTGAACACCAATTTTGTGCTAAACAAGGAGTCTTATTAAATTTTATATTGGTAATAATCAGACTAATAAACATATAGATCCATATCCAGTACCCTCTAGGAAACATCCACAGATTCAATCAATAATAAAAGCACTTTATCAAAGTAACTTTTTTTTGTAAGGGATTCTCAGGCTTGGCAAACATAATGTGCTTATAACATTTATTTCAGTATCCACGAAATCTGGAGGATGGGAATTATCCTGTCACAGGAAATAAAAGAATGCTCCCCCTTATACCGCAGGTAAACCTACTGTATTTTCCACCTTTCTATGTCTGCGTAGTCTGAAAACAAAAGGTACACCTCACTAAGTTATTACACCAAGCTATCAAAATAGAAATCAACTCTTGTCCATTAACAAGGCATGTTGTACCATCACTGCCATGCTATTCTCTTTTGCAGTACTCCTCTCTTTCTCACTACATCCAATGTTCTTTTGTGTTGAGAGTGAAGAGAGAGAAAAGAATTAACCATATGAGTATGCACTATTGTATAATATCTTGCTAATTTTGCTTAGCAAAAACGTCTGCTGGAAGTTTTGCTGGAGAAAGGAATGCAAAACTCAGCCCTCAGCAGTGACACTTCCTACTAAAATGAAGTGTTGGAGTCAGCAGATGATCTTCAGAACATGATTAACAGCTTGACATGTCTTGGCAATTCCAGGAAACTGAAAGTCTATGAATCTGACTGCACAGTCTAATGCATTTGTTTTTCATAAGAAGTATGTGTCCCAAGAGATGCAGTTTCTATTTCTATGCTGTATTACTCAAGTGAACACACCTCTCTAAGAAGTACCTTCAGCTGTCTCATTGTCCTTTGGAAGTCAGACATGTTTCCCACATAAATGAGTCAGTACTTACCTTAGAGATGCCTATAAAGAAAAAGAAAGATAAACTTCTGACTGATGTGGTAGCTCAGGACATACCATTTTAAGATCTGAAAACAGGAAGATGGAATGTATTTTTATTTTTAATTGAAAGTGACCTTTCGAGGTATCAGTTATTTCTTCAAGTAGCTTTAAAATGTAATTTATCTATTGCATAAATTCTCTTCAATAATCCACTGATTCTCAATGGCTCTTTGTGTGGAGGGAGGAAATAAGATTCTTGGAAAATATCAAATAAAAATGGGAATAAAGGCTTGTGCTAAAATATTTTTAAATTTATGGAATACGCTTCAACAGCATCAAATATTTCTAAACCATATCAATATGCATGGCTATGTACTAAAAACCAAAATGCAAGGCACCAGATTACATCAATGAGTGTTACTTTTTAAAGAATTCAGTGTGGCATAGGCAAAGCTGACTTGTTTGTATGAACTCATCTTTTCTAAACCTACTGTTTAATAAAGACAGAGAGTAGAGCAATTATTTCATCTGCAAAAATAAACAGATAGCTATTAAATAGAGCAAATATTTGGTTCGTAAAAAGAAAATGTTTTAAAATATTGCATATATTTGCAAATGTTGTACCAATTTACTTATCCTTGTTTATCTACGTTATGACCAAATTTAAGATTGCTCACATTCAATTCAATTTCTTGTTCTGAATTCAGATAAGCAACACTGAATTTTTCTAATTTGTTTACTTCTGCTGCTTTGCTTAGCTGACAAAATATAGTAACTGGTTCATAACAATCTCCACACCACAAAGGTATTAATGAGCTGAGGATACCAGCGAAAATCTGGATGAACAATGTATCTTACTTTCTTTGCCTTCAAGTTGTGTTATAGTCAGGAAGGTCAAGCTCTTGTAGCTCCTTTTTCTTGCCCCACACACAATATTTCTCCTGAAATATTTCTCAGTGTTATATTGCAGTTTATAGGTTCCAGTGTAAGAATAAGTTGATAGAAATGCTTCATGGTTGGTCTATTTACAGTGGAAAATTTCTTATGCTTTTTGTTAGTGTATTCAGAATAGTTGGAGTTTGTTATCCAGTAGTATTTTTATTACCACAATGGCAAACCTATTTAGGGTCTTGCTAGGAAAAGGAAGACAAATGTTTCTTCAGATATCCTAACTTTTACACAGAAAGTTTGACAATGAGTGGAGAAGAAGAAAGAACACAGAGTCTCAGAGCAAACTATTTCCCAAATAAAAACTAAAAATAGAAGAATAAAAATGCAAAAATATCAATAATATTTAGTATATTGGTTATGCCATAGCCAAACATTAGGACTATAATCATAGCTGAGATGAGCAAAAGAATATTTTCTAACTCACTGAAGTTAGTCAAGTCAACAAAATGGAAACATCAATAGCTTTGCAAACAAAATCAAATCAAAAATTGTGAGACAGGAGGGAAGCAAACTTCATTCATTATGTACAACACCACTGATGTATTTGCATTGTCTGTGGCCTCAGTTATGGACAAGTGTCTGAATCCCATAAATCATTTAGCTTTTTATTTCTAGTTTTTCATTCAACCTCCCAGAAATTTTTATAAGTGGGAAGTTAATACCAAGAGGAAGTCAGGATACAGACACAATAAGGTGAAATCTTCCTTCCTACCCCAGAAATTCCAGCATTGAAATAACTGTAAAGCAGGCTAAGCCTGGGAGACAGAAATGCAGGGGGGCGGGGGGGGGAAGAGGAAGAGAACTGGTTGGTAAGACAACCCATCAAGGGAAAAAAACAGTTTCAGGTCAGTGGAGACAGTCCTGGAAGCAAATCTAAAGCTAAATATCTTCTAAAAGAGAAAGTTATCCTCAAACTGATCTGTTCCTCTTGAAACATTATCAGGACTAAATTCTCTTCTAAGATGTTCAGCAACAGATAAATTGTTCTCCCATTCTTCTAAATCTCATGTCTTATTGTTTAGTAATTCATCATTCTCTACCTGATACTGATACAGAGGCAGTCAAATATTATATATCAATGAAGATTTTTCTCCTGACTAATAACAATTAAAGTAGATATGTTTAACAGTATTGCTTCAGTAGAAGAAAAAAAGAATGCAACTCTGAGGTAGACTATAAACTAACAAAGATTTTCAGAAATATTTTTGCCAGTTATTTCTCTTTGTTCCTTCAGGAACCATCACTGAAAACCAAAGCCCTAGGTTGAAGAATTGTGAAGCAGATGGTGTCTGTTAATATAATCGATATAATCAGTAAATCCCATGCATTTATATTTTTCTGATAAGAAAGTATTGACAATTCCTCAAATAAGTGAGGTGAACTTCTATTTAACCTTAATACAGTTGAGTTTTTTCTAATTACTTTATTGATTTCTTGGAGGGTTGAGGATGGGGTGGGAATTTTTCTTCTTTTTTCTAAGGAGCACCATCCTAAAAGAACCAGTCTAATATTTCTATGCTTAATCAAAATTGATTAAGTTTCCTTGTCTGTTCCCTGTCCTTTATGTATGTGTCATAAGCTTCCAGCTAGATTTCATCAACATATTCCTTTCAAATCAGAGATAGAGCTAGTACTAACCTAGATGCAAATCCATGCTCTGCAACAGATTTCCTGTTATGCCTGACATCTAAATGTTTTAGTGGATCTGTATTGAATTGACTTGTCTCTACAGCTCATAAAATTTAGTACACATCAAATTAATTGCAATGTGTCAGGGAACAGAAGAGAAATTGCTGGGAATAACTAAATGGTATTTTCCTCTCAACATAAGAATCATGAGAGGACCCAAAATTATTGTTGAAACTGTAACTATTAAAAATCAAAAGAGTAAAGTTATAAAAAAAAAGAGAGGGAAATATTGAATATATTTTTATATATGTAAAACATATATATTCCACAATAACATGTGCATAATGTATGACTTATTTTAACATCACATTTATGTTTTATCTTCTTCCTCTAGTTTACAAAATTTAATCCTTTTCTTTTAATAATAAGAATTATAACTAGGCAGTTTTGGAAAACAGAAAACAAGAATGTTAGCAGCCCTGAAAAAATGCCCAGAGATGTTCACTGAAAAGCCTTATTTAAAAAGAAAATGAAAGAAAGATCATGATAAATATACTAATTCAGGCTGTAGTATAGGAGAAGCACTTCTAGTATTCCTTTTTCATAAAGCGGTCTGCTAAACCAGCAATGAAGCATACAGTGAAACTGGAGAGAGAGCATTTTTTAAAATGTTGAAAGGAAATCCTCCATGTACACAAAATTCACCTGCAAAGTCTTTGCCACAAGGATGACAGTCCAGCACGGCACTGAGCACTACCAAGAAGACAATGGGCAGCTTAATTTCCAGTTAATTAGGGCTGCCATAACTACCTTAGTGTTTCTTATTAATCCTCAGGTTTCTAACTGCTAGCTGTGAGATGAGTGGTTAGGATAAAAAAAAGAAACCTTCCCTGTAAGAAGGTTAGTGACCATTGAAAGTTCTTGGACTTGTCTTTAAAACACTTGGTACGATTCAGTTTGTATTATGCATAAATTTGAACAATTATGGCTTGTCCAACATTATTGTCCTTGGTTCATTTCAAATTACTACTTTGGTTATTAAATTGTTGAAGAAACTTGTGTCTTTCATTTTCAAAACCCATTCCAAAATTCTAGGTCCTTTTATCTACAGGATCTACTATACCAGGGTTCTTAGAAAGATTTTGTGTGACACGACTTTCTTCTCTACTAGTATTACCATATTTTCTACTCAAATTTCCATTTATAATTATCCATCTGAACTAATGTAGTATTTACATCTGTACAAAATATATTGGAGGAGAAGTAAATGTAAGGATATTATTTATTATATATTTATTTCTCACAGTACCTTCTTGGTCAGGACAGTTTCCATGAGTATTTTAAGGGACAAATAAATAAAAATCAATGTGTATTCCTAGAATTATTTTCAAAAAATACAATCTTAAAGAGAATGTACTGATTTCTGTAACAACTACTATAAAAATTCCCCTTTTAACAGTTGTAGTAATAGAACTTGGGCTGATTAACATTTAACTTCTTCTAGACTGACTTTGAGCCTGATGGCAATTTCCTTCTCCTTTCACACAAATGTTGTACCACTTCCCCTGTTTTGGTCAGCTTAACCAGTATATTTAAGTTCAACAGACACTGGCCACTAATAGTTGCAACCTATCTGTGGCTGTGGTTACTGACAGCCTCTGGTCCTAAGCCATCATTGAATCTTTACCACCAAAACCACAAAACCCATCTCTTACTAGCTGAATTAAAGAATACTGTAAGAGATAAGAAAGCAGTGGATTACAGTTATCATGAGAAGCAAGTCATGGTCATGTAAACAAGGTCAGTGTATCTTGCATTTCCCATGATTTAGCACATTCTGAGGCACAGCCTAACATTCTCTGTGGTCTTTAAGAGCTCATGAGACCAACTTTATTATGAATGCAGCTACATTTCTTAGAAAGTGTGAGATTGTGATAGCCCTTACTGAATGGTAGTAGAATGGCATTGCCATCTTCTAATCAATGCTTTAGCTCCTCTCTTCCATTTCCTGGCTGCATTTCACTGCTGGTCTCAAGTCACAGAAAAGTTTCATTCTTCTGGAAGCCTATGCTGCTGAGGAGAGATGGGGATTTACTCCCTACTGACTATATTTTCCTGAAAGTTGACAGCTTCATCACAGACTCCTCCATGCTTTGGAGCTGGTCCCTATAGTGGAACCTATTCCTGGCTCTGTTTTCCCCCAGACAATGTGAGTTCCAAGAGATTCTTCAGGGATTGCTCTAATGGCCCTGCAATTCACTGTGAGATGGTTTTAAATGAAACAGCATTTCTTTGGCAACTCTATAGCAAAAGTGAGAAAAGAATGAAGTATCAGATGAAAATAATCTTTTCTGGATGCACACTGTGGAAAACATTGCTAGGGAATGCATACTGTAGAAAATTCACCTACCAGGTGCTGAAATATTCACTTGGACATGTAGCATGCTATGAGCCAGTGCTTTTCTTAGAATCTTGTCAAAGCAGCATGACACTGTCTGAAGGCAAAATCTACTCACACAGTTTGCTTTAAAGATCACCTGTGCTAACAGGCTTTTGGAATGCTCTCAGCATTTAAGGGTTGCAAGTAGGTTAACTAAGCTAATTAATTTCTTTGGACCACATCATTCATAAAGAAAAATGAAATTCCTTGTCAAACAGCTCAGGTCTTGATTTTTTTTTCCAAGTCCCTCAAATTTGCAGCAAGAATACATTTCTTTTTTATGAGCCTTCTGGCTTTCCCTGTAATACCGTTATAATGTTCTTGACAACTGACATTACTAGCATTACTTGCATGCCCAGCTCATTGTTTTTAAATTACAAATTTTCCATACCAACATTAGCCAACTAGCTGGAAGAAGTGCAATTAATTACATAAACCTTTCAAATCTATATGAAGAAACACCAGTGAATCATCGTGCCATAAATATTTATTGTCACCTCTCCTTAAATACCTTTGCTCTTAGACATAATCACAATGGATAGTCCAGTTCAATTACCCTGAAAAACAGCTATGATATTTACAGAAATTTTTGATAGACATGCACAGTTTCCTTCCTTCCAGTTCATTTGTAATAGTGGCAAGGTGCCTGCTCGGGGGCTGCTCAGATCCCATCCCTGACATAAAATGTAGTGGATTTGCATAAATAGCTTGCCAGAAAAAGAAAAATGTCTTTTTGATAATGTCCTATCATGTGCCAACCCTGACACATTGATGCCCCATGCCTCTTTTCAAAGGATTGTATCAGTCCATATTTAATTGCAGAAAATATCTTACATATTTCTTGTAAACAGCATATTTTCAAACCAGAAGTGTTGTGTATAGTGGTTATCACATAATAATAAGAATGTTAATTCCTAAATAAACAGCATATGAGTCTTTACCCTCTGCCCCAAAACGAAACAAATAGGACTCGAAAAAAATGTAGGTGGCTTAGATAATTCTAATACAGGATTAAAGCCTGTGTCAGTAATTGTAAAGGACATTACTACCCCACAGCTTGTGCCTAACTTGCATCTTTGTTTGGCTGTAGTTTTACTGCAGTATCTAAATATATTGTCATTCATGATTGTTTCATACAGATCTGCCTCTCCTTGTGCAAGGTGCATTCTTCAGCCCTTTTTCATATTCTTAAATGAAAAAATAAACAATTCCCTATATCTGCACTGGTGAAGGAAGTGCATGTGAAAGGAACATTCTCTAATTAAAAAATTAAAAACAAAATAGCAATTGCTTGCAATCTACTCTTGGAAAGAGAACAAGAAAAACAATTTTACCAACAGCACAAAGTAATCACCCAGCTTAGAGAACTGCTGGATAGTATTCAAATATTTGAAGAGATTAGAGAGATTGCAGAACTTATGTAATGGGAATGGAGCAGGTCTCCTCCACACCTAGAGAAAAGGAGTTGACCAGATGTGTGCTGATATATAGTTTGATGTAAGGCACCAGACTCAATGTCAAGGATTATCTGCACATTATTTATTCAAATTATATAAATGTACATTTGTATTTGGAACGAACACACTCTTGAGACAGATGAATGAATATCTGAATAGAAGAATGGGTTATACATACATTCACATTCAAAAGCCAAATTTCCTGCCTAAAATACAAAACATTTGAAACTGGACTTTGAGAAGAATCCTGTCTACTTTAATGCAGCATGAATTTTGACTGAGCTCAGGAAAAAAATAAAATTATTTTATGGAAGTCTGCAATAAATTTATGTTGCTCAGATGGAAGAAGTATCAGATGCTTCCAAGTAGAAAGGAAGTAGTTTTTCCCCAGATACCTCAATGTTTAATCAATCCATCGAACATCACTAAAATGATATATAATCTTTTATATTGTTATAGCTGTAACTGCAAGCAGATTAAATATTTGTTTCCTGAATAGTCATGTAAATTCTGACTCCTGCCTTGTCTTTAGTCATTAGGCCTTATTCCTTCTCTGACAGATTCCAGAATATCCCACACAGTGTCATGCAAAACATCTCCCGCTACAAAACAAAGTTCATGTGTATATCTCTTCTTCAGAACTCAAACTATTTGTCCAGAAGAGATTTCTCACAAACTACTAAGTATTCTAAGAGTTAAAAAGTAAGTCTTTAAAAGGCGCCACTATTTTTAGACATTACAAACTCCTGTTACACAGTTTCAAAAGTATTAACCTTATCAGCTGTTCTTTAATGGAAGCAGCACTTATACAATTATGTTCGCCTTCTCCTAAAAGCTTGCAATCTATACAGCAAGGAAAAAAAAATAAAACATCCTGAAATACTTCCTTTTCTGTCCAACATTCTCATTTCAGTAAAACTGCATTGAATACTAGATGGCAACAATTGCCTCATGCCAGTGAAAGGCCAGACTGTAACCATCATTTTTTTCAGCTTGCATTAAAATTTTAGTGCAGATACCTGAGCAAAACATAGGTTTGCAACTGTCACAGCAGGTGCACTGTATGCAGTGGTCTATTAAAGGAATAAAGACCAGCAAAGTAAGTGCAACACAGTGTAATGCTGTAGGGCTAGTAAAATGTCTTTTAAAAGTATAGCACTTATGATGTTGTCAGTCTATTGACTGGTGTGACATAATAACCACTTTTCCTAAAAGCAGAAAGTACTCAGCTTCTCACAAGTCCCAGCCCCATCTATTGGTGAGAGAAATGACAAACATCTGGAGTCAGGAGCAAGACTTTACCCCCTGAGCATCTGCAACTTTCGTGTAGGTTAGTATAGAAAATGGAGAAAGGGATGCTGGGTTTTGGGTTTCTTTTCCCCACACAGAAAGGCAAATGTCAGGCATGGCTGAAAGCAAGTCATATTAAAATAATGAGCATGTTTGCCCTGCTTATGGCTGAGTAGGAAACCCAGAAGATATATTCCCAGGATAGAAGGTAGTAGACATATTGTAAAACTTTTATCACTACTTTCTACTGCAAAAAATCTCACCATGGGTATATTTACTAGTGTTTTTTTCTTATAAAAATAACATGCATTACTCTTTGAAAGTGTAGTGATGTTTCTAAATGTGAGATAAGTTAAATTACGTTAGTTTGTCTTAAACTTTGTTTAAGAGGGAAACACTATTTTTTGCAGCTATTTATTTTACTAAGCTGTGCTTGCTTAGTAAAGCTGCTTCTTCTCCAATTCCACCACAGCTGATTACTAACCTCTCTGAAAATGGTCATTTTAAGTGGTAGCCCCTCGTTATTACAGTTATATTTTGATGCTTGAAGGAGCAAGGAGCAGGCAAAACCAGACATATCTAGGAAAGATAAGTCTTTTACTAGGGATCAGGTGACTTCAGAGGGTCCAAGCAAGAGCAGCAACACCTATGACACGTAATTACCTCCAGCACAGACAGTAGGTTGTAAGAGACATTCACCTTATGTTCTCCCTGCTCTTTTGGAGCCATCATCACATCATTGTCCTAAAGCCAGTAAAATAGCCAAGATAACCCAGAGGTCCTGGCTATGTCCTTTCTTATTATTACACCTATTCAGTCTGAAACTGCAGTCATGGTTGAGTAAGAAGCAAAGTGTAGAAAGCCAAATGTTATAAAGGCAAACCAGTAGAGCTTCAGAAAGCTGACAATACTCTCACTTCATTTGAGTTCAGTGCTGAACTGGGGCTTTTTCAAACCATCTGTGACTCATCTCTGCAGTCTCTTAGTTTCAAAGTGCTTGCTTCTCATTTATACCAGCTTTACCAGAGCACCACACAGGTGTGAGGCACCTGTGGGCTTCTCTGCCACAGTGCTGCCACCTGTTTCTGTGCTGTGCAATCATACGCCCCAAAACAGGTTAGTCACTAAATTTCAGAGTCCTCTTTATGGTGTAAATGTAGTAATGGAAATTCCACCAAAGGAAGCACCAGAAATTATAAAAGAAAGTAAATACAAATTAAAATTGTGTCCTGCATTAACTTGGCAGTGTGCTCAGTTACTTGCTATGTATAACATGAATACACTTGTGTATAGGGACACTGTCCAAATTTCAGAGGAAAAGCTGACATGAGTTAATATCCTAATGTTCAATCCATCATTCATGGAGTAGAACTCTGTGCATTAAAAGCACCTTTCACCATTAAGGAATGCAATAGCAAATTGGCTGATTAGCATAAATGTACAACCGTGTTGTCTCTTAAGAGCTATTATCATGCTTTTCAAATGTAGTTGTTTCAGTTGTTAAATTTATGAATTATCCTGTTTTTTTAATATATAAATCTTGGCACCTCTATTACACATGCTATGATTCCCAGTAGGTAGCAAAGCCCTGAGAAGATATGAAATGAACTTTAAAAAAAAAAAAAAGTGAAGCTGGGGAAAAAAAATACAGCAATTCAGAAAGGCAATTAATGTTGGTAACAGTCTCAAATAAACTTTAGATTGGGAAATTTACAGAATTTAGTCCAGTGAGATTTTGTTAAGCCTTGATATAAACTGCATTAAGCAAATAATAAATTAGTCTCTTCAATCTTTCACTTCTAAAATAAAATAGTGTCCCACTTCTGGTATAGAATGACACACACACACACAAAAAGTATGTTGATATTCATAAGACTATTCCCCTTCTGAGGGAAAAAAAAATAATCAGACCATTATCCCTGAAATCCAAATGTGCTAATCAGCTGAATTCAAGAGGTCCTTTCCCATGAAAAGGCAAAGAAACCCTGGCACTAGTCATTCCATTGACTTAAATAGAAACACTTGAATAAGTGAGAATCTCCCAACTGGGCCAGAGCTTTCTTAGCACTACATTGTAAATTATAAAAAGATATACTGTACTGTATCTCTTCCATTAGGCATAGTTCAGCTGTCGAAAATTGTACTGTTGGTGCCTCTTTTATGATCTAGTGAGAATATATCTAAGGTAATGAAATAGTACATTACCCTTTGAGATTTACAAATCTGACACCACATGTAATGTCTGCTCTCCCTGCTTTAAATTAATATATAGGGAGACATCTCTTTGTATGTGGGAAATCATTTCTTTCACTTCTCCATAATTTTAGAGGTCATTTAATGAACAGAATGATGATTTGATAGAATCTTTCTCTCATTGTAACTAATCTAATAAGTATCTAACATTTTAGGTAGTACTGTGCTATCTGTATTACTGCTCAATGAGGCTGCCACTTGTTCCAAAGACAAAAGCCAGACTGGCAGGGAAGCAGCAGTTTGGCTTAACTTCACATACTCGTTTGTCGGAGAATTTCAAATCACTCTTCATATCTTTAGTGAGCTCATTCGTTCAGGAGAAACAGCTTGGGCTTGGCAACTGATTTGGGGAGTACATATTTCTCTGATGTTCTAGGGAGTAGTAATTTGTGCCTTATAAATTATACAAAGTACCTATCAAGCAGTAAATAGGTAAATGGAAGCGAAGGTCAGTAGTGTTCAAATGAATCTGCTGCTGAAGATTTGTCCTCTGATATTTTAATTGCTCCCCTCTGATGCATTCAAAATACATGATTATCTTTAAATAATGGTGAAAATATAGACCCTTTTTAACTCCCTCTGCTTGATCAACCAAATCAAGCTCAAATTTTATGTATTCACCTATAAGGCACCTCGTAGCTCTGTCTGCAGTACTAGCTTATTTCTTCTCCTTCTCCTCTCCTTGCCCCTTCAGACCTGTGAAGCTGCAGGTGTTTTCCTTGATCTTTTCCTATTTTATATATATACCATCACTGCACTGTTTTTCAGTTTGCACAATACTATCTGTAGTGGTATTCTGACTAGTCTTATTAATTTGCCTGGTTATTTACATGATGTACACAAGGAGCTCTGATATCAGATATGTATTGCCCAGCAGACTAATGATGCCTGTTGTTTCCAGTGAACACACAAACCCTTTTTCAAGACTTGATCCTGTTTGCAGGGCAAAACAGCACATTTTTAATGACAGGAGGATGAAAGGCAGAGGTTAGCAGCTGTGTCCATATTGCATCTCTGTAAATCCACTTGTACAGTAGAAGATTGGAGTGTTTGAGCCAATGGTTTGAAACACATCTCATGAGTCTGGGATTTTATAAGAAGTTTTGAAGAAGAGGCAAAGATTTTTTTTTTTTTCTGTGAGACATTCACAGCCACCTCCATGTGGTGATCAATCCTAGGTCAGAGTGAATTTTGTTTAGACTCACAGTCGTCATCCACTTTAAACAGTTTATTGAGCCTTGGGCAAAGACCCAGAACTCCACAGGTCACTTTACTACTGCTGCAGAGAGTAATGACTGTACCCCCTTCCCTTAAAACCTCAAAGGCATTTGTCTTGAAATTTCTGATTTTCAGAGTTTTTAAGAGGCTACTAGTTGAGTAGTGACAATGAGTTTTGTCCTTCAACCTGTTTTATGGATACAGGTTTCTTGTCAGTAGGTTACAAATTAAATTCCCCAACACACAGAGACTATTCAGTAATTCACCACAGCTTTTTAATCATAACTCACAGTATGTGAAGTAGTTCTCCACAGGAATGAAGGATTGTCAGAAGAAAGAAAAATACAGATACAGTTTATTCTATCATTGAGCAAAGGCTGGACATGATAGACTCTTGAAGGCCTTTTTAGGATTTCTTTAAAATATTTACTCCTTTTTTATTGGGTTTTTTCTTTTTTTTTTTTTTTATAAATACAAGACCTCAAAAGACACAATTCACCAATAAC
>VZRX01020145.1:151873-222302 GCA_013398075.1 Notiomystis cincta
AAGAAAAAAAAAATACACTGTTGACAGGTATCCAGAGAAAATAACTTGTAGGAAGGTTTTAAGCCCTGAGGATTTATTGGTACCCGCTGGGTTAGAGACGGCCAAAGAGCAGAAATAATGATCAGACAGACAAATACATAACCACAAATAAGCCTGTGCCATTGCTCCTGGCAACTGTTCATTATTTAAAACAGTGCTACTTTGAAGAAAAAAGTGAAATGGTTGAGACCTGGTCTTTGTATAAAGGTAATAGAAGGCTCTGTTTAAAATTGAGCATCCTGAGAGAACTTTGAAGGTAAAAGGCAGTCTTGCAGAAACATTTCTTGTGACAGTTATTTAGAAATAGGAAGTGATTTGTGCAAAGTGAATCAAAAGTGTTCCAAAATCTGTAGGTCCCTATCTACAGCAGTTCACAAGGGGTTGTAGATATCCATGTTGTTTTGTTGACATTTACTGAACCCAACCATTCAATTTAATTTGATTTACGTACTCAGCATACTAAGTTTATTCAAAGGTTACAAATAAACTAGTAAATGTTGCACTTTGATAGAATGGAAGGAGAAAATGGCATGCATTAAAGTTTTTCATCATATACCCCACAGAATGAATTGGAAGACCTAGGAACAACCTTGATTCTGAGGGATAACATGTGACCCTTCATGCATTCAAAAAGGTTGTTTGAATATCCCACAAGCACAAATATAACTTGCTAGTTCACTCAGGGAGTAAATAAGTTTTATAATGTCAATTGAAGTGACTCGTGGGATGGTGCTATGCATGGCCAGGAGCTGGACCCAACTGACACATCGAGTTGTGTTACTGCCCGAGTCTCTTCCAGCTCAGCATATTCTGTGATTCTGTGAACTACTAATCACCTATACTATGTAAAAATCTACTGGGAGCCATTAGATTAATTGCACTTTTCTATTCTGGCTACCTTGTACTTGTTTTATTTCAGCACATTTGCTTGAAGGAAAACAAACTGCCCAAATACAAGAAGAGACCTTGGCGCAAGGAGATGGGGCAACAACATTTGCTTCTTTTCTTTTTCCTTTTAAGTTTTGAAGAACTGCATTGTACCCAGCAGTTTATCAGACTGACACATCAAGTTGTGTTACTGCCTGATGTGACGTGGCACAGCACATCAGGTACTCGAGAGTCAAGTTCTACTTCTCTGTTTTGACAGCAGCCACTCAGTCCCAGCACAGGTAGCTTTTACTTTCTCTGTCTGCTTTGCTGGGTTAGTACCACACTAACACTTATTTGAGTGTACAAATAACAGAAGCACTGCTAAAGTCACAACCTTGTGATGACACTTTCCATACCTACACTTCCCTCTCAGTCCTCATGACCACACTGGTGTCTGTATGGTTTATCTAGACCTTTCATTCTAAAGAATAACAGAAAAACTCTAAGTGTTTGTGTTTTTTCCCAATTCCATATCATGCTTAATAGTGCATGTCAATTACACTGTCATGTCCAGGCAAGTGCATATACAGAGTTTAGGTTAACAAAACCAGCAGGACTGCAACTCCCACAAGAAAATTCCTTTCCAATTTCTTTGTTCAGCATAAGTCACCATCAGTACTCTTCCACCCCAGATTAATTACTGTGATGCTCCACAATATTACAGTGGTATTTCTACACACAGCCTCTGGCACTTTTCCAATAAAATGAGTCTGAATTTCTCTTCAGAAAACAATGAATTTACAGACAAAAAAACTAGTGCAGTTGAAGAGCTGGCACTCCTCTCCCCTGTTGTTTTTCAGTTTCAGTTTTAAGTGAATAAAAGGAAATCTCTGTAGTTTGAAGTCCCTAAGAATTCTCTCAACTACAAAGAAAGAAGCTCATGTTGCTGAGGTGACAGCAGACAGATAAAACCAATACTCAGGAGAGAAAATACCAGCAGAACCTCACATGGCCCAATTTGATGCATTATTTTTATTATTTTCAGCTAAATCATATACCTAGTATTTTTTAGCTGTAGATCATATCTAGTGCTGGTTTTGTGTGAATGTTGATGAAAGCATCACTTTTAGCACACAGTCTGAAGGTTTCTTTGTAGCGAATAAAAAATATATTCAAGCAATATTTTTCCCACTGAAACAAATATTTGAACAATTTCGACCTTCTCTTTAATTATGTATAACAATGCCCACTTTCATCCTCAGACAAGCCTCATACTTCCAAGATCAGCTTTGCCCAAGGTCTGCAGGCAATTCTAAAAAGTGTTTGAAGACTCCTGAAAATGAGCCTAATGCTACTTGCCTCCAGGGTGGTTATCCCAGTTATATTCCCATATAGTGCTCATGCTAAAGAATTAACCTTATTATCCTACAAGAATGACTTCTGAGTGGCTGCAGCTGAATTAAAATAACAAAAGGAGCTGACCATTATAGGTTTCATAAGGGATTTCAGTGGGTCAAATGAGGCAGGGGGGCTGCTGGAATAGCACAGATCACTTGTGTAAATATATGAGTGTAACAGTGACTTGTTTCCAAATTTAATTGCATCTTTCTGGGAAAAGAAGTTAGGGTAATGTTTGCAATGGAAGACTTTTTGCTGAAATTTCTTCCCATCCATCAATCTTTTCCTCAGTAATGTGGGAAGTTTGTTTTTATGAGCTCAGAAGTCTATTTTATAGTTGTAATACATAGAAGCAGAGATTACTTAGGGTCTGTTTTCATTTGGTTTGATGTGTGGGTTTTTTTAAAAAGAAATTAACAGTTTAGCTTTCCTTTGCCCTGTGATTGCCTAACTTAACCAAGGTCAAAAGAATAAGTTGAAATTTAGAAAGGAAATGTATGTCATTCTGGGAATCTGGGCTCTGCTGTGCAGTTGCATGATCTCATCATCCACAAACTCATCCTTTCCCACAGATCTCCACTGACTTTGCCACTTTCTCCTCCTGTCAAGCAGGATGTAAGAAGAGGACAGGCTCACACTCATCCCACACTCATCCCACAAAGCAGAGCCAGCAGGATCACAGAACAAGAAAGATTATTCCTTTCTCTTCCTCTCTTCTGCCATTTAGTTGTTAAACTGAGGGGAGTGCATCAAGCAAAAAGTACACCAGGCATGACTAGAATCGAGTCATTAGTGTTTATTCAGCAAACTTAAGAGCTACAAGAGGAATGAAAGCAGAAGCAGACCTATGTAATGAGTAGTTCCATTGCCTTGTGGGGCCAGATGTGGCTCTACTGCAATTTCATTGACTTTTGTGAAGTTACCCCTGAGTGAATATGGTCTGTAGAGAGCTTAGTCCTCTAGGAGAAAATGAGCCCTCATCAGCCCATATTTTGCTTTCTGGAAAACAGGTTATGTCTTGAGAGCAGAGTAGGGCATGAAATAAAAGAAAAAAAGAAAAATTACCAGTCAAGGTGGATATAACTAGGCCCAAATCAGTGTGATAGGAATTAAAGGCTCCTTTTTATAAAATAGGAAGCTGTGCAGGACATAAACAAACTACAGAATTTTCTTTCTTCATACAATAATAGAGAGCCCTTGCAAAGTAAACAAACAGGGAGCACTAGGAAGGTTTATGTCATAGCACTAGTTAAAATCCCAGCCAAGAAAGGGAAAAATACATTGGATTTAGCAATAGCGACTAAAATATTTTTAAAAGAGCATATGCACAAGCCTTCTGATAAAATGCTTAGATTATTGCAGGAAAAAATATGGAATAAAAATGTGTGTGCAGAAGAAGGAAAATACATGCTATATGAGAGCTCATGTGCAGAAGAAGAAAAAAATATGCTATATGAGAGCTCAGAACTGAAGAACAAGGTTGCCAGGACCTTGTTTTAGCAAATGCAAGAGCTGATGGTCTCTTTAAGCATTTGATTCCCTCCTAGTCACAGTCTCAGAAACAGTCTCGTGGCTCCAGTACAGACCATTAACAGGCCAGATTCTTCACCCCTACTAACTACATCTTGAGCTGTCAGCCTGTGACCCTCCAGGGGACAGAGAAAGAAAAAACATCACAAATCTCAGCACAGCTAAAACAATACAAGCCTTACATATATATTTCTTAACTAAACTGGAACAAGGGAGGTGTGGATGAATGGTCCCTTCTGCAGCTGTGCAAGAGGAGTGCTACTCTCCAGCAGGAGGACAGTGACAGCCAGCTGACAAGGTGTTGGGCATGTTATCCCCTTTCACCATCTCACTGGGTTGCAAGGATTAACTTTTAGAATTGAGGTTCATAGAAGTGATTAAACACTCACCATTGTTATGGGCTAACCCAGAAAACTGAAGAGCAAAACAAGATCCATAAGGTGGATCAGGCTGCTAAGGTTGAAGTGGCTCAGGTGGATCTGGGCCGGCAACATAAGGGAGAATTATTCATAGTTCTGCTGTGGTTTAACCCCAGACACATTAAGTACCATGCAGGTGCTCAACCACTGCTCTCCTCTCCACAACCCTGGTGGGATGGAGAGGAGGATCAGATAAAAGTAAAACCTGTGGGTTCAGATAAAAATTAGTAATTGAAATAAAATATTATTATAATAACAAAAATAATAATTGTTGTAATTAAAAAAAGAGAGAGGAATAAAACAAAAAAACCCAAGTAATGAACAATGCAATTGCTCACCATCCCCTGACTCATGGCCAGCCTGTCCTCTAGCAGTGATTGTTATGCCACAACTGATATCTCATTTTTCTCAATCCCTTTGGTAGAAGAGTGCAAGTCACAATTTGCTTTCACTTGGAAAGGTGTACAGTACACCTGGAATCAACTGCCCCAGGGATAGAAATACAGCATTACCATCTGCCATGGACTGATCCAGCCTGCACTGGAACAGAGTGGAGCCCCATAAATCTTAAATACTTTGATGATATTACTGTGCCATGCTATATAGCAGAAGCAGTTTTTGAGAAGGGGAAGAAAACAGTCTGAAAGATGTCTTCCCATAGAACAAAGTCATGGAATCTGCATGGGAGAATCAGATTTTAGAAATAAAATGGCACTATTGACATCATCAGATACCAGTGGATCAATGGATGTGATCAATAAAATAACAATTATGCTTTCTTAGACATTGTGTCATTCCTATCAAGTGACCAGGAAGAAGAACAATTTCAAATGGAGTTCTGAGCAATGACAAGGCTTTGAAAAATCAAACAGGAAATAGTTAATGCAGAAGATCTTGGGCCACTTTGGACAGAGAAAGATTAAAAAAAAAAATGTTCTCTACAACACAGCCAAGAGGAATGTCTGTACCTGGAACATCTGGCAGAAAGCACTAAGTGAGACTCTAGGTCAACCCCTTTGGAGTCAGAGGATCTGAGGCCTGCTATACTCCAACTAAAATAAAAAAGTGGTTTGAGCTGCTTCAGAAATTATTTGTGCTGAGGCACATCTCCTGCTAGCACACTGTGTGCCACTGCTGGGCTGGACATTTGTAAGGAAGGGTGCCCTGTACATACTGTGGAGCTGATGCTACACAGAGCAAGTGGGTCACACTGATCACACAACTAGCTTGAATAAAAAAAACAGCCATTCAGGAATTTTGGAAGTTTTCATGGACTATCAANGACCTGTTGACCAACACCCAGGCAATTCCCAAACATTGCCCCAAAGCTCTCTTTCCTCCTGGTTTCCTCACTGAGGGTGATGTCCTATGGTGTGGAACCTACCTTTGGCCAGTTTGTGTCAGCTCTCCCAGCTGTGTCCCCTCCCAACTTCTTGTNTTTGGAGTCAGAGGATCTGAGGCCTGCTATACTCCAACTAAAATAAAAAAGTGGTTTGAGCTGCTTCAGAAATTATTTGTGCTGAGGCACATCTCCTGCTAGCACACTGTGTGCCACTGCTGGGCTGGACATTTGTAAGGAAGGGTGCCCTGTACATACTGTGGAGCTGATGCTACACAGAGCAAGTGGGTCACACTGATCACACAACTAGCTTGAATAAAAAAAACAGCCATTCAGGAATTTTGGAAGTTTTCATGGACTATCAAAGGCAAAAATTTCATAATATGATTAGAGAAAGAGGTGACAAGTGCTGCAGAGATCCCATGTTGAGCATCAAAAAAGGACCATTGTGGTTTAACCAAGCAGGTACTTATACACCATACAGTCATTCACTTTCTCAGAGCCCCATGAGGATAGGGGAGAGAAATGGGGGAAAAAAGTAAAATTCATGGCTTGAGATANCCTCCAGCCTCCTCACAGGTCAGGAGGTATGAGAAAAGGAAAACTCCTTGATTTAGTGTAAACACTGCTTAAGAATAATTAAGATATCATTTTTTGGTCAATATTCTGGTTCTAAATCTAAAACACAGCACTGTACCAGCTACTAGGAAGAAAATTAGTTCTATTCCAGCCAAAACCATCAACACATTATTATCAATCATAACATTATATATAATTTTAGTAGAATAACTATAATCCATTTAATAAAATTGGAAAGATAAGTAGATCTGATCAATTGTAGGCAAGTTTTGGGAGGAGAAGAAACAAGAAAGAGTAATGAAAGCAAATAACAGAAAGACTGGGTTATCAGAAAGTTGTTATAAGTTTTTGCTTCTCCTAAAATATCTGCTTCTTAATGAAAACTTCCAGCTATTCCAAAGGTTTCTGGGATCTGTTTTTGCATTTCCCTTTGGAAGGGAACTTACTGCACTGTTGTGATTCAACCACTAAAACTTCCCACTCCAGGAACAGGCCAGGGGCAAAGTTACTCTGATTTTTACACTGTCCCGGAATTGTGTTTTATTACTGCATCCCCTCAGGTCCCTAAGTTACAATAGATCTCAAAGTCAGCTTTCCAAACCTATTTTTATAATTCAAGCTGGTTTCATACAATTATTTTTTTTTATTTTTTACATTTTCCATCTGTAGCATGTTTAATATGTGAGACAAATTATATATGAAAATGTAAAATGGTCTGATTTAATGAAAAAAATAAAGACCACATGTACACTTGAGGAGAATAAACTCTGTGTTATTCCTTGCAGCTTGTCCTATGCAGCTGAATATAAATACAGGTTTTTGCAGCTTGTTCAGAAATGTTGTTGGTACTCTTTATTGCGTTCCCACGTCTCAACTTTATTCAAAGTGGATGTAAACAATAAATAAAATTATTGCCAAGATTACATTTCCTAAAAGTGCCTGTTATAATCAGAAAAAGGATGCTACAAAAATGGTATCTAGTATTTCACATTTATTCTCTCTCAGTGACTTCTTTATCAACTGTGCTCATTTTGCAAGTCAAAACAAGATTCTTGTGACTGCCAGTACTGCAGTTCCACATGTTACTTGGAAAGCAGACAATATTCTTCTCCTCTTTTTTTCAGTGATAAAGATTTTAGAATAAAATCCATACTCACCCATCTGGATGATGATGCAGGAGGTAAACACAGGGCTTTGCAATTCTACTTTGCAGTTCTGATAGTGGAAAGTATATTTATAGTTAAATGTGTGAAAACGCCACAAAACCTGAGGCAGATACTTGGGCTGCCAATTTGTGATTGTCCTTCTGATGCCAAAACTTTGACTCCAACAGCAGGCCTTGAGGTATGGCATGGACATTAATGCAGCAATGATTTTGAGTAAGCATTGCAATGTTTAAAATAACTGAAATTATACTAAACTGTTGTCTTAGTCAGCATCTCTAGCAAGCTGATTGAGAGCTCAAGTCTGGATCTGAATCAGAGGACTTTTATGGCACAGTTTCTAACAAACTATCAGACCCTTAGCACGTTATTTAGCCCTGAGTGGTGTAGTAACAGAAAAAACTCTACATGTAAAAGTAGTCAAGACTCTGTTAAACCTCAGTGTTGTGTTGGTTTCCTTGTTTTCTGGTGGGCTTTTGGCCTATGTATAGAAGAATCAAGGTAATCCATAATCAAGGTAATAGATAGTTTTCCACCTTGCATTTCCTTCTACTGTCTTCATGGCAAGCCCATGTTTTGTTATTCTTCACTGGTCATCAAAGATAAAGGCATGAGTATTCCACTGCTACACCTGAAAAAGAACATTTTCTTTATAGCAGATACAGTGCACAGAGAATGACTGCTGGAACAGAGACAGAATTAAGGCTGCCATTAAAATGTTGCTCTGCCTTTTTTAGTGTTAGTTTTTTGGGGATTGAAGGGCTTCTTGTTTCAAAAGTATATCTGTGGTATTGTGTGTTTCTTAATAATAAATTATGTCTTACTGTTTTACATCATTGACAGGACCAGAAGTGACTCCTTGTATGAACATAAAGACTTATGCTAAAAGAGTTAAAAGAAAAAAAATTAGGAGGCTTGGCTTTGGGAATGATACTTTTTTTTTTTCTCCCTCACAAATCTAACAATAAAAAGACTTTTTATTGTGAGCTTAGAAAACATAAAATTTAAAATACACCCAAGTGGCTATCACATATAATTTAAAAAAATTATTTCCTCTAACTTGCATCCTTTGATTTACTTGGAGTCTTTAAAAAAATGTTCCTTCTGCTAACTATTGGCAATGTAACCTATTGTTGTTAAGCAGCCAAGATCAATTTACAAAACTTTTGTTTAAAAAAATCATTAAACAGACTAAGTTAATGGCATATTATGTGCTGCTTCTGATAATTCAGTTAAAAAAACAGCAATACATATCTAATAAATGTTTTCAAAGTTTCACTGAACTGTCATTGGAGCAACTGCTATATTGATCATTTTCTCTTTTCTTCTGCTCTAAAGGGCTACATTTATACTGCTCAGATGTCTATCAAAAGAATAATCTTTCCTTCAATAACCTTTATTTTGTCTGAGCTTTTGGCACATTTGATGTGCTGCTGCTCCTTAGAGTCTAGAATTTATAAACAGCATTTTGAATGGCATACAATGGTTCAGTGTGAGCTACCTAAACATGTGGACTTATTTAACTAAGGAAATTGTCACAGTGTCGTTCACAGCTGTAACTGTGAAATTGTCTGGGCTCGATGACTTAGAGAGAGATGCTAAAGACTTTTGCAGTGTCAAATGCTAATTATCACCAAAGATCTTCTAGGTGTTGGCTTACATTTATATCACCCCAGCCAGCTTCCCAGGACTTAACTTCTCTCTTATTTATTTTCTCCCATCCCATTGTCTGTACTCAGCCCTAAACCAGCTTCCTCTTTAAATTTCAGTGAAGGAAACACATTGCCCTCAAGTTGCCCACCAGACATTGGTGCAATTGACATGATTTGCACCAGAATAAGCAACAACTTAAGTGTGTTTACAGTGAATGCATTTTATTTTCGATGTTCAGCCTTGGGCACTGTCAGGTTACCCTCAGAACCTCCTCTAGCTTGACCTTTCCTTGATTATTTTTTTTCCCCTGGCAGAAATCTCTGAATAAGCTTTTCCCTTTGCTATTGCTTTTTCTTTCTTTGCAGCTGCCTCTCCTCCTAACATACAGCTCACTCACCACAAATAGCTGTCATGGTTGTAAATAAGGCAGACAGACAGACATGGACTTGTAGCCACACATAGACCACCCAAATTATCTGTAGCTCTCATCACATTTCACCTTTCTTGTCTGAAATGAACAACAAGCAAAACTGGTTGCTACTAAAGTTCTGCAAAGCATATTAAAGGCAAACTCACCAATAAAGTTTAACCATGTTTTTCTGAGCCATATTTATGTGGTTCGTATTACTGGGATTTATAATGTCTGTGTAGTGCTGGATCTTTGCCCCCTACTTTCATTTCTTTTCCCCTTAAAGCATAGGCTAGGTTAAACAAAAGCCATAAAAGCTATAATCAGTAAAAAGAGAAAATCAGGTGCAGTGTGAGATATTTCAGTCAAGCAGCACAACTAGAAACTCAAGCAAGAGGTGCTGTCGATTCAGTTTATGTGTGACGCTGAATAAGCTGGAAGCTGTTCTCAAGATTTTTTGTTTTAAATCTGAGTACCAAAGAAAGAATTTCTGCCAAGTACTGTCCCATAGCAAATGTAAAAGTCGTTTCATTTCTTTTTAATTTCCTCAGATTACAGACAGTCAGGAATCATACAAAGACAGAAAATCTATTCTTAGCTTCACTGGAATGGGTGAATCAGTTCAGATTAAAGAAGAAACAGCACAAATCTTTGACTGAAACATCAGCCAAACAATTTCAAATATTCTAGGATAAAAAGGGGTTTAAATTAGCTTTGCGTTATTATTTCTAGTCCATCACTTCATCTTTTCTAGTGAAATCAAAATACTAAAATAACAGAACAAATTTTCTCATATTTTTTCAAAAATCCTAGAGGCTCCTTGTAAGCATACACCTAACAGTATGCAGGGTATTTTTTCATGTCTGCCTGAGTTTTAAAGCAAATGAATGCACAATAGTAAATGATAAGAAATAATTTTTAAAAATATTTAGAATTGTATGCTGGGATGGATATGCAAATTAGTCATTTACAAACAAGCTCCTTGATAGAGTCCTGGTAGCTGGATCCATAATTCTTTCCTTGCTAGAACTGATGTGCAGCACATGTGTTATATTTAAATCCTGCTATTTATAAGCTATTGTAAACAATTCATTCTATTTAGCTTTAATACAATATACTATACATGAAAATCTAGTAAATTATAAAAACCAGACAAAGCAGAGCAATGCGCATTCTAGGACTCCCCTTTTGCAAAAGGAGATTCCCGAACTTGTGCTGCTAATGATGTTACTGTGTGCTGCTGGAAGCTTTTTTTGCAAAAGCTTCAAGATTAATTTGCCATCAAAATGGATGACAAGCATTCACACACCAAATAATGACATTTTTAATTCATAATTTATCATGTCATGTGATGTTATAAATTAAATAAATCTATATTAATTCTAAGTGAAAACATCCTTTCAGGGGATAGCAATCAGTTCCCATGTGACTGTGCTTCTCAGACAAAGTGGAAGGGTTTGTGAAATAGCTCTCCTTTAAATAAAAGTATTTTCAAATCCTGGTGAGATAGTTTGCAGGAAGAAATGTCTGGAATGATAAACTGAATACAGTCATTGTTGGAACTAAAAGGAGCACAGCAGATTAAAATATTTTTTTAAATGTAGAAATGTATTTAATATCACTTTTCAGTCTCTCTCATTCAAATAAGATTATGTTTGTTGCCAGTAAGATTAGTTCCAGTGTGGATAGGATGAAAACTGAGGGCCAGACTGAATAACTCTTTCTCTAGTGGAATACCTGTGGATGAAATAATGCATTAAAGCTGGCAAAGAGAAATATTTCACAAAATGCATGTTGTTCTTTCTTGTTCTTTCACTAAACTCTGAGGGACAAGAAGCAGCATAACCTAAAAAAAGACAGCAGACTGAACATGTCTCAAATTACTTCTTTAAACAGACAGATCCAGAAACCTTAACCTGTAGATCCTTTAAAATTTTTGAAAGACAGAAAAAGGCACATCAGACTTCCCATTAAAACAATTAATTTTTATTCTAGCACAGAAGCAACAAACTAGACAAAGCTAGATCTGTCAAAAGTTGAAATTTATATCTGAAGGAAAAGAGACACTTAAATAAAAGGCATGAAGACAGAGGGTATTTTTCAACCAGTTCTTCTGTTCGCTACAGCAACACTGAACAGTTCCTTGTCAGGCAAGCCCTATCCAGACCCTTCTCTGTTCCTGTAAAGGGGTCTTTATTTCCAAATACTTGGATTCTAAGCTCTGCTTCTGCTCCCTGCTGCAGGTTGGCTCCCTGCACCTCTCAGGCTCTCCAAGGAGGTACTCACACAAGCAAGTTTTTTCCTCTTGGGTTTTTCCCTTTATAGCCCCATTCTGCCTTCTAGGATTCTAAGACAGCATCTCCACTGCATTTCTTAATTCAGGACAGGAATGCATAAAGTTAGTGTCTTGGAGCACCTGAACTAGCTGTCTTTGAGATGAAAACACCTGAATGCACCTAATGGATTGCAAACACCAAACAACATTAGCATAATTAGCAAAACAGCATTAGACCAAAGTTCATCCAAAGTAATTCCCTGCAATGCAGACAGCACAGATGCTGGGGTCCTGGTGCTGAGTATTTTACTGCTACCCTGGGCCATGGTCGCTGCCTAGAGACACAAGCCCTCCTCTTCTGAGGTAAGAAAAAGCAGCCTCCTACCCTGTATTCACACAAGGTTTCATGCTGCCTCAAAATATTCAGAAAAAATTGATCAGTAACCTTCCTCCAAGACATAATGATAGAGAGCACAGCACATCACATTTAAATAGGAAACTGAACAAAACCAGGCAATTCTAACAACTCCCATGCTTCTGCTGCACTTGTGAATATCAGAGTGCCTTGGAGACAAGGCTTCACTGTTGGCTAGAGGAGTCCTTGGGGAGGTGAGAGCTCTGGCTCAGATGACTCCCTTCAGTTTTCTTTCCTTCCCCTTGCTGGCTGTCCTCATTCTCCTCAGAGAACTCATACTGCGTCAGAGAGAGTATAAAGTATTATCTCCTTTGTTCCAGGAGATAGCTGGGAAGTTGGAACTGAGCTGCTTGAGTGTATTTGGACTTGGCTCATTAGGAGTATGCTCCAAAAAAAAATCACTAGAAAAATTGCAAGCAGAATTTAAGATGCACCTAAGACATTTAAAGGGTGAATGGAGAAGTAAATGCCAGTCAAACACAAAAGAACATTTAGGCACCTTGGAATTCATTTAGATTGTGCAAGGGCCAGGCACAAACTCATTGAGCTAATGGTGGTCAGACTTCTACATCTACCCATTTTGGGTCAGCATGACACCAAGATGCAAGCTAGATATTTAAAGCAAATGTTGTCCTGCTAATGCAGTGTCCTGACTGTAAATGTTATATGTTAAGCCAGACACTAATTTTACAAAAAATGGAAATGTAATCTTGGAGTCCCAAATCCAATGCAGCTTTCTCCAGTTTGAGCCTGCTAATTGTGTTCCTAGGAAGTGCATGCCCACTTTACATCTTCTCTGTGAATGTAGCTTTGGACTAGATTTCCAGGTCTCTTAAAACAGAGAACTGTAAATGTTCAGGTCATTACAGATGGTGTCAGATCAATACATCACATGTTTACAGGTAAAGTGAAGTCAAATTGTTCCTTCCACTTGAATTTGATATTAAATCTATTACTTCTTTTAAAGTTCTAAATATTGTTGATACAAATATAATTAGAATTTTTTATGATCTGAAGGCTGGAACTCTAATGAGGTGCAGAGCAGTATTCTGCACATGAAGAGAGGTGGTACAGTTCATAATGGTAGGTCATCAATAACATTTGTATTAAAGTTGGCATATCTGTACAAAAAAAAAAAAAAAANCTTGTGCTGTTTGGACCTTCAGCCTAAAGAACTGAATTCTGAATTTCATCTCTGATTTTGTCAACAAACTCCTGCGTCAGATAAGTGAAGTGACTTAAGCTTTTCATAAATGACTCTCTTAATTCCTAATTTTCTGAGTAACCACCTTAAGAACATAGAGTTTGCTTTTCAGAGGTCCTGAATAGTCACATCTGTAATTAAAGCCATGGGAAAGACACATAGAAAATGCTTTAAATATACTAAAGACTGAAAAATCAATATTTTTTTGGTACAATGTTTGAAAGTTTAAGCTGCAGCTATTTTGGTGCACATCTTGCTCATATGCAAATGAAGATTATCTTCTTACATTACCTAATGGGCATTTTGATAATAAATTAATTGCACATATAAGGCAAACATTTCTGCAGTATTTGGCCAGCTAAGAAAGTCAGGTGGTGGTATTTTTTTAAGACATCACAAATCCCTCTGGCTGCATGTGAATTCTGTACCTGGAATCACCTGTAGGTCTCTTTCACACACCAATGATATGAGGAAAAAAGTTTCAGGTCTATACCATCTCTAATCCTTTTTCTTTTCCTCTTTGGTTTGTGCTCTGATTTTCATGGAAATTTAGTTAAGCTGATCACACATTATATACATTAATCATCATATACTGTTCAATAGCTTTATAGAAGTATGGTGGTGCTTAGAAATTCAGGAAAGCATAAAGCTCTCCAGTTTCATCAGACATGTTCCAGGCAGACAACAGAGTGTAGTTAAAAAATATGATACTGAAACAAAGAAAATTACATTCTGTCCATATTTCACTTGAAACAACAGCCAAACACATTGCTTATAGCAGTCAATTTGGACATTTCTAGGGCCCTGAAGAGAGATGGAAAAGCTGTTGGGCAGAGCCATCAGGTGTACTAATGAGATAAGGGAGCTAGAGAGCTCCTTTGAAAATAGTTGTTGGAGAGGTTAGGAGGAGGGAGTTTGGAGGTTTGGGTTTTTCATTTTAGGGCCACACATGCTCCAAGAAAGATTCATATTTCCTATCTCAAAGGAACACACATAGTATACCAGTAGGAAATACCAAACAATCATAAGCAGTGCCCAGCAACTTCTGCTCTCAGTGGATACAAGTACAGAGATGATGAAAAGGCAGCTAAACACCAAATTGAATAACACTGACTCTAAAATAAATCACAGTACTCAGTTCAAGTGGAACCAATATTATCCACATTCTTTTGCCAAAACAATAAGAAGTTATTGTCAATTCTGCACAGACTCTTTTAGGACAACATTGCTTTTCTTTCACTTCTAGAGGAGAAAATCAATGCATGGAGAATGTTTAAGAAAGTATCTTCTTTCCTTATCAGACATTCCATAACTCACTGACCTGCTTATTCTCTTGGAAAAAATTAATCAATTAAAAAAATTAGTTGAGTGGAAATTATATATTTGACAGTTCAGTAAAGTTCAATTTTTTCCAAATGTGGTTATACTAAACTTTGTTGATGAGTTTGAGTGATCTAGACTATTCATGCAAACTAGAAACTGCTCAGAAAAATAGATATTTTACTGATAGAATGAAAATATTTTTTCTCTTTATTATGAACCCTAATTGCTTAAAACGTTCACAGATTGTTCCAAAATCATACATGACTCAGAAAATAGAGATCTGAAGAATTTTCAGTATTTTTGGCTTGCAACTTTTCTCTTACCAGTCAGTTCATGCCCATTACACTTCATATGTATTTTCTTCCACTAAAGATGACAGAAAACTGATTCAGAAAAGTCATTGTGCTGGATTTCTTCAGTTTAAGGGAACAGTTCCACTTTTTATATGAAAAAGAAAGAATATTAATAAAAAATTCACATGTGCTCTTATGTTCTTTCAAAGTTAATGCTCTTTGGATCTTTTGTCTCATAAACTTTTGAGGCTTTCTGGAAAAATATTCACACAAATAAATGCTTTATATATTTTAAAAAATAAAAATAACTCGTTATGCTTTTTTATGAACATGAGATAATCACATCTCTTTTGAAACACCTCTATGCAAGTGTAAACTACAAAATGCTCTCAGATCTTTAGGAGATCAAAAAGCTCATAGCTTTGAAATTCAGTCTCAGTTAACTGCAGAAACTTCCACACATTTGGATATTTTATGATTGTTAAAATTTTGAATATTTAAAGATAGGACTAAGATTGACAGAAAGTGGGGTAAAGTACTTCTTACATGTATTTGTGGTCATATGGTTTCAAAGGAAACTACTGTACAAACCTGCTTGTAGAAGATTTAATTTTGGAGGTCTTAGCCTGCAAAAACATTAACCTTTTTAGACACTTTCTATAGATTTATTCAGAAATTCTGTCCCTAATGATCTCACCCAGGCTTTGCTTTGACATAACTGGGGCTTGTGTATCGAGCCGCTGAAGATGACTAGATTTGCCCTCATTCTATCTGAGGAAGAATATTTCCTTCTTCCATCCAAATGAGGTCCTCCCAGACCAGTCTATTAGGCAATGAAAGCAAGAATGAGGGCAGCTGAAGATGACAGAACACCATGGAAATCAAATGTCTTTAGAGACTAATGCATTACGAAATCATCTGATGAAAGAAAGAATGTATGAACACCTTTTCTCCTCTTCTCTTCTCTTCTCTTCTCTTCTCTTCTCTTCTCTTCTCTTCTCTTCTCTTCTCTTCTCTTCTCTTTTCTCTTCTTTTTTTGTTCCTAGTAGAAGCAGATTTAAGAATTATGTATTTAAAAAGCAAATGCTAAATTCATCATTATGAATGTTATGTTATCAAAGTCATGCTATATCACTTCTTATTTTCAATATATCTGAAAATTATGTCGTATGCATTTTTGTCAAAACTTGAATCAACACTAAGGGTTGGGGGCACTATAATTGACTAACCCAGCAAATTAATTATTTCTTTGTTTTCCAGATGCTGTCTCCTAAGAAAAAGGAGTAAAAGAAATACAGAAAAAGAATGTGGTAATGGGAGGAAGCCAACATAAAATAAACCAGTCAAGGATCAACACAATATCATAAGAGTTATATTTAGTCACACTCAGCTGGGACATGGGAAAGGAGACTAATTGCAGAGTTTAGATAGGTCAGAAGTTAGGAAATTAACCTTAGATTTAGAAGACTTACATTCTATTCCCTACTGTGTCACAGACTTCCTAGGTGAAACTGGTCAATTCCTTTTACTTCTGTCTTGATTTCCATTCTTCAGATGCAAAACTGAGGATAATAATACTTCCCCAGACATTCTGTTGATGATTTTCATTATTTGAACGTTACAGTGGTTTAGATTGTATAGATTTGGATAAGGGCAAAGAGAAGGACAAAGAAAACAGCTTGTTTTTTGAGAAGCTGAACTGCCTACAGAGGAAAAGTATCCAAAATAATTATAACCATTAAGACAAACTCTGCCTTCAGTGGGTTACGATTTAGATAGCTGGAATTTATGTTTCAATGTCACCATGGGTATTTATTTCCTTAAATCTCCTCTTTGTTTAAATCAGACCCCTACCATTACTTTGGCCCAATTTTTGTGTTGAAATAGAAAGGTATTTATTAATAGGTTGCTCTTTTAGTTTAAACCTATAATTTAAAGTAACTATGAAAGTTAAGATTCAGTAAAACTTGTGTCCAGAAGCTCAGAGAAGCTCTGGTAAGGATGGCACCTTTTTTGAAAGTGTTCCTAAATTATATCAACTGCACAGTTTGTGATATTATATGCACTAAACACAGTTTGCAAAGAAATAGTTGATGTCTAATCTGTTTCTGTACATTCATTTAATTAAAAAAAACATATTTTCTTGGTCTTATGAAAAGACATTGCACAGGGAAAGTTAACAGTAGCAAAAAAAGTAGAGAAGGCCAGCCAAAAGATAATATATGCACACTCACAGTCTCTTCTTTCCTATGGCAAATAGGCAGACAGCTCAGCTGTCCAGAGCTTTCTGTCTCCCTTTCAGTACCTCTGTGAATCACTAATCCGTGTGGGTATTCCAAGGGGTAAATGGGAGTGAGAGCAATTAACTGGGCAGTGCAGTCTAATGGAGCTGTGGCCCTTGTGATGTTCCCCTTGTTTGCGTCACCTGAGCCAACACTTCTTCTTAAGAGGCATCTGCCAAACGGCACAGCCCTCTTCCCTGCTTGTGCAGCTCATGTTCTCCATGTGGCCTCTTAAATGGAACAATTTATCCTCAGGGAAGGGAGTTCCACTTCAGTTAATGATGATGCTGAAGCTGGTAGGGGACAATGTAAAGGTTAACACGAATATTTTGCAGCTGATATGTTAACAATGTCATCCAGTTTTCCTGGGAAGAGAACAGTTGTTAGCTTGGTCCTGGTCACTATAAATGTCTGCAAAATGAAGAAGATCCAAAGAATAAATTTAATTCGGGCAAGAACTCACTAAACAGCATCCAAAGGGAGGGGGAAATATTTCCAAATTTTTTAAATTGTTTTCATCAGATATAAATGTTGATCTCAATTTGATAAAACTATCCTTTCATCCCAAGCCCCCAGGGACTTCCTGAGTAAACCAACTATGATTTACACTTCGTGCAAGAATTTAAGCCCCTCTGAAAAAGTCTTAGACTACTGAAATCAATTAAACTACTTATCACATAGATTTTAGAATAGGCTATAAGGACAATACAAAAGTTCTGAGATGAAGTTGTTCCTTAAAAGCAAGAATCATCAAAAATTGATGTGTAATTTATTTCCAACTATTATGAAAATGCCTGCATACAGAACATTTACAGTGGTATAATAGGTCATGTCAAAATGGCATGAAAAAATTGGAGATTAAAACACCTAATCAAAGATTTGTAGCATATTATTTTATAATAAAAATACAGTACATTTCCATTAGCCTATAAAGAAATCTATAAGTAGGATTTATAAAATAAATTCAATTTTCTTTTCTCAGTTCACGAGTCTCGCTTCATGAAAGAGTTTGCATCTTAAATGAAAATAAAACACAGAAATTCAATCACACAATAAATATTGCAGAAACAAGACTTGTTTCAATACCTGTGAAACTCTACAAATTAAGAGTTTAATGTAATATTCTGCATACTATTTTGTACTTAATTGTATTTTCATTATTCTCATTATGTATTGCAAAACATGCATTAATTTAGGGTTTCTGTTGACATTTTTGTTCCTTTTTCTTTTTTTGGACTTTAAGCAGCACTCTTGCATGTTGCTCCGAGGAAGATTTGAGAAGGTGTGAGTCTTGGGGGTTTTTTTGCTGAATATTTGAAAACAAACAGCTTAGAGTAGTAAATTTGCAGACAGATTTGCTTGAAATATCTTTCCTAAAGCATAAGAATAGATTATTTTCCTTGGCCATTACTTCCAACTCCCACTTCAGTAGCATATCCTGGAGACAATACAGGACCCAAGTGGAAGTACAACCAATATACCAATGACAAAAGTGGTAGTTCAGAAAAACAAAGATGAAATAGCTCTCCTTTGCACCTACACAACTAAAAAATAATTTTAAACCAGCTTTGCCATCTCAAAATACTTTCCTTTCCTAACTGCTTTTTCTTTTACTCTTTATCTCATACAGTTTTAAAATAATAACAATGACAGAAAGGCACTCTCTCCATTGGATTCCACTGCTTCCAGGATTCACTTGGTGTGATCAGATCTCAAGATCCTGAGTGACAGCAAACATGCCACTCAGTGCAGCTCAAATAGTAAGAACTGACAAGGGCCAAAATCACCTCTCTAGTCAATTCCATGTTAATTCTGATGTGCAAAGGTTTTGTGTACAGAACCAAGAGAGCAAGGAACTTAAATACAATAGATGACATGAAATCTAGCCCACTTTTAACTTAAGGTACATGGTGGACTATATCTTAACCCAAATGAAACACTGATGATCCTATTATATGCTATGTGGCTTCCAAAGGACCAAAATCAAAGCCACAAATAGATGTCATTTCTTAGGAAGATTCTTAAACATGTTGATTAATTTTACTTCTAGTAGTTGAGGTTTCTTGTGTGGCTGCTGAAGCAGTACCTTGTCCTGCAGTATTCAAACTGACAGCAGCCATCAATAGCAGTAATTGCATATAGCACTCCCTACAACAGAACTCAGTTGTCCATATTTGACCCTGGAGTGGAAGCCACTCATAAACACACAAAGCACTGGTTAAACAGCAGACAGAGCAGGAGGAGTGGGAAATGGTCCCACTCCCAACATTTCTCCTGCCAGAACCCAGCTGTGCCTCTTGGCTGTTGGATTTGGCTGTGATGGCTGCCACCAAAGGAGACAGAGAGAGACAGGTTGTGTTGTGCTGTGACCAAGAGTGCTGCACTGCAGGGCTGGGGAGCCCCCTCCAGAAGCAGCATGGTCTCTCCTTGTACCCTGTGTGCAACAGTGGCTGCCAGGCCACTGCCCAGGGCAGAGTTCCCTCTGCTTACCCCAACACAAACTTACCTGTAAAAGGGTTCTTGAAGCCATTTCAGAGAAAAAGCTGTATTCTCTCAACATGTCCTTCCTTTTTACCCTTGGTGAAACTCATCTTTCTGAGTTAAAAGGGAATATATCTTATAGTGTAAATAGGAATCCAGCCTAACATCTCTCTAAAGGCACTTATAATCAAATAGCATAAATCATATAGTTAACCTTTTGACACAGTAATTTTAATTAATACATTTTTAATCATACATGACAAGTTATATCTGCTAATGAGTGATGACACAGGCTAGAGAAAGAAGTATGGTATTGAGCCTCAGAAATTTTGCACTAGGCATGAGTGTGTGGATTTCAATAACCACCTTACATCCCTGTTCAGGAAAGTTCCCATGCTGAAGCTTCAATACAAACATATGAGTTGCCCACAGACATTCTAAAAAAGCTCTTTGAATCAAAGTCGTCACTTCCAGGTAGCTTTTATTTCAATGTGGACAATAGAGACTACCTAATCTAATTGCACTCTCACAAGAACAGAAGAGTAATTTCAAAACTCTTTGGGGCTATAAGATGTCACATTCTCATCTTGAGATAGTTTAATTACTAATCTCTGCAGATGAGCTTTTCTTCTTAAACACAGTGAAGGAAGATGGAGGAAAAAGGTTTTATTTCCTTGTAATGTTAGTGGTGTGTTTGATGGTCCAGTTCACTAGAAGATCAACAGCATGTGAAGATTTCCCCAGAGACCTTCATCGTTACTGGTGTAGATCTCATCACAATTCAACACATTTATTGCTCTGTCTCTTTTCACAGATGGCTGTGACACTAGTTTTCCTCCTTGGCTTTTTTTAGCAACTGTACTTTAAAGAAAACAAGCTGGACTAACAAATCTTGTTAAGATTCTAACATAAAGCACTAAAAGGGTAGAAAAAGTCTCAGTTAAAAGTGAAATGTACCATATGCCCTCAAACAACTATGCATCATTTAGAACTGCCTTTGTGACTGTCTTATTGTTCCCAATTGTACCTGGATATACGTAGAGATAAAACTTTCACTACAAGCTGTAAATTTCTTCCTTTTCATTATTTTTTTTTTCAGTTCTGAAAAATACTTTTTTTTTGCATGGTTTTATTCTGAGAGATTTTATATAAGCTATGTAACAGTTTCATCATAGATATCCTCTGCTAAGAGCATTTTTAGTTCAAGAATGCAAACCAGTTTTAATTAATGGGGACGAGTTTTTAACCTACTTCTTTCATACAGGACTTATTAAAGATAAAAGTGATGTATGGAGACTCCCTCTCTTTGAGTGTATGCTATAACCCTTATTTGCATAATAAAAGAGACTATGCATAAGCTTAAGAGAAATCATAAATGTATATTAATGAAGACATTTATAGACACATGAAAATGTATACCACGTTGGGAAAAAATCTAAGTTATTAATGTCGACAGATTCAATACACATGATGTTATGTATGTTAATATTATTATAAATCCTTATTGTTATTCATAGGCTTATATTAATATTGTCATTATGAATCATATTCTGCCAGTTCCCATGAGAAAATAAAAATACATGATGGCAATACATAGTGGCAAAGTGGCATTGTCATGTTTATATTAATGTCAAGTTCAAATTAAAATTAGTTCTAAAATTAGTGACAAAGACATTGTTTTGCATTTAAAAACAACCAGCATTCATGTTAATGCTGCTAATAAATTGATATTGAAATAACTAGCTTCAATAACTATAGATTGAATGTGTTTGTTGTCAAAGTAAATGGAAATATAATCTTTTGAAGTTGTCGTTACTGAGCAATGAATAAGGAAAATGATGTGCAGACTCTTTGCTTATGAATATGATGGTCCTGATTCTTTTTCCTGATGACATTTATTTTGCCCTAGAGTTGGTTTATGGATGTCACCCTGTTTTGGTTTTTTTTCTTTATGCCACAACAGTCAGGTTCAAGACTTGCTGAAGGGCATAGATGGCTCTGAGATCCAAACAGAGGGTAGTCACTGGGTATCATAGGGTTGACTGAGCAGTACTTCACCTTCCTTCACCCCAGACTCAGTTATGGACCACATGCAGTGTAGAATTATCTTTGGTCCAGCCTACTGCTAGAAGAATCATGATATTTGTTTGCCTAGTTATATTTCCATTCAATTTCTTAAGAAATATTTAAATGAGAATTTATACTAAATATAGGGGGTTTATTAACATGAGGATTGAAATTGTTTCATCTTTCTTCTTCAGCACTGTGTCAGTGCGGAGCTGTTTATTGTACATATAGTACAATCAGAATTTTTGTACTGTTTTCATCACACAACACAAAGCATCCACTGTCTGGTAATAACAAACAGAAGTCTAAGCCTTGCACTGTTTTTTCACTATTTTATTTTGCTTGGGCCAAAAACATTTAGAAAAATCTATGTACAAGTAGGGTTTCTTATATTATTATTTCCCAGACAAAAGCTAAAACAGTTGTAATACACCATAACACATAGTGAGCACCACTTGTGAGAATTAGAGTTTGGATTGAATTATGTTGCTAATTTGAAGAGGATTTAAGAAAACCTAATAGCTTATCCTTTGAGAAATACAATATCTACACAGAGAGAGGTTAATTTTGAAGGTGTTGAGTTGTATATAGAGTCTTATGGACACAACATACTTTCTATACCAAGCAGTACTTGCAAATGGACATCTGTATACACAAAGGGCTTTGAACTTTTATAAGAAACTATCACTTCATACAGTCATTTAATTTTAATGTTTACTTTCCATAGGTACTTTACAATTAAGACAGAGATTTTCATATTATTTTACCTATGGAACTCATCCTTAGTTTCATAAATATTTGAGTTAACTAAGGATACAAAAATCTATACAGTGAGAAACTATGCACAGGATGTATGCATTAAGAGTTTTCTGTCCACCTTTCTATTCCCTGACAGGTTACCCTTCATTCAATCTATGTATTGCTGGTGTCATACAGGCATTGATAAAAACACAAAAAACCTGCTTTGATGGAGCAACCCAGCTGTCATCCCACTAGAGATAACATATTCCACTGTCTTTCACATTAACACAAACTCTCTAGGTTATTACCTTCTCTGAGCTGAAGTGAATTCTGCAGTCACACTGGTTAAAAACTCACTTAATCTACATGGGGAAAGTTATTTCCAAAAGAAGGCTAACTAGTAGTCTGCACTAGTGTACAGATGCCATAGGTAGTAAGTGACAGAAACATTTCTGAAAGACGAAAAATTCAAGATCTAGCTTTAAACTAAGCAGATTCAAAGTGAGGAAGAAATGTTACATCAAATCCACCCAATCAGAACTGATAACTCTGTCTGCAAAGCCCTAATCTTGTTTCCTGTTCAGGAAAAGATGACCTCAGTAATGCACAGGATCCTGTTTGAGACAAATACTTTATTGGCATGATTATTTTTAACAATGGAAATTATCCCACTAAAATCTATTTACTAAATCAGTAAGATAGCTCAGAGAGTTTCATCCTTCAGTCTCTTTTAGAAAAGCACTCTCTTTTAGCCTAGAAGCACAGAACTTTGTATCAATGTCTTGGGGGGGGGGGAAGAAGAAAAAAAAGAGAACTGTACTCTAAAATGTTTCAGAGTTAAATTTTCCACCTAATGTGCAGGAATAAAATCAAGGGCTTTTCTTTAGGTGTATTTCCAGACTGTCTTGATTTGGATAACTCTCACATAAATCAGTAATGCTGCCACATTTGGATCATGTCTGTTCAGATACCATCAAAACTGGAGAAAAAGACATCATTCCCTCCCTTCTTTTTTTTTCTGCCCATCCGCCTTTCACTTCTGGGGGATGAGAAACCATGTCTAACCCAGGGAAAGGAATGAAACACAGACAAGCTACATAGCAATCTGCAGCTTAAGTCTGGCAAGAGATCAGCCTCTAAAGTGCTCCCTTTCAGAGAAGCAGCTTACCTACCTTCCATAAGTATGTGAAAGTCTGTTTCTTTTCTACGTTTTGTCAACACTTGTTTATCTCATCCTACCAAATCTTGAATTGAGTTGTGTGTCTGCAAAATGAATCCGAAGCTCAAACAAGCCATTGACATTCTCTGCTCCCACCCAAGAGAAGTTTCATTTTTCTGCTGGCAATGATCCATGACATTTAAATTCTGTCTTCCACAACAGGCTTATAGAAAACTAAGGAAAGAACTACAGTGCCAGCGAAGGAAACATAACTTTTTCACTCTCATTTAAACCAACTGGCAAAGCTGGTCAGGATAATGTGAATTTTTCTTTACTAGCCTATTTCTTGACTTTTTACATGACTGACTTTCCGACATGCTGTAGTATGTCATTTTCAAGATCCAAGCATGGGCTGCAGAGCAACGATAATCTCCATGATGGTGAAAGAATAACAGCCTTGAAACTATACATGAGTTTGTCAAGAACCAATTTTAAACCCACTGTAGCAAGGGCAGCAGCTGCTGTTTTAAACAGAAGTGAAAAGGGTAACAAACTCCCCCAATCAACCCAGGCTCTCATTTGGCTTCTGCCTGGCCATGTTCCTGCCACCACTGGTCTGGAGGGACTCCAAAACAGACGGTCTGGCTGTCTGGTGTATTTCTTCTCACTAACTCTTAACGCTAACTCAAGGCAAAACTTCTCTTTGATGTGTCGCCTTAAGAAAGCAGCATTACCAGAAACCTTGTCTCTGGGGTCTACAGAAATTTAAGCTGTAGGGAAAATAAGTCCAGACTTCTGGAAAATTAATTTCCTTGAAGAGATGTCCCATTCAGTGTCACCTGATAAAGCTCCTATGATTTCATGGCAGAACCCTGAGCACTCAAGCCTTCTTCCCATTGATCTTTAACTCATGCTTTGCATTGCATATTTTTTCTTTTACATCTGACTAAAAAGAAATTAACTCTTGCAATAACTTGTGATCATGATGAGGAGCATATAGCTGCAACTTCTTTCCTGCAATTCACTATTCTCCTACCTCTTATATTTAACTGAATGTGATTTATATAGTAATAATAATAATGAGAATGAGAAAGATGTGTTAAATGCATTCTTATAACCATGAATTCATGATTGCTCTCTGACATATGCTCTCCAGGGTTTTCCTCAAACTTGTTGTAAAAATTATGGCATTGCCATGGGGAAAATATTGCCATGAAAAAATACATTGCTTTCATATGCAGCCTATATTTATTTAGCCTTAGTTAAGTTTGGATATTTTTCTCGTCCTATTTTATAATTATATTTGTCTTATATGAGCTCATCCATTTCCATATTTGCTATTGGGCTGAGTAAAATAGCAGGGACTTTTTAATTGTTCCTCATCTTTAACTCCTTCTTTCAATCATGGCAACTCTGTATTTATCAGTACCTTTCTGTAGGTGGTGGAACTGAAGACAATAGTGCAGATGTCATCTGGCCAGAGAGGTACAACCACAAAACTGCTGTGCAGAATGATTGTTCCATTGGATCACATTGCTTTTTATTGCCACTGCAATACATTACTAGCTCCTTCCTAGCTATTTGCTAGCTGTCAGCCCCAGATCTTTTCCAGCACAAGGAATTTCATATACTTCCTTCTTGAATATCTGGACTTTGGAAGAATTTTGGTTCTGCTTTAAAAATAAATTATATTTTTCTGCCTGGGCATGTGTCAGAATATCCACTTATAGGGAAAAAAACTTTTTGTCAGTACAACTAGGGACACAAAAATAGTAATATTTTCTCTGGCCAAGACTGTTTTGGTGAGATTTACTTGCTTTTCTCACCATTCTGCAGAAGGAGAAATGTGTTATATTCCATATTTCACAGACCCAACAATCCAAAGAAGACACATGTGGCCTAGTTAGTACTCATCAGCTCCTTATAAACACATGCATTAATTACCACTGAAAGATACTTTATATCATAGAAGATCTCATGCTAATTAGACAACACTGGCTTTGCATTTACCCCTAGTCTTGAGTTCTGTACACCTTTCAAACTTTTTTTTATTTTCCAAGTACCCAAAGAGTTTTGAAGAGCGGAAGGAAAAGGAAGAATTGTACCAAGGAACTTGTTGACCCCTTTCTGAATGTCATGCAAGTGATTCTGAAGACAGATATATCTTTTTTCTCTTGGTTCCTATGGAAACATCCACCTCTCCTCTCCTTTATCACCATATAGCTTATTTCTCATGTCTCTAGGTATTTTCTTTCTGCTTCCCAAAATGCTTGAATTGAACATACTCTCCATATTTACTCCTTATGTGATTTGACACTTCCCTTATCATTGATGGAAGCACTCAGCAAGATTTCAAGATAATCCTTCACCAGCCCATTGGTAAAATCTCCATAATTTCACTATAGGAAAGGATGGACTGTCAGAATTTCTACACAAAACTGTTCCTATTTTAGAAGTGCTTCTTCCGAAGAGGTTAGGAGTGTTCACCACTTAGACTGGTAGGATGAACTGCTGAAGGCCACATGCAGCCTCTCTTCACTAAAATTAATATCACACGTTTGCTGTGAAATTAACAAAGGTAATAACTCTAAGCATTTATTTATGTGCATGCAGAAATGTGAAATACACCTTGGAAAGACAATGTGCTCCTTCTTTTTTCTAGAGTAAAGTGATACTTGTGATAGGTTCAGTACTTTAAAACTAATTGTAACTTTAGGAAAAACATAGTGTCAGAAGAAAACATTGCAGACTATAAATGATATTACATTCAAATCATGAATAGATCATTTCAGTATTGCTGTATTTCTGATTAAATTTAAATGAAGGGGGCACAGGAAGAAAGATGCCCTTTTCTGAATGTCTAAGACCAAAGAAACAGTGTTATGCTGTATCTAGGTAAGAGTGAGTTTTTACATCACCTGATGAAGAACAAATTTCATCTGACTTTAAGATAAATGGTCCTTCATGGGTTTTTTATAACACTACTTCTACTTTCCCCAAAAGAGAACTGTCTTTACCAAGGATATATCATCAATGAAAATTACAATGTGGTCTCATGAACAATTTGTTCAGAAAAGTTGGAGTGCAGCAATACCTGAGTGCAAATAAATGTGCACATCTGTGGATAAGGAGAGAGAAACAATTTCATTTAGTTCTAATGACAAAACCAATTGCAACACCAAGTCATGAAGTTATCACTAAATAGCAGTGATGGAACTGCATATTAAAGTGTGATAAGAAAGCAAGCTAAAGAGCAAGTGCTGGGCATATTTCTAAAAAAAGAAGGCCTGAGTAACCTTCAACTTCCTTTCTTTTTGCACTCTTTGCATTCTTACTAGATGATGTGCAAAGATAGCAACATTTATCATTTTAAAACATGAGAAAATTTCAGAGAGGATTTGTGTTTGGGGGCACATAAGTCTCAAGGTTGTCTTTTTGCCAATGTGCTGTACTGTTATTTTACTCAGGGTGCACTGCTACAGTCACTGTTCTGCAAAAATGACAGAAAATAGGGAACCAGAGTAAGCAGTTTCACTTCTTGCACACAAAATGTCAACTTAGCTGTTATCTTATGGCCTAAGTGATTAGCACAAATACACAATCATTTCTGAAGCTGTTTACTGTATCTGCCACAGAGGCAGCCAAATTCCCAAGCTATCTGAAATCCTCTGCTTCCAATTCTCAGGGTTGCTTGCTTATATTAGAGATGATGCTTCAACCTCTCACAGTGATTTTGCTGCCAAATTTTTGTGTGTTGCTGTATTATTTTCTATCTCACTTCCTTTAAGTAATGTTCCCTTTCACCAGAAGGTTGAAGTGATCGGGCACTTTTCAGTACAAAGAAGCCACCAATCAAACATTTGTTGCATAATTTAAACATGTGGGGAGGGAGAGACTACCTGTATAATTCCACTGTGTTGTTTACCCAACATACTGAAATAAAGTCCCCAAAGGCAATGTAAGCATACACAAAAAAATAAAAATTGTTTTTTCCATCTTTCTCATTCTCTTACTCCCTCATTACACACTGGGCTTTCTTCCAAAATACTAGAGGTCAGTCTGAGGGGCTTTTTATAACTTAATCCTAAGAATCTAAATCTACACTTGTTTTTTCTTCAACTAAAAGAAAAAAAATAATAAAATGTAAAACATTTCTCTCAGTTATAGACTTCTTTTCTGAAGAGAAAGTTTGATTCCTAGTTCCAGTGGGAATTATATTTTCTTTTCTTTCTTCAAAATGTGTCTGGTTTTCATAAGGCCTTTAATTATCTAATATAAAATTGCCTGATTTGTCTTTTCTAATGTCTCATTTAAAACAGAATGCTTAAATCTGCCCCCTCTGACAGACTAGCTAAAGTAATATTTTATTTTTTTAATTCTGAGATAATTTATTATGATAAATAAATTACCTTATTATGGTAGTGAATTACATTCATAATTGCTGTTATATTGGCTTCAGGGCTCATTAAAAATATATGTTTCTGTTGTAATAACTGGTTTGCACCAATGAATCTTAGTAGTGTGCTTTTTAAAAATATATGCTAAGATTGTAATAAAAATACTGAATTTATCTAGTATCTTTCATCTAGGTGCAGACATGATCATCTACAATATGTACTTGTGATTAGATAAAGAGACTCTATTGAGAATCTTAGCAAGAAAAAAGAAGGTTAACATTCTTTGGGTAGACGTGGAACAAACTCCAGTACAAGTCTTCTGACTCCTTATTCTTTATGTGAGATTAGATCCAAGCATCAACAGTCTTCCACTAAGAAACTATTTGGAAATTGTATTATCAAACATTAAAAAGAAGCTTTATCTCAGGATGTGTATCAACATTCCATATTCCAGGGTTTCTCAGACTGTAGTCTGTGGAAATCACAGGTTAAAAGCATCACCACACCTCTCTTTGGAGGGCACACTTTTTTACACCAGTTCATAGCAGGGATGTGATGAAACAGGCAATAAATCAATATCTAAAAATGATGTTCTATAGAAAGGGAATGTATTTGCTGTTTATATTCACATAATGGTAAACTGAAAAGAAGGGTTTCATCCTGAAGAATTCCTTTCTCCTAAGTGTGCATCACACTTAGGAATTTTATGCTGAACCAGAAGCAGATGTGAGAAGGCAAGAAAAGCTTCTCCAGCTACTGTGCTTTTTTTTCAAAAAGTCTTTAACAAATAGTACACTGTGTTTTGCTTCAGTAATACTAGAAAAAAAACCTGTGTTTATCACTGAACAGCCACAGTGGTATTTGCTCCAGACTTAAATGTGCTTCCCACTGACTTTGATTGACAAAAGAAGTCAAAGATGCCTAAGCCTTTTCTTCCTCATGGGATCAACCAAAAATCTTTGATATCTCTACATTAGACAAAACAATGTCTGTTTTAAAGAATTTGTCCCCAAAAGTATCATCCAAAATCCAGAGTTTTGGGCTGTGCTCCCTATATAATATGAGAGAATCGAATGCCTTAGATGTATGATCCAAAATCTCATACCTTTTCCTTGGGAAGGAATCAGACAGTCAAAATACAAATCCAAAGTATTTGGACTGTACACTCTGGGTTTTCTTTCATCACATTGACACCTGTCAGCCAGCACTGCCCATGACATGAGGGTCATGACAGCAGCATTCCTCACCTCCTAACACTTTGAACATGAGTTTGTGGGGTGGGATGTGAGAAGTCTTTTGGGGCAGGTCAGTTTTCATATGACATCTGCATGACATGCAAAGGAGCAGTTATTTAACTGCTTCAGCCAAACATGGAACAACATATGAGGTGGTTTCCACACAAGGGTGCTTGGGGCTTACTCCAGACCTGAAAGTCCACATATATTGCAGTATAAGATCTGGAAAACTCTTGGAAATAATTTACTCACCTGCAGGGAGCAATGTGAATACTTTATTAGTCACCTCATGACTAATGGTCTTAACTGAAGAAGTGGCAGAGGCCATGCTTTTAAGTTTGAAGAAAGTGCTACTATACAGGTTTGGGAGGTGAGCAGAAGGGCAGCCTAGCTTCATTCTCAAAGTAAGAGCTAAGCAGCAGCAATAATGAGCAGGATACACTTGTCCACCAATGGCAGCTAACTGCAAGCTTTTTAGTGACCATGTGTAGTGGCCAGGTCATGTTTCCTGTCACCAGAAGGCAAGAAAAAGCACTCTACAAGTCCTGCTCTGCCACTGAACAGTTCTCAAATAACTGAGGCTGCAGATTGCTGCTTCCTTAGCAATTACATTCAGGAGTGTTCCCCAATTTCTATCTTAAAAGTCAGCTGTCAGTTCCAATTGCCAGTTCTTCCCTTCCACAACTTTTCAGTTAATGGACTGATTTCTGAACTGACCTGGAGTTTGCTTAACCATAATAAGAAAGTTCATTCAAAATAGAATGTTGGGCCATCTCTAACTCAGCTGATAAAATCACTCCCCTTTCAATGACAGAAACATCAATATGTACAGAAAGTAAGGAGAGTTTTTAGTGTTATTGAAGCATTAGCCTTGGATACTGGGTTTTGGTAATAAGAAAATGGCTCTCCCCCTAGCAGTGTTAGGGCAAAAGGTATTCAACATGATTACATCGCCAGCAAGAAAATTGACATAACAAGGTTTTCTGGCTTTATAACCTGTATTCACTTAAGTAGGTAATCTAGCTGCTAGCCTGCTGAAAATTACCTGTTTAGTGATACTCAGTGGTAACTGATTTCTAATGCAAACATTTATTGCAGTCGTTAGTTTCAATATCTTTCCTATTTGCTTTTGCTAGTGGTGATGCTTTTGTTTGCTGAGTTCTTTCATTATCCTTTATCCCAAAACTCCAGTCTCATCAGGCCTGAGAGTCTCAGGTTAAAACAATTTTGACCAGATCTCATCACATCATAATACATCTACCTCTCTCATATTGCCAGATTAACAGACTTCTCCTGGAAACTGATGGTCTGAAAGAGATAAAATGGATTATTAGGACTCCAGATTTGCAGCTACAGAAAGATTGGGGTTTCATCCTCCCAACTTTCCAAAGAGATCAATTCTTCTAAATCATTTAGTAAGAATAACTGAATTAGCATTTCCTATGATTTTAATTTATAGAGTCAGACCAGTGAAAGAAGACCTATGTTAGCAATATGGATTTAAACAGTTTAATGACCATATAAAATTCCTTTACACCATTTTTGTAAATAATGCTTGAGCAAGAAAAGAATAATAAATATTTAGAAACAGAAAAGGAGAAAAATGCAGTTTGCAAAAGTAATCGTTGAATGTGACACTGTGATTCCTAAACTATAATTTCCAAGTAGGATGTGCCACTAAGCATTAGCATGCACAGAATGCTGCTCTCCACCCAGGTCTTAGGGATGATATTCTTACAGGAGATTTTCACTATAGCCAGTCTTCTGTAAGGGAAAATTTTAAGTGAATCAGCACCCATTCATTTTTCATTCCTTGGATTCTCTGATAAGCTAAAGTTATGTGATATGGATATTTGTCTACTAGGAACCTGATGAACATTACCAAAATCTTTCACATATCACATAGTTCAAGGCAAAGATTTATTTCCTGGTATTTTTGATAGTTAAACTGTGCTAAAGCATAGGGTGAAGTTTTAATGAGACAGAACTCTATTCCAGTGTTCTCTATGAAATATCTTTTTCTTCTTTGCAGTTAGTTAGGGTTAGCTTTGAAATCTCATCAAGGTCAAGTACTTCTGATCAAATTTGAAAAATATACTGACAAGCAGCACTGGACTTTTTTATTAATATTATTCTCTTGTTTGTATATGACTCTGAATTTGGGAACATTTTTCCACAGATTATTTTAAACTTTGACATGGAAAATCAAAAAGTTACACAGATCTTTCTGAAGTTGCTGTTGATATGATTACCAGCTATATCAAAGACACCTAAAGCATACTTTGTAAAATATTCTACATATGAAATAGCTAAAAGATTTTGGTGTAATGATCAACTCTGAGATGGTGAACTAACTGGTAAAGCAGTTTGTGGTTGATGTGAGAAGCAGCTCCAGCACATATAAATGTTAATGTCATGAAAAACATGAGTATGAAGGGGCACGCAGTTTCTGCTATATAAACATATAAACTTCCCTGACATTGTAAGAAAAAAGTACTGGAACAAATTTACTCTTCCCTCTAAACCTCTTCTGTCCTATATATCTTGATCTACTACTGTGAAACCACAAGACCAGGTATTCAAAATGGAAAATTTCCATTAGATGTGATTCTAAATAGCTTGGAAGTTCTTCAAAAATTCTTCTGCAACACTCATCTCATTTTAAAATTAAAACCCTGCTCATCTGTCTTTTCAGCTGAGATGAAGGACATTACACCACTTATTAGGTGTCTCCGGCTCCAAAATAAACCTTCCTAGAAAAAGAGATAGGTCATATAACCTGCTGTGACTTAAGAAAATTAATTTGGAAAAATAATTTGGAAAAATAATGGGCATTCTTCTTTTTAAAAAGGTTTTAGCAATGCTGGAAATTGCTCCTGTAATCTAAAGCAGAGGCCAGAATCTCACCTAATGTAGAGATTTTTAGTTCCATCAAATTCAAAGTTGCTAGCCAGTATGCACCACCTATGAATCCAGTAGAGCTGTATGTTAAGCTTCATTCTATTTGTGGAAATGAAAGGATGAAGATATGATGTAGTCAGATTCTTCCTTCCTAGCATTGTCAAGATTGTATTGATGCTGGCAATACAAGTCTGAGCAACCGTCTTAACAAAGAGAGATTTGTTTAAACCAAGTATGTGTGTGCCTCGCAGGCCTGTCTCAGAGAAGATGGCAATTTCCTCTTGCCCTTTTTCAGTACTCTTTATACATAGTTTTATGAAAAGCTATAATATTCCCAGAGACATAGAAAAGATCCAGCTAGTCTTACTTACTCAGAACTGAAAGCTTTAAAGGTTAGTCTTGAGGGACACTATTACACTGCAGGTCAATAATGCCTCATAACCTTTGCCATGCCTCCTGAGGGCAAACACACATATTGTGATACCCCATTCTGCTACAGATGAAAGCCTTTGGAAAGGCTGGCTTAAGGTTAGGAACTGTATGAAGGAATCCTCCCAGGGATGCTCTGTAAAGGGACCAAGCTCATGTGGAATAGCAGCAAGCTTGCCTCCCCCGTCCCTTGCTCTGTCTATCATTTTATCTTTGAAGCGAAGGTACTAAAAGGATTCTTGGCTCTATCAGAAGATGACAAAATGTTTTAGATTCATGCTTCCCAGACCAGGGAAGCATTTGAGATTTCTCTGCTTATAAACATTACATTTCAAGGCCTAAGAAAGAAGGCACTGCATGGGAGGGTTGGCTCAGGGCGGGGAGGCCAGATTAGGTGGGGGGTTTAGGTTGGCAGGGGGCTAAATTCTTTTTGATTTAAGGTTGACTATTATCTACTCCATTTATAAGCTTCTGATCATTCTGGTTTGCAATTTCTCAGATAAGCACGAAAATTGCTACAGGAATTTTTCAGTGGAGAATAATTTCCATTTTGTAATGCATTTGTTTCAACAACCCCAGGGCCCTTATCTTAACCTCCTGAACTAGAATGACCATACTAGATTTTGCTTCAGTGACAGGCTAGTGTGATAAACTCAGTTTTTAAGTTACAGTCTATTAGATTACAACAGTTAAATTAAACATAACCATTTGACTTATTGAATCATGGCTAAAGGAAACACTTGAAATTTAGACTACATTTATTGTGGTTTGTGCTTCCGGTTTCCTTCTTATTTATTGTGCATTTTGGCAAATCAGGATGTCACATTTCCTTTCCAGTTAAAAATTATTCCATGATATTGAAAACTATAAATTATTTTTAAATTGAAGGGAGCAGAAAAAATTCTGCCTTCCCTCACAAGTCCATAGAAAATCGAGGTAAGTTAACATCCTCTGTGTTCTGCTAATGGCAGAAGACTGACTGAAAAATTAACCTTCCTACGTAGCCTGCATTGCTTAAATTCTAAAATGCTTGGATCATTTTCCACTTTCACTGATAGAACCACAAAAATTATCAGAGAAAATCATATCTTCAGCTGACATAAATAAATTGCACTGAGCTGAAGTCTGTTGTTCTGTACTGATCTGAACAAATTTCAAACCTGGTCCTTTAATGCGTAGGAGGAAAAGTTCAATAGTTCAAGAAGTTTATATTGCAATAAACCTTTCTGATTTGGCTGTAAGAAATCTGTTTCAGAACCAGTCTACTTCCAACTATCTAGTTTGACCCCAGAGGTAATAACAGTGCATTGCACTCCCAAAGTAGAGGGTTTAAAAATAATTAATCATTTTGAAGGAGCACTGTTGCCATCTTTTTTGCCTTTTTTCCCCCCATCTACAGTCCCTACCAAAGGATTTGTTTTCAGGTTTGGAAGAAATCAAAAATCTGAACTATCTTTTTTTTTTTCTGTGCTTTTGCAATGTCCATTTCTTTCTTGGTCAAAGTAAGGTGCTGCTTTAGTGCTTTCTCTAGAATCAAGAGAAATCCTTGCCAGCCTCACAGAAATAAACACTATAAGGAGCATAGCTAGGAAACAAGGACAGAAGATGCAAAGACACGTTGATGTAGTGTTGCATTTTCTTGTCCAGCTTTAAAGAAGTGAAAATTTGCTGTTAACAATATGTGTATTTTCTATTAGGATTAATTACTCTTGTCAAATCGTTTTTAGGCTCACACAGGCACATTCTGATTTCCAGGCTGCTGAGCATTGAATCAGGACTATTACATCTCGAGGGCCGAGCTTTTGTCACCTAATCATCCCTTCTCCACACAGTCCTAGCACTATACCTCATCCAGTAATTTGGAAAACTTGTTCCACAATCTATACAAGTCCCATCTCCAAACCAGTCCTTCATTCCACAGGTGAAGCCACTGCAGGTAGAGTCTTGCACATCAGAAACTATTAAACTCAAGTTTCATTAGTGGCTCAGTGGGACACAAGTAGGCTCAGCACTTCAGAAAAGAAGGCCACTTATTTAATCACCTGAATGTGGATTTAAGTTCCTGTTGTTGAGAATCTAGGCTGCAAAATATGAGCTATTTTAACAGGGGCACCCTGACCCCTATTTCATTGCTCTAGTAAACAAAGCAGCTGTAAATCCAGCTGGGTTTATGGTTCTGTTGTATTACTGGAACAGCAGAAAGTGACCAAAAAAACACTAGTGAACCTGTCCATATATATCAAATACCTCAACATTGTCATTTTTAACTGTTAGATTTTTCAGATAAATAAATCTCTACCTTCAGTGTTGGTTGTGTAACGCACAAGGACAGTTAAAGAACAAATTCCTGTTTTCTTTGCCTTTCCATTACTGAAATTTTGGCTTTTCTAGGAAGAATTTGATTTCCTGAGAACTACCTGTCTAGACCTTCTGGTTGCAAAATGATGCCAATATACAAATGATTTCACCTTTAAGTGCCTGTTGTGAATAGATAGCACAAGAGACACTTTCATCATCACCAGTCAAAGAGCACACAGAGAGTAACACTCTACTTTTCCAGCACCAGAAAAAGGTGCCTATATGAAAATATCACAAAGCATTCTGTGATGGAGATGGAAAACCAGGTCTATCACACAGCTGAAGGTTTATTCAGCTATACTTAATGTCCTTCCTATGGTAAGGGGTGTTCATACTCACTTATATGTGCTGTATACATGGAGTCACACTCTGAGAAATAATCCACCATTTTGCACTTGTTTGACCATCTCTCCATCAGTTGTTTACAACCATTTAACTATTCCCATTTATTCTGCACACACAGGGAGGCCTGATTTGATGAGTGCATTCATGACACACACAAAAATTGCAGATGAAAACTTTAAATCTGATCAGACCTCTGCCTTATTGTACATCACAGCTGGCAGAAAGCCCTGCCATTGAACATGCCAATTCCACAGTTAGAAACTGGTTAGGAAGTAAGGCAAATCACAGAGCTATACATTGAATAGCAATAAATGTAGTCTGACTACATAATTGGTATATTCTGTACTGGGAGCAGTCACTTCACAGTTATTTCATCTTCTACTTTGAGGCAACCCTTCCCTAAAGAATATTTCAGTGCAAATATATTCACAATAGAAAAAATCATAATAAATAATAAGTAGTAATAAATCACATATGAAACATTAAAAAGTTATAACAAGCTGTATGATTTTCTGGAAAAGTATTCTCAGTGCAATATACTGTCAGAGGCATTAAAGAGCTAGAAATCTATTCATGCTAATTATTTCTGTCACTAGCAGGGAAGCCAGCTGGGAATCATCACAAACACAGATATGGCTTGTGTTTTCTCCCCTAACAAAAGCATGCAGTGGCCTTCCCACGGGGCCCCCAACATCACCATGGCCGCCAACAGCAGCCAGCACCTACCCTGTGTGAAAATGTCCATACCTATTTAGCTTCAAATCCCAACTTGTGCAGTTGCTTCTATTGCAAGCAGGACGTTTCCACTTGTTTTTAAGATAAATCTGATAATTTGAATATTTTACAGCCATCAGAATCGAGCTATTTTTCATTTCAGCAGAAAGAAGTTGGTGTGCAACCATAACAGCATCACTTTTTGATAATACCACTACAGCTTTCTGTCCTACTTTTGCAGTTTTCCTTCAACTGAGATTTGCTGAAACTCTTTAAGCATACTTCTATTTTCATTCTTTTTTAAGCCAAACCATCTCTTTCTTTGCAGATGAAAGAAGGATTGGTGTGAAAATATTTACAACTCCCTCAGCTGCTGTGATAGTTTGTGTTAGCTGCCTTTTCATCCATCACTGACCCAAAGAGCTGAAATCAACACAAAAAAGTTTCCTTTTATCCTTCTCCTGGCCATGTCTCTGACGTGTCTTCTTTACCAAAGGCAGAGATAGTTCCCTGTGCAGAGATGGACATCTACCAAGGGAAGTAAAAAAAAAAAAAAAAACAAAGTAGTATTTATATAATGCAGACAGTAGGAAATGTGTGAATTTCAGTATCATCACACAGCAACCAAATTTCTGAGTAAGTGCCATTATAAATGACTTAGTGCTGTGTGCCAACCACACCAGACACCAGTGATAGGTGCTCTGTTTTGACCATAAATATCTGTTATGTGCTCTGTACAGTGAGGTGGTAGGGTTTGGGTCCAAACTTTGATTGATTACAAAAACTCTCATGAGGCAGAGCAAGAACAAAAGAGCATTTACTAATATAAAAGTAGCATTCATGGGTTGTGCCAGGACCCCTTCATTTATTCAAAGATAAAACTAGAAACCGTTCTCTCCCCATGGATAAAGTAAGTCAAGCATGTCTGCAATAAGTGGCCATGTGCATGGTTTTGTCCCACTGTAAATGTGAAGTTCAAAAGGATGAGGAAGGAGAGATGCATCCTAAAATTAGCTATATGTTTCAATATGGGCTATAGGATATTCTTCTTCACCTTAAATAAAACTTTATTGTTCAAGTAATACTGTTGGAATGCAAATACACTGCTATAATTTGGAAATGGATATATATTTATACACACTGCATACATGAGCAAGCCAGCCCAGTTGAAACACGGCAGGGGAAATTGTGCCAGCTATAATTCCATGAGCTGTACTCAAGATATCCCTGCTATTTTGAAAACTCAGCTATTAATAGCTATATGTATATTTAATAATATGCCCTTGTTAGCATATGTTAAAAAATCCAAGCCTTCTTTTTGACAGTAAAATTGTCATAAATGTACTGGTTCGACTTTAGGGGAGGCTGGGGTCTGAAATAGCAGTGGTGTCACAGGTTAAATCTCTTCCAGTGTGTGCCTGCTAGCTAGCTCTGCTGATCATCAGCTGAAATTCTGGGGACAGGATGAATGGTGAATTGTATTTCTTCTTTGCTCTCTTTCCCTAACGAATGTGTGTCATCGCCAGTTATATGCTGGGTAAGGTATTTGGTGCACTGAAAATGTACTAAAAAGACAATACTGATTAAAAAAATTCTCAGAATGACTGGTCATCTAAGCAAATCTAAACTCTTTTGGGGAAATATTAATTTGGGCTTTAAACATATTCAAAATGTTGAAACATTAATCTATGTAATTTCTTAATTGTTTTCACATTATTTTGAAACAACAATTACAGTGCACAGTGGGAATAATATTCTGTCTGTGTGTAATAAGAATAATACTGTATAATTCTTAAAATTTTGGCTGAAAGTTTGTGATAGCTCACATAATTCCAAATTTAAATGGAGAATTTTAGGAGTGAGTTGAATCTTCATTAATTTTATAGGCACAGTTTATAAAGTAGAAAAAATACTGAATATTCAGAACAAATTAAATTAATTTTATTCTTGCCTTTTCTTGCTTTGAATGAGGATTTAGCAATAACATAATTATAACATTTTAATATAGCCTGTTACAAGCCCAACCTTGGTATAATACGTACATAATACTTACTATACTACAGCTCTGATTTTATGATAAACTGCCCATATTTTTCAGCTCTGATATGATATGTGCTGACCACTGCTGGGAGAGGTTGCCTAAAGGAAAATGCATTTCCTGGCAAAATCATCAGGAATCAGCCTCATAAAAAATGGTAGAAGAAAAGATGATGTTGGAGGAGAAGTGGTCTTTTCATGACAAAATCAGCCATTGAAACATCTTGGTTAAATGCAGTTTTCAATGAAATAATCCACAGCCTTGACCTTAAATGTTATTCTATGTCACCCCTCTATATGCAGAATGGCTCTATTTTTCCTCAAGAGAAGTTAGCCTGTTCACAGCAATGCATGCACCTGAGTGCTTCTAATTTGAAGGGATGTGTCTGCTTTTAATACTCACAGTTTCCTTTCTCTGCAGCAGGTGGGAGTTGTCCCACCCTGAAACGTGTGAGTGGTGACATAAATAAGTGTTCACATTAAATTCAGATATCATTGTTCAAAATTTCTGAAAGCAAAAAGCTATGTCTAGTTCTCTGCTTTATGTCCACACACACTAAAGGTCTCCCATGTACCAATGTCTATAATAAGAATGCTTCCCAGTCGTGGATGATCAGAGGACAGGACACCTCTCCTGTGAAGACAGGCTGAGAGAGTTGGGTTTGTACAGAAAAGGCTCTGAGGAGACCTTAGAGCACCTTTCAGTACCCAAAGGGACTAAAAGAGAGCTGGAGAGGGACTTTTTATAAGGGCATGTAGTGACAGGACAAGGGGGAACAGCTTCAAATTGAAATGGGAGTAGGTTTAGATCAGATATCTGGAAACTTTCTAGTGGAAAGTTTCTCTGCCCTTGGCAGTGGCATTGAAATTAGATGGATTTTTAAGGTCTGTTCCAACCCAAATCATTCCATGCTTCTATGATTGTAAGGTTCTGTGATTTGGGGAGTTCATACAGTTTGCTGTCCTTATCCATTGAGGTGGTTTTACTGCAGTTGTGATAGGCAAGAAATAGATAAGCTGCGTAGCTTTTATTTGACTAATTGACACTGCAGGAAAGCTTTGGAGAACATAAACTTTCTTTAGGTGTTTTTATCCAAATTAAGCATTGTATTGTCAGCTTGAAAGTTTTGAATGGATGTAAGTTATTTAACTATTGTGGCAGTGAGTCGATGAAAAACCTGTTTCCTTTAACAGAGAAACTTTAAAGGCCCTTAGTGCATCTTATTGCCTAAAAGAAACATCTACATAATTTCTAAGCCATCCATCAAAGAGGCATCTGACTGCTAGCCACAGTTAAGTCAGCTACATAAAAAATGTTAGATTGTGATTATACTCATTCCATGACAGGAAACTTGTTTATTAATAGGGGGTTTCTAAATGCCACTCCACAACTTAAAAGCTTTATGCACATTAAAATACAGCACATATTTCTACACTGGATTTCAACATATATTATTCAGCACTTGTTACCTAATAAAGCTTTACTTGTTTCTTCAGTGAATGTTTTATTATCTGTAACTACAGATTTTTGGGTTTGGGGGAAGAAGAGAAAATAATAACAGATCAGGGGATATCTTAATTCTACCTCATGAAACTTTTTAACAATACTTTCCCTGTTATAAGGGCCTTGGAAAAAGAAAAATTCTGTTTCACTGGTAAAATCTTGAACAATTTCAGTTTAATATTGAGCCATGTAAATTTTTTTCTTCTTTTCTCTTCCACTCATTTTTAGTTCTTGAATTTATGATAATCAGCTTCGTTTCTTTCTTTATATTTGCGTTCTATTTTTGTAAGGGATGATGTCTTGGAGCACTGATATTCAAAACTGAAGGGTGCCAGACCCAAATCCCACGCTGTGTGGTAGTCTGAAAGATTATCTTCCACATTACAGTGATTAAATTAGACCAGACAGTACCACAGCCCCTGATGTGCATGCAGTTAATACTTTGAAAGGACAGAAACTGTTCCCAACAGCTTCAAAATTGTCCAGCACAGAGTAGCTGCTGTGTGGGCTTTTATCCTCCTACAGATAACGTCAAGCATATCTACTGCTGTGTGCATTCTGCAGCCTTGATAAGAGGAAGAAGAAAACTTTTCAGGACCACAAGACATAGCTAAAACTAGAGCTTTCTCTCTAGCAGATTTTTGGGATTAAAATAGTATTTTGTTAGTTTTATAGATATTGAGGCCATAAAAGCATTGGGATTCTGGTTTTTTTTCTGGAGTTTCTACTAGGAAAGTCTTTGCAGCTGTATTGTATTTAATAATTATATCAGTCTTAAACAACTAGAAATACAACCACAGTACACAGTGACCTTAGTGATAGGTCAGATAATTACTGTGCAGTGACAGAGAAAACTTCAGACAGTAAAGTTGTTGTTGTCTTTACTGTTAGCAGTGATAATGCAGCACATTTAAGTTATGTAATAGATTTATATGTCAAATTAATCTTTTCTTCAGCACAATCCTAGGAAAGCACCTTTTTTTCTATGTACCCTCCAAAGTACATCCCTCTGTGAATAATCAGTCCATGTTGTTATTATTAGTCTGTAACATTATGGAAGGTGGCTTAAGCAAAGTGACCTGAAGCACTGCAATACATTTCATGGACTTGAAAACAACACTGGAAGCAGAGAAAGGAAGCAATCTATTGCAAATGCCCACCTATGCTTTTTTCATTATTATTTTATTTTGCTTTGCTTTATTCTTCTGGTTTGGGTTTTTTTTAAATGTAATTTTCTTCTAAGTGGATGAAGAACATGAACAGATTATGTATTCTGAAATTAAACACATGAAGTGAGCATAGAAGGAAGAGAAATATCCATACTAGGAGGCTAAAATACACAAAGAACCTGTCTTCTGTCTGATGGTCTTGATCACATTTTCTTTGGCAGTGAGTGCAACTTAAGTGCCCATGCTCCCAACAATCCTCCCAACAATTAAGTATATCTTCTTGAGGAGATTTGAAAGGTTTGGAGAAACTCTTTGTTGTTGTTTTGGGATTTTTTTTTTAACCAGCAAGGCTTCAGGAACCTGCTTGAGAGCCTGGCACCCCACCCTGCAGTAGCACAGCTGAGGCAAAAGTTGAACAGAGAGGTAGGAGAGGACAGAAACAGCCAAGGGAAGAAGGGAGCTCAGCTGAGTAACATAAATGTGTAGTTACACCAAGAGTCTATGGGCTCATTTTTGGCATCCAGTGCTTGATCCTGAGGATGCCATCAGGGTCTTCAAACTCCTCTCACCCAGTGGCTCCCTGCCTGCCCTCAAAGCCAGTGCTAACTGGCACAGCCTCCCTGGGACCAGGGACCAGGATACTGTGAGAGGGCTATACAGGATGAGCTGCTGGTCCCCAGTTTTTGCTCCAGAGCTGCATTTACACTGAGGTCCTTGCCTGAGCTACTTGTCAGTGTGTCTGCACTGGCCATGTGCCTTGCTGATCCTGCCCTTGATTTATTTCCAAGTTGTCCCTGGAGCTATCCCATCCCTGTGGACCCACAGAGGGATCTAGATTGCAGCTGACTCTGGTACTACCAGGGGACCTGTCCTGCTCTGCTCTTCTTGCTGGGGTACCACAGGGCTGCATCCTGTGTGTGTGAGGGCACTGCCATGCTGGCCATGTTGTCACCCCACACACAGCTCCCCACCACAGCTGGTGCATCTGGCTCTGCTGTTCCCTGGCATCCTGTTTCTCAGCAGCTTCAACAGATCCATCAGGTCTGTTTTGCTTCCTCAAGGCCTGTTCTTTTCTGTGCAGCCCTCTCCTTTACCCACAGCTATGATACTTTTCTAACTGTTATAAAGCCCCTCATCCAGGTATTAAGGCAGCTCCAATAAAGCTCTGGGTTTATTTTCTTGTTTTGTTTTATTTTGGATTGGTTTGGTAGAATCAGTTGTTTAACCTTGGTTTTGGTGTGAGGGACAATATAAAAAGGAGTTATTAAGGTCAGCAAGTCACTCCTCAGTTCCCCTCAGCTGCAGTGAGAACCTTCATTTAAGGCTGAATGAAAACTCCTATGCAGGTATGAAAGTTCTTTATTCCCTAACCCAGCTTAGTCCTTAATCACAGAAATGAACTGAAGGAAGACTGACTGAATTTATCAACTGATGATTAAGGTACTTCTGTTCAAATTAGTATTTCATTAGTTATTCAAAATAGATCAGCTGCAACAAGAGCTCATAAACTAACTCTGTAATACACCTAGGTAGAAAGTTAGGGCAATAATGCATAAGCAAAGAAGGCTGGATTAATAAATGCTTCTGAAAAGAGAGAGCAAACTCTTTTAAATTAAAAGTAAACATTATTTTCTCTTTTTTTCTGACAAACCTCTAACTAAACTTGATCTAAACTCATAAACTATTCCAGTCAAACTTGAAGTTATATTCTGCAGCAAATAAAAAAATCATTCATTTTTTCCTCTGCATTTTCAAGATTTCAGTGCTGCTGAAATAATACATAGATACATCCCCCATAAGTGAGGCTTTCTTCTCCAGTAGTAGCTGCATGTGGCAGCTGTATTAAACCATTGGCAAGGACTCTGGTACATGATTCCTTCTCAAGTAAGCTGAGGGAGTTATTTCCCCAGCCTCTATCCCCTGCCTCCCCTGCAAAAATTGTTACAGGGGCAGCAGAGCAAGGAGCAGGTCTCTCATAACCAAGGGAAGCAATTTAACCTATCACATATTTCTGTTTTAAACTTCAATCATCAAGCAAACATATCCGTTGATGAACTCAGGCAGTAACTTCAGCTGGAGCTGGTAATTTGGTTTATAATCTTTTCAGTCACTGCTCCCGAGTTCAACACAAGTTCTGTAGGTAAGGTAGGATAATTTCACATCATCAAGTAAGATAACTAAGAGAAGTTAATGCTCTTCATGTGAGACAGACACTGATCACCTGTCTACTCCTAGCTAGTTTTCAGTGATGTTCAAGTTAGTTGTTTTTATTTTGCATGGCAAGGACTTGGGACTTTCCTAGCCCTTGTGGGAAACCACCAGACTTTTAGCTGAGGTTGCTGAACAGCACAAAACAGAGCAATGATCTTCTACTTTCTGCTGTGCCAGCACTGCTTCTTGAATGACTGGGGAATAATCCAGTCAAGAGAGTCAAACTAGCCCTTTAAAAATAATCACAATTTTTTAAAAAAATATGTTTGGAGGGATTTTTCTCTCTGAACTGTTTCATCCTGAAGTGAATACAAGTGCTGGTGCCAGTGAAAGAAAAGGAATGGAAACATCTTTCAGGAGCTGCCAATAAAGGCAGAACCATGGACACGCTGACTTTGACTGACTGAAATTGTCAGGATTGTCCCCTCTGGGGACAGTAATTTCCAGCTGCAGGCACTAGTCTCCTAGAAAAAAATTGTAGCTCAGTCACTTGTGATTCTGTGACCATAACCTGAGGTTAATGGCTGACATTAACTGAGTCATGGTTAATGTCATAACATAGCTGGCATTCAGTGTAAATGACAGCAAATTTAGGCAATGTGTGTTTGAGGCAAGTAAACATTTCCAGTCCAGGTATCAATTAAGTTTCTTGTTTAGTAGCCATGATAAAACACCCTCACGTATTTATTAATGAGGCTGATGGATATGAGCACTAATGAAAATGGACAGGTAGGTAATGAGGGAGGTACAATCAGAACATAGGATTAAAGTCAGGTACAATTAAAGTTCAGCTCCCTAGTCAAACACAGGTTCCTTTGAGGCCCTAAGTAAATCATTTATGCACAGCCTCCCAGTTTTTAAAGAGAGGATAATAATATTCATTATCTTCACACATGCATCTTGAGAGTGTGAGCAGTTTTGCTGTATTTTTTTCCTTAATTCTCAGAAGTGCCCGGTAGATTACCAATATCATGATTACAATACTGGGCAGAGCTGGAGACAAACAAACACTGTATAAGTTTCTTCACAGAGCTCTACTAACATATTGCAGACATCTTTAGCCCTTATCAGTTATGCTATTCCCCTCTAAGCTTAAGACAAGCTGCCAGGAAAATGCCTGCTACCTGCAGGAGCAATGCCACACCATGAGACAATCCGTGCCTCTCTAATGCAGAGCTGCCTTTAAGGACCACATCCCTGGGAGTGACTTGAAAGACTCAGCAGACAATGGCAGCACAAATGTCAGACATTCAGTAAAGGAGAAAGCAAAATACCTGTCCTACCAAAGGCTGTAAAACAGAAAAAAACAATGCAGACAAACTGCAGGATAAGGGGAGGAGGAAGGGAGTTAGTGAGAAGGGAGAGAAACCACTACATCAAGCCATCTGGATTAAAACTAGATCCATCATTCTAAATTGGTGCTTGAGTGCTGAGCAAATGAGCTAGAGGAAGAAGAAAATCTGTGTGTTTGTATAGCTGCATCGTAGGGCATCAAGGAAGTGCTGGTTTACATTCTTGGCAGAGGAAAGTCTGTGCACAATCTATTATCTCTGGCTGATATTATGAAGCTGTTACTAAGAAGTGAAGTGTATTTTGGGATATCCCCATGCACATGTACTGCTGACCAAGGTCTGCATTACAACCTATCCAGAACTTAGGCAGCAGTTAGTAATTAAATCTTAATGGTTATCTGCTGAGATGAAAACACTTGGGACAGGAGAAACTGAAGTTTAAGAGGCACAATACTCCATAGAAAGAGAGTTTGGAGCCAGGAAGGGTTACCACAGGCAAAATAAAGATATGGAAGGCAGGGATAAAAAAAAAAAAAAAATTAAAAAAAATAAAAGCAGGGATATAGTGAAGGAAGTAAAGAGAGAAGATCCCTGGGGACAAGCCAAACAGGAGTTAACATATGAGCTGCAGAAGCAGCTTAGGTTGTCACAGAATGAAAAGAAACTCACACTGGGAATATAAAGAGAAGTTGTTATTTTAGGCAGGTTTGAAGATTTTCTTGCTCTATTTAGCAGAGAATAAAGATAATTTGTTTACAGCACCACATGCACCTGAGAAATGAGTTGCAGCTCAGCATGTTCATGCTAGATAAAAGTTGGGAAAGGATAATCTGAAGTAAGGACAAATCTCAAGGACTAATGTTAATCCTGGGACTATACAGATTTTGTTCAGATTTCAAGGCTTAAGGCACACATATTCTAGAGTCTGGCCAACGTCTAGCCAGGCAGCTTAGCCAAATCTAAGACACAGGGGCTATTTATACATATAAATGCCTTAAACAACTGAGGTTGCACTTTGCCTTGGTATAATATCTAGTGTAACAGAACTGTCCCTATACCATGTTCTATTTTGTACCAAAGTCTGTCCAGCAAACAGGTGAATCCATGGAGACAACAATCCATTTCTCTTCTTTCACATCATTTTCTCCAAAAGTAATCTGGCTTTTGATGATAAACCTGCTGGTCATCTATTAAATGCAAAAAGTATTGAATGCATTTCAGAAACTTGTTTTGTTTTGTTACATCTGCAGCATTATTCCAGGTGGTGTGAAACTGCTGTCAATTCAGGTGCTTACACTGAACGCTCCAGCAAGGGAGACTTCAAACTTGGGAGGGAAGATGCTATTTAAAAGCATCTCACTCATCAACCATACCAGTTTAAGAATGGAAAAGGATGTGGAGGAAAGGTTTTACCCACAAGAATACACTTACTTTTGTGAAATTAAATAATTACTTCTATATGCTCTATTATCCTTCAGTTTTTTTTACTTTACAGTCAAATCTGGTTGAAATTACCAGCAGGTTTGAAAGTTTGAGAGAACACCAGTACTCACTGCAGCCATGTAACCTGTACTGCCTTAGAAATCTGGATACGAAAATCTTGAAATTACCTTCTCAAGGGTGTACAGAGAATCCTAATTCATATTCTTTCTTCAGTTAGACCTGTATCAAAATAATCTGATATATGGTAAAGGTTGCTGTTTTGTTTTTTGTTTTAGTTTGTATTTCATTTAACCTACTAAGCTCAAGGAAAGCTCAGTCCACTTACAGCAGAAGTTGAAAAACAATAGGTATTTCACTGTCTTTGATAGTGCTCAAACTTGCCTAAGGAACAAATAGTTAATGCCATATCCCAGACTAATCCTGCATTTTCAGAAAAACCCTCTGTTGTTTTTCAGAGATGCTAAAAGGAAAAAAAAATACTTAATACTTTGAGCAAGTTGGTTTTTCACTTAAAAATCCACTACTTCCTTCAGAAAGCAGCTCTTAAAATCAAAAGAAAAATCAGCTTCTAAAATCAAATTGGAGACAGACCCTGCTTCTGAACCTGTCAGCTTGCAATATCTCAGAACTGAAAATCCTCACAGCCCCAGAGTCATCATATCATTCTAGCCTGATTCCCTCTGGAAGCCAGGCTCGAGCAGTTCCACTGTGTACAAGTGTGTATTTACACATTTGAATCCTGTGGCTCACCTCAACTGTAAAGAAAGGTAGAAAGCTCAAAGATAATTTTCTACAAGTTTCTCATAAACTGGCAGCAGAGAGAAACTCTCTGCATGCTCTGGTGGATCCCAGAGACGACTTGCAACACGAAAGCTTAATTTATCAGACTTCAGGTAAACCACACTGCAGGATCACTGCAGCAAAGATCCCAATCAGAGCTCCTGAATAACTAGAAGATACAAAGTACTTAGCAAAAAGTCCGGAACTCTCAGAATAACTTGTTAAAAGTCAAATAGTTCCATAAATATACAAACAGTCTGAGCATCCTTTGCTTCCTTTCTCATTTCAGGTTGGAGTACTGCCAGAAAAAAAAAAATTAAGACCAAAAAACCAATATAAGAACTTCAAGCATGTTCCACATTTGTGCTTTTGTGATTTGAAACAATGTGGTGCTCCCAAATGTAAATAAATATACTTTTAGCACTATGTTTTATTTCCTTCCTCCCAAATGTGATACATGAGTAAATGGTCAGAGTCTATAAAGTACGTGCAAACTCTGGAGCCATGGGGAAGAGCATGGGGCTACTGGAAACTGCTGGCCAAATTACTTTGTTCAGAAATATACATCCCAGACAGATGCATGACTCATATCCACTGCCATCTGTTAGACGGAAATAAGCCATCTTTGCCTCATTAAGGTAGAAATGATCCTCTTTTGTAGTCAAAGATGACCTACTGACCTGGACCCCAACAGCTCAGATCAAGCAGGTTGGGACAGTTGATGGTATTAGGACCATTTCCTTGCCACTTTCAAAAATTATAGTTTAACCAAATTTCTACTCTCTCCCTCTGAAATAATTCCTCCGAGTCACAGTATCAGGATTCATTACCCTCCCTTCTGTCCTTGGCTGAAAGCAACTAAATGGCATAAATTGTAGCAGAGCATCCCCAATCATAATAAATGCCCCTCTCTCCTGGAGCCTGGTGAAAATCCCCTGGATGTGGGAGTGATGAGAGGTGGGATTCACAACATCTATGAGGCCTAAAGACCAACTCTGTGGGTGTTTCCAAGGTGTCAGAATCCAGACAGCAGAGGAAATCTCTGTCAGCTCCCATGAGGAACACAGCCAGAGGATCATCTGCTCTGCAGCTCTCAGCCAAACTAGGGCACTGGGGCACTTCCAGGTGCTCCCTGCAGCCACGAGGCCACAGCAGAGCTCCTGAAGGGGTCCTGTGCCACCTGTGAGAACCACTGACCATGTAGTGCTGGGGGCCATGGGCTGACAGCACAGACACGGCTTTTGCATCCAAGAATTCAAATTCACATTCCAATAAAGGCATATTGTGCTTGCAGTCTGTGTGGGTGTGGGCTAATTTTGTGTGTGTGTGTGTGCACAGACTACAAAGGGCTGTATTTCTTGACCTTCCTCAGTGCCAGCACCATGTTATCATTTTGGGGAAAAAATGTAACACAAGAAGAGTGCTCTTGAATGCACATATCCAGTAAAAGAGCTGACAGCAGCTGTTAGCTGGTAGTACTACAAAACAGTGAAATATATGGAGAAGGATGAAGTTAAGGCTTTTATCCCAGAATTTCCAGTTGTTTTACAGTCTACTTTCCATTTTTGGACTCCAGTTCTGAGCACAGACTGCAGGCTGAAATACTAGAAAACACAATGGCTGAGCTGGGACTATCTCAAAATTATGGACTTTTCTATCATCACAGGTACAGCATCCAGTTTTCATAACATCAAATGGCTTCAGAAAGGGAATATACATTCTGTTGTTACAAATTCTGCCAAGATTACCTCCCCCTGAAGATCAATTTCATAGCCATGGCCACACTACAAAGAAGATCCCTCCTGTCTAATTCCTGAATAAAACAATAGAAACATTATAAATAAAAGGTATCCAATCTTTATAACTTATGACAATTTAAATGCTGGAACATGAATCTTCCTTCTTTTCTCTAAGACTGGTGAATTATGAGACCAAAATGTTCCTCTCATTCCCCACCAGCCACCATCTCAGGAAAAAAATGGTTTATATCTGCCTTTTACAAAACACCTGAGCTGTGCTGGAGTGTGTCTGACTTGATGCAAACAAGCAAGCACAGCATGGTGCCTGCTTCCTAGCAGTGTACAGCCTAATTAGATGGAGACCCAAAACTTCTTGTCAACTCCTGCACCAGGGGAACTTTTTTCTAGCTCTTCACAAAGCAGCAGCATTCCTGCACACCACAAAAGCAATGAATTAGGTATGGGAAGAATGGCTAAAGTGGTTTTGAAATCTCAGTATTGCATGCAAAGATACTGAATACAGGAGGACCCACAATGTGGTTGAGGGTTTTGGGATTTTCATCTTGCCTAGGCTGGAATTTGGAAAAAAATGGGATGTGAATGTCCCAGAAAAGCATGGGTGTTTTTTAAATTGAAAGCCCTACAAAAATGTTTGAAGAATTGCCAGGGGCAGTTTCACTTTTCCTTTATTGTCCATCAGACCTTTCCCATTATTGTCTGTCAGAAGGTGAAGAGAAGCAATAGATGAATAAAGAAGCATTGCGGAAAACACATTTATTTGTTTTGTTTTACAAAGTCGTTATCTTGTTGTTAGAATTAGCATAATTTTAATTAGGCACAGACAGAAGTCAAAAGCTGGCTCCCAGCTGTGCCTGTGTGCTTGCAGGGACTTGCTGTACCTGCTAACCGTGGGGGATTTGCACGTGTGTGTGTTTAGAAATGATCTGCCACCATTTTGGAGCCTTCTTTCTCAAGTCTGACATCCCTGCAATGATATCCAAAACAGAGGCTGAATTAGCCTGAGCCTGGCAGGACATGTCAGTGAGATGGATGAAAGCTATCTTGGCTTAGATGAAAAATCCATGACTGATATCGAGAGGAGACTTTTTTATGAACTCCTATACTGACTGCTGATACCAATACTAATACACTTTTTCACTATTATTTTCCTTATTAGAAAAGCTCTCATTTTCTTCATCTTGTCGTGTTTTGGGCTCACTGTTCCAGTGCTGAGCTTTTTTCTTCCATGTAGGCATAAATTGTTGCTGGCTGACTGCAGTCACATCTTTAAAGCTCACTTCTGCAACTGCGGAAAGAGCTAACCGCTCTGAATACCTGATGTTCACACCGCTTTAGGTCTAAACTGGTTTTCTAGCCCTTCAGGCACAAACATTTGAACCATTTGTTCCTAAGAATGTCCTACTAATTGATCATTTTAATCACAGAGTTTGGAGTAGGTTTCTTTTTTTTTTTTTTCTCCTTTTTTTTTTTTTTTTTTTTTTTTTTTTTTTTTTTTTCTTGTATAAACACTTGTGCGTGTGTGTGAAGTGCTACTGCTGGAGAAAGTGTGACATAGAGTCTAGTGCAGCTTATCAAATCCAGGCTGTCTGGCAGTCAATTTCCAGCACATCATGTTTGTCTCGTGAGCTGTGACTACAGCCCGTATAGTTTTGATGTCTAGATCTCGTGACTGACCACATACAGCTGCTGTTTACAGAACTGTCATATTTAGGCAGAGGGTGTTAAAGCAAACCTTCTTATGCCATAAAGATTATCTTGCAAGAGTTTAATCAGAGAAATAAAACAGGAGCAGACTAGAAAAAAGCTCTGTGCTAAAAAAAGCAATAAGAGCATATACAATACACCTACACACTCATACATAGACAGGTGGGTACACTTATATACTTAGGTGTATATATAGAAGCACACTTCTATGATCATTGGAAAAATAACTTTAATACTCATTAATTGTATTCAGTAAATAGCATTCATATTCAGGTTACAATCTGTCAATTAAGAAAGTTGTTCCAACATATTTTGCTGTCAAAGACATATAAATCTCACTTGCAAACAAACGCTTCTTTTATTTAAGAAAATTTTTAAGATCTGCTTCTTTTACTGAACCTTTTTTATGCCAACCCTTTTATAATAGAAGGGTACAGTAAGTATCCTAAACTAACAATTAGAGATGACGACATTCTCTTTCATTATCCAGGATAATAAGCAATTTTCATTCCTTGGAAACAAGCAGACTCTACAGCAAGCCTTCAACAAATAAAAAGATGCATAATAGATGCTAGGATCATATAATGTTTCTCTTAATTTCAGGGTTTATTATGGATGACAAAGTTATACCGCGGATTGAAGATTTTTTGGAACAGAAAATATCTTGAAAGTAAGATCTTTAATTGGATTTTAGAAATACTATTATGCTTTCAAAAAATGATACTGCCTTGCATGTACTTTCAGAAGAGGTGTTGAAATTTGCAGTTCTGGAGATGTGCATTTGTTCCTTTTTAGCTGATTGTAAAAGCATCTATGACTCGGAGTCTTCACCTGTAGCCACAGACTACTTTTTCCAGCATGGCCCATGAAATTAAACAGTGTCTTTAGCAAGTAAATTTGATAGGAATAAAAGAAATTTTTTTAAAAAATTCAAAAAGATCCACAAGAATTTTGCTGATGAACATCAGTAAGAATTAAATATAAAATCATTCACTGGAAAAGGATAGATGGAAGCAGCTAGAATAGATTATAAATCTCTTACCCTCTGTACAAATTGGCCTTAAATGGTAGCTTAGTTAGAGCCAAACTGACAGTCTAAGGACATCAAGATGACAACTTGTACACTGTCACTGCTTTTAGAAGACAGTAGCTAAGTTTAAGGGGGTTATACAGACTCTGGTTTGTCTTACAGAGCTGGGTGATTTCTTCTCTCAGCCCATTTCTGATGCAAGCCCAAATTCAGGAAAGGATTAGAAATTCATTTTAAATAGATGAACAGACATTTGAAGGACATATTTAGTTTCTTTAAAGGAAGGAGAAGGCTAAAAGACTAGGAATGGATTTACCAGAGTAATAAAAATGTGAGGTCAGTGCTTCCCTCCACTCTCACACCAACCCTAGATAAACACTTCAGTGCCATCTAACTCTATGCATGACTCCAGCTGTCCTCATCTCCATGCATAATGGGGGCCTCTCAGTACTTCTCTGATTTGAGACATTTGTTCTTTTATCCTCTGTGGTAAAATTGCAGGATGTACTTCCTCCCTCCAGCTTTGCAGCCACAAGTTGGCATGTAGAAGGACTGAGGCATCCAGGTAAATTTCAAGACACCTTGTCACCAAGAGACACAATACAAGACCTTTTCTGCATTTCAAAGAACATCTGCTTAAATGGCATTTCCCCATTACCTAAATATCCCAGCAACAAGTGAAGAAACCTTATCCCCTTGTTCCCAAACATATATGTCCACATTACATGAAGCAAGTTATATGAGTTTTAATATATTTGCACACATAAATAACAAAAAAGATAAAAAGAAAAGAGAAGCCACTCAAAACCCAAAGGATAGAAGGCATATTTCAATTGGAAAGAGGTGTCAAATCAGATAGGGGAGGAGAAAGAATGGATCCAGGAACAGGATGTGCAGAGATGAAAACTGGGGTCAAAAAACCAGCAAATACCGTAAAAGCTATCAGATGCACTGCTCCTAGTGCTGGCAAAGATAAAATGAGTTGGTATTCATTTCACATGCATCTTATGGCTGTTGCACACTTAAAAATCAGTCTCTCTGCTCAAACAAATCTCTTTTGAAACACAATTTGTGCAGCAACTGTTTCCTAGGTTTTTTTCCCAAATAGATGCAAGTCTAAAGTGCATCAGAATATGAGTTATACAGACTTCAGTACATAATATGTTCTATTAAAACACAATGATTCTTTGGCTTTGACAATTCACTGGGTGTTTAATTATTGTTTGAAGTAGATAAAGGGAATCTAAAGGTCTTCTCTCAAGAAAAGTTGTTCCTTCCTTGTTGTCAAATGGTAAAGGACACTAATAACGGAGTATTAAAACAAAACAAAAATTGACAACAACGAAAATACATACACCTATTTCACCCAAACTCAAATGCTGTTTGTCACTTAGCAGGAAAACAAATTGCAGTACTCACAAAATATTTTCTTTACTGGTATGATGAAGAACCTTCTTTTCAAAGGCAGATAACTGGGATAAACATTTATACTGGTGAACCTAGCGTAAAATGCCTAGATTCTTTAGAGAATCATTAAACAATTAAACAGACTGAGTTTCTTTTGAATTTGAAAAATTTAAAGTCATTTTAGGGTCTGTAGCATAGCAGCTGCAAAGTAGGACTATGTCACAGGTAGGTGATAGACTGAAGTTCAAAACAGGAAATCTTGTGTTTGAAGCATTGGCATTTACTCACACAGCAGTGGCTTACACAGCATTCTGCTACTCACACCACATCCTTAGCTCGTGGGAAGTATTTGGAGGATTTGGTAACCCAGAGCTCTGACTGATTTTATTCTTCACACCTGCAGGGCTATGATCACAGAGAAGTAGCGGGATGGCTCCTATGACTGGAGTTTTGGGAGGAAAGGATGCAGGTTCTTTAGGAAGGACAGGCAGGGGGAACAGTGAGGGAGTGTCACCCTCTACATCAGTGATCAGCTGTAGCTCATGGAGCTCTACCTTGGGAAGACAACTGAGAACTTGTGGGTCAGGATCAAAGGGAGGGCAGGGGCAGGTGACTTTATACTGGGTATCTGCTACAGACTGTCAATCAGGAAAATTGAGTGCCTGAGGTGCTCTGTAGACAGATAAGAGCAACCTCAATTTTATGGGCCGTGGTCATAGTGAGGAACTTCTGTTGGAGGGTCAACACAGCAGGTCAGTCAGTCCAGGAGATTCCTGGAATGCACTGATGGTAACTTCCTTCTCCAAGTGACAGAGGAACCAAAGAGGAGAGAGGCTGTGATGGACCTTGTTCTCATCAACAAGGAGGGCCTGGTGGGGAAGGTGAAGCTCAAGGGCAGCCTGGGTGACCATGAATTTGTGGCATTTGAAACCCTTACAGCAGTGAGGAGGGCTCACAGCAAGCTCCCTATCCTGGACTTCAGGAAAACAGATTTGGGCCTCCTTGGGGATTTGCTTGGTAAGGTACCAGGGAATAAAGCCCTGGAGGAAAGAGAGGCCCCAGAAAACTGGTTAATACTCGAGAATTAGCACCTCCAAATTCAGGAGCAATGTATCCAAACAAAGAGGAAGTCAGGCAAAATCACCAGGAGGCCTCTGGATGAACGAGGAACTCCTGGACAACCTCAAAAACAAAAAGAAAGTTTACAGAGGGTGGAACAAGTAGCCTAAGAGGAACACAAAGAAATTGTCGGAGCTGCCAGAGATCATGTTAGAAAAGCTAAAGCCATGATAGAATTAAATCTGGCCAGGAATGTCATGGGCAGCAATAAAAACTTCTACAGATATGTCAGTGATAAAAGAAAGATTAGGGAAAATGCTGTTGTCTCCAGAAGGAAATAGGAGACCTGATTAGCTGGAATATGCAGAAGTCTGAGGTATTCTTGTCAGTCTTCACTGGCAAGTGCTCCAGCTACACTGCCCATGTGGAGAAGAAAAAGGCAGGGACTGAGAGAATGGAGAACTTTCAGCTGTAGGATAAGATCAGGCTCAAGAATATCTAAGGAACCTGAAAGTGCACAGTGTGACCAGCAGGTCAAGGAAGACAATTCTGTCTTTCTACTCTGCTCTTGTGAGACTTCATCTGTGAGACCCCACAATACTTTGTGTCCAGCTCTGGCGTCCCCAACACAAGAAGGATGTGGACCTGTTGGAACAAGTCCAGAGGAGGGGCATGAATATGATCAGAGGATTAGAACACCTCTCCTGTGAAAAAAGGCTGAGAGTGCTGGGGCTATTCAGCCTGAAAAAGAGAAGATTACTGTGAGACCTTATAGAGAAGTTGTGAATGTTCCACCCCTGGAAGTGTTCAAGGCCAGGTTGGATGAGCAATCTGGTCTAGTGGAAGGTGTCACCTCCTGTGGCAGGGAAGCTGGAACTAGATGACCTTTAAGGTGCCTTCCAACTCAAACCACTCTATGATTTTATGATTCTGTGGGAAGTGACTGGTTTTACCTCTAAATCATTCCAAATCTTTCAGCTGCTGCAGCAGTTAAGATCTGTTCTTTATGCACCAGGTAGGGCATAGTCTTCACATCTAGACTAACATCTAAAGGGAAAAGGTATCAAACTGCATGACTGAAAGCACTACTAATCATTTATGCATACTGTTTGGAAACAATTCTCAGGTTTGAAAAGTGCCTTTAGAATAAATACAGACCAAGGAAACATAATCATCAAAAACGACTTAGACATCACCCTCTTCAAAAGGAACAAATCATCATGACATGTAATAGCTCTTGAACAACATTCACATCCCTGTCAGGGGTTTTAAAAGATTGACAAAATGGGATGTGGATATTAAATTTATTTTTTTCCTAAAAAATACACATGCACGATAACAGTTTCCTGGCAAGTTGAACTTCACAGTTGTTGTCATTTTTTTACAGGCTGTCTTGATTTATAGGAAGTGTTATCTCCAGTATGCAAGCTACAGTGCAAGGGGAGCTGCTGTCTCTGGCCATGCACAACTGACCCAATTCTTTGCATGTGGAGATTAAAAGTGAAGACTCCGGAAAAGCTAATGTTGTCTCCCACATCTGGGTTCTGAAAGCTTCACAGCACTCCCAAGTTATGAATCCCATAAGCAAAATCTTCCCTGGGACTAATATTTCCCTTTGCTGTCTGTTAAAACAAGAATGAGACCACTTCTGGAGGCTGTTTCTTTCATTCCATATCCTGAGGCTGAAGTCCTAGATTTGCCCAGGGAGCCCTCTGATAAACAACCTAAGAAAAAGAACTATGGCAAATTCTCTCCTCCCTCTTGGAGACAACCCACACAAGGTTGCCTCACTGATCCAAGGTTGAAAGGCTGTGGTTCCCTCTTTTGCAGCAGAAATGTACCCCAAAAGTCACACCAGCAGTCCCAGAGCTGGCTGGTTCCTCCTCCACAGCTTCAGGCAGCGTGGGAGCCAGGTCCCTGANGGAGGCCTCTGGATGAACGAGGAACTCCTGGACAACCTCAAAAACAAAAAGAAAGTTTACAGAGGGTGGAACAAGTAGCCTAAGAGGAACACAAAGAAATTGTCGGAGCTGCCAGAGATCATGTTAGAAAAGCTAAAGCCATGATAGAATTAAATCTGGCCAGGAATGTCATGGGCAGCAATAAAACCTCCTACAGATATGTCAGTGATAAAAGAAAGATTAGGGAAAATGCTGTTGTCTCCAGAAGGAAATAGGAGACCTGATTAGCTGGAATATGCAGAAGTCTGAGGTATTCTTGTCAGTCTTCACTGGCAAGTGCTCCAGCTACACTGCCCATGTGGAGAAGAAAAAGGCAGGGACTGAGAGAATGGAGAACTTTCAGCTGTAGGATAAGATCAGGCTCAAGAATATCTAAGGAACCTGAAAGTGCACAGTGTGATCAGCAGGTCAAGGAAGACAATTTTGTCTTTCTACTCTGCTCTTGTGAGACTTCATCTGTGAGACCCCACAATACTTTGTGTCCAGCTCTGGCGTCCCCAACACAAGAAGGATGTGGACCTGTTGGAACAAGTCCAGAGGAGGGGCATGAATATGATCAGAGGATTAGAACACCTCTCCTGTGAAAAAAGGCTGAGAGTGCTGGGGCTATTCAGCCTGAAAAAGAGAAGATTACTGTGAGACCTTATAGAGAAGTTGTGAATGTTCCACCCCTGGAAGTGTTCAAGGCCAGGTTGGATGAGCAATCTGGTCTAGTGGAAGGTGTCACCTCCTGTGGCAGGGAAGCTGGAACTAGATGACCTTTAAGGTGCCTTCCAACTCAAACCACTCTATGATTTTATGATTCTGTGGGAAGTGACTGGTTTTACCTCTAAATCATTCCAAATCTTTCAGCTGCTGCAGCAGTTAAGATCTGTTCTTTATGCACCAGGTAGGGCATAGTCTTCACATCTAGACTAACATCTAAAGGGAAAAGGTATCAAACTGCATGACTGAAAGCACTACTAATCATTTATGCATACTGTTTGGAAACAATTCTCAGGTTTGAAAAGTGCCTTTAGAATAAATACAGACCAAGGAAACATAATCATCAAAAACGACTTAGACATCACCCTCTTCAAAAGGAACAAATCATCATGACATGTAATAGCTCTTGAACAACATTCACATCCCTGTCAGGGGTTTTAAAAGATTGACAAAATGGGATGTGGATATTAAATTTATTTTTTTCCTAAAAAATACACATGCACGATAACAGTTTCCTGGCAAGTTGAACTTCACAGTTGTTGTCATTTTTTTACAGGCTGTCTTGATTTATAGGAAGTGTTATCTCCAGTATGCAAGCTACAGTGCAAGGGGAGCTGCTGTCTCTGGCCATGCACAACTGACCCAATTCTTTGCATGTGGAGATTAAAAGTGAAGACTCCGGAAAAGCTAATGTTGTCTCCCACATCTGGGTTCTGAAAGCTTCACAGCACTCCCAAGTTATGAATCCCATAAGCAAAATCTTCCCTGGGACTAATATTTCCCTTTGCTGTCTGTTAAAACAAGAATGAGACCACTTCTGGAGGCTGTTTCTTTCATTCCATATCCTGAGGCTGAAGTCCTAGATTTGCCCAGGGAGCCCTCTGATAAACAACCTAAGAAAAAGAACTATGGCAAATTCTCTCCTCCCTCTTGGAGACAACCCACACAAGGTTGCCTCACTGATCCAAGGTTGAAAGGCTGTGGTTCCCTCTTTTGCAGCAGAAATGTACCCCAAAAGTCACACCAGCAGTCCCAGAGCTGGCTGGTTCCTCCTCCACAGCTTCAGGCAGCGTGGGAGCCAGGTCCCTGACTGCCATGGCCTTGCTTCTGCCTCAGGCAACTTCTTGCTTCTCTTTTCTGTTTGTTGGCTTTCTTCCCAGGACCAGGGGCAGGCCCGAGATGTCAGCAACTCATCACAAGAGAAATACTTGGGCTTTGCTTTTCCTACTCCCATCCCCTCTGCTTCTGCTCCTGCTCCTCTGCCCTGGATGACAATGAGAAGGGGGAAGGATAGAGAAAAAGGAGTATGTGTTATGTGTTCAGTGCTCTGGCCTCTGCTACAAGCTGGTTTTTTGCATGAATATTGTGGATAAGCTATCAGCACAGTGTTTCTGACCACTCCTTCAGAACCATAGATATCCCCCTCCCAACTCAAACTGAAATCTGCATGCAGCGAACTGAAGGTCACAATAATAACAATGGATATATTCCTCAGAGTCTGTTTTCAAAGCACAGAGAATGAATGAAATCCCCATCTGTTGCTGTATATCCTGCTGCTTTAATCCTCTGAATCACTAGCAGTGAGAAAGGAAGTGCTGGACATGCAAGAGAGCCATCCCAACTCCTTACTGCCACACTGCCACAGATGCAGGCAGAAAAGCAACTCAAGCTGAAAAAGAGGGTGATGATTCCAGAGACATCTCTGTGAGGAGTTCTCATCTCTGGAAAGGACTCTCTGGTCTGAAACAGCCTGAGACTGTTGTTCTCCAGGGCGTGCTACAGGAGGCATTCCTCTGGTCATACCAGTGATGACCGTGACATCCTCAGAAAAAGAATTTGTGCCAGCTCTCTAACAAGTGAGGGGACAGTGTGGTCACCTGCTGTAAGTGTTGACAGCAAATTGCCAGGTTTTCTTACTTTGTTTTTATATTTTGTATTGAAAGAATCTTTATGTACATCCCAAGAAAGGTGACATACTTGTGCAGACAAGTGGTGACAGGTGTGCCTTGGTTTCCCCCCAGCTACTCTCCTGTGATGTCACTTACTTTTCAGTCGTTATTTCCAGGAATTGTGCAATAGGCTCATGTTTCCCTTGTGCAGGTATATCTATAGCCTAGACACCACCTGTAGACATAATAGTTTCAGCTCATCTTCAGCCTTTAGGCACTAGCAGCTTTTCTCTTTTTAGTAGGGCTGGGAACAGGTGTCCTTTGTTCACTTTGCTTTAGTGTGGAACCTGTGCTACAGGGAGGGAGATGAAGAAAGGGGATGGAAGGGTGATTTAGAAGTGAAGTTTTTAAAAGGGAGGTGGTGTCTCCTCTCAGGTGGATTTCCTTTTGTTTAGTCTAAGAGAAGAAATAATATTTCCTGCTCTGCATGCACAAACAAAAATATAAGAAAATGAAACCTCTCAACAAAGGTGTTGAGAGCTGTGGGCTTAGAGGGAAAAAAATGAAACAGGAACAAAACAGCACCCTTAAAATTCCAGCTTTCTTGGATGGCACAAAGCATCATAAACAAAGTTGTACAGCTAATACAGTGCTGATACACAGAGATATACAGTACTGCCCATAAAATTAGTCATGTGTTATTGCACAAAGTGGTGTGTTCCATAAGAGCTGTCTATTTAGCAAGCTTGATCAAGAACATTAAATATGAAAATAAGGAAAAAACATTTAACATTGTTGAAAAGTAATTAAAAATATATTTCACCATATGCTTCCCTGCCATTACTTCATTTCAGCAAAACAAATGCCTGGAGCATTTATTATCCCCCATCATTTTTTAAAGAGGCCTAATGTTTCCACTTGGCACAAGAGACACACAGATAAAATGAATCAGCCCTGAAATGAATTGTGTGAAATACATTTGTCTGAATTCAAAAAGCTTCTCTGTAGTTAAAAAATGCACAAGTATTTCCAATCTTCAAAATGCATATCTGAAAATATTTTTTGCTGGTTTTGCACTGTAATCTTTGACATAAAGGCTAAAATGCCTTTAGCTTTCTTAGGGTTCTGCTCCAGTTGGAGTCAGTATTAGAAAGTTCATGTTACTAATACAGGTCATGAACAGCTTTAGTATTAAAAAAGAAAAAAAATTAAAAATATAAATAAAGTACAACAATACATCAAAAAGCTTTCAAGGCACAACTAAACTCTTGAGACTGAGTTCATCCACTGTGCAATTATGCTGTTTCCTGCACTGTGATGCCAGGCATAAATTTGACCACAAGGTTTTAAAGGATGGATTATAAGCAATTTTATTTTAATTCGTGGTGGACATAAGAAAAAGGTATCCTCTTTCATAAGTGATGATCCAAAGAGCAGCAGTTTGCAGGGCTGCATTTTGAGATTTGTTTTTGAAAGTGATGTATCTCTGGCCAGTTACAGGCAGGGAAGAGAGGGCAGACATTATTCTTCAGAAGAATAATGGATTAATAAAACAGCCACTTAAAAAAATAAGTCCTTGTTTGTGTCAAGTGATAGGAACAGCCATAATTAATGAAAATAATATATAAACACAGCTGGATAAAGATGTTCGTGCTGTGTAGTTGACGTGGTAGTTTATTCATTACTGGCACTGAAACACATGCTGTCCCTCTTTGTCTTTGCACCGACTCCTTTTGAGCCTGTGAAACTTGACCCACCAGCCTGGATAACAAAGCTCTGCCATGCAAGACAACTCACTGGCACTGACCTGGCACTTAGCTGTGAGACAAGTGACCTGAGACAGAAATCAAACACAGCAGATTCTTCCTGGCTGACCGGAGGCGAGGAATGCGTTGGGAGTGATGTGAGAAAGCCCTGCGATGCCCTGAAATGGTCAGTAATAGTCCCTCCCTTTCTGGGAGCAATGAGGGGAGACAGGAGCAACTGAGGAGGAAAGAGTATATTACATTAGTCCAAAAGATCTGGCTTTTTCTGTCACTTCGTAGAAGGAGGCACAGAGGAAAATGTGGTAGGAATCAGGGAAATGTGGATATAGGATTTGGGTCTTTTAGTAGACTCAGCAGATCCAAACTTCGCCACAGTACCACAAAGCCCATAACATGCTTTTTGCTAGCAAATAACATGGTTTTTTCATTCTCCCTTCTTCTATTCCACCCAAGAATGTATTTCAGTTCAAATATCACATTCTGTTCTCATTTGAAAAAAATTTTTAAAAAATAAAATAAAAGGAAAGTGCAGCACTGGCTTCAAATGAAATCTACAAATGGAAAAGCTGGATGGAAATGTTTCAACTGAAAACCACGATGGGGCTTGGTAGCCTGGAAACCTGGAAAACCCCCAGGAGAATCCTTATCTTTCACTGCTGTCCATCATTAAAGAACATGATCAGGAAAAATGTCTAAATATTATCAGATGCACAGTAAACCCATGATAGCTAACAGAACTGTGTGTTTTCAGCAGATGCAATTTTGTTATGGTTCCACATGACAGAAGCTGGCTCTCCAATTCAAGTTCTACAGATGGGTTCGTTCAGCTCTGGAAGTGCCTTTTCAAGCAACACTTTACCAGGCAAGAGGACAACACTGATGCAGAGAGTAAAGGTGATGGAGCTGGGGAATGTAACAGATTTCCATCTTTATCAACGAGACCAAAGCCCTATGCTGATCGATGAATCCCATCAATACAGTAATGTATTTCGTGCACAAGGGTTGTTTGTCCTTTACAGAAGAAAATAATCTGAGTTTGAATGAGCTTCTTTAGCACTTCCAGCTCAGGATTTGATCTACTCTTAAAAGTTTTGCCAGGATTTCTGAGTGGAACAGGAGTATGAAAAGAAATCACACTTTAAACCAGAATATGGAGACTTAGTTCCTCGAAGAACAGATTTTATTCTCTACTGAAAGAGGAACAGTTTTTCTAATGGAAGCTGCATTTCCACTTTAGACCCATGCTGGTGTGAGTGGGTATAGCTATACTGGTATACCATTGTAGATGTAAACAATCCCTGTAAAACAAATTAAAAATTTAAGTACAGATTCTAAGAAGTTTACTGAATGTTTGCAAACTGATGTGAGATCTCCAAGTGAAAGAAATTCTTAAATGCTGCTAGATAAACTACTACAAAAAGAATAGTTGACTAATTCAGTTAGCTGAAAAATCTTCCATTATTTTAGTATGTCTAAAATAATCTATAATCTTCTAAAGACTCAGCATGGTGGATTTGTAGTATAAAGCTAAAAAGCAGAGGAAGGAGAAATGTCAATAACACTCCGCATGGCCACCCCCCAAATTAGCTGCATCTGCCTATCAAAGGCATAAAAGCCCAGGATATAGATCCCAAAGGCTTCTCAGTTTCCAGGACTCTGATATTAAGTAGTATTAAAAAGCATCATAACAATGCTATATCTGTTTCACAATTATTGTGCATATTGTAGATATTAATGCAAGATCTGTTTTAATTAACTACTATTTTTAGCTACTCAGAATGACTGAAACTCACTTTTCCCCAGCAAGGATGTATATTGTGTCAACTATGAATTAGCTTTATTTTGAGCTTGGAAACGGTCTGTAAGACTGTTGCTGTCCAGATTAAAAAAAAAAAAAAATTAAATTCTGCCAGAAAGAGAATGAATAAATAATTGTCATCTCCTGACAAACATAAAAGCAGAGGAGGAAACACATATGTGATTTGGAAACAGGATTACTCATAGATTCAGAAGTAATAAATCCAATTACCTTGCTTGATTCATCAATAAATGGGAAAGTAGTATTTGTTTTATTATCAAATTAAGTTATTCTTTGGAAGTAATCCACTTAAAATAATTGTTTCCTAGCATCAAGGAAAAGTAATCAGTAAAAAGGAACATAAAATGTCTTTCTACTGCTTTCTGTAAAAGGCTTTTTCCCATTTTTCTGAGCACCAGATTAGTCCATTATAAACAGTGGCAGAGAAATTCAAGGAATCCAGATAAGTAAATGCTGCTTTTATAACATCTTTTGCTCTAACTACATGGCACAGTGATTTAAAAGCAAAAGTTTTCACACCCTAGATTCAGAATAAAATGGTCTTCTGGGAACTCTGCAATTCAGCCACTGTTGAATTTTCCATCCTCAGTGAAGCAATGTTGGTGAAACCTTTGACTGCCGGGGCTGAAGGGTTCCCTAAAGCATTTTCTGCTCACAGGACGTTACTCTCTGTGTGCAGAGTACAAAAATATTGGCAAGACTGGTCCACCAATATTGGCACAACAAATACAGGTTCACTTATCTCAGGAGTAATGGTTTAAGCAGAGAGAGGGAGATGGAAAAGCCTACACAAGCTATGTGTTGTGGCTAAAATACACTCCCGAAATTTTATGGCTTATATGAGTGGAATTTGCAAATGTAATATATGGAGCAAAACAGGGAGAAAAATACTAAAAATCTTAATCTTTCTTTTCCTAAATCTCCTTTCTGCAAGGCAGCCATGTCCCTTAAAGCCTTTGAACTCTCAAATAGTGAGGCATCTAGAATGCTGTTTCTTGTTCAGTTTGGAATGCAAAAGAATAAAACGTCCCTCTGCTTATTGAAAAGGAAATCATCAATCCCACCAATGCAGACAAGGCTTTTATTTGTCATGAAAGAACTGATTCATCTCATGCAGAATGAGATTTAAAACCTGGATTACAGAGATTATCTGGCAGTGACCAGAAGTTTTTGTATTCACTCTGTTCTAGCAAGACTGAGTTTTTTGTCCATCTGCTAGGGAAGCCTCCACTGTGTTTCTTTGTGAAGAGGTGAATCAACTTACATTGCCATGCTAGACACACTGGCCTAGAATTTAAGACAAAGTTGTGACTCACTGATGATAAATTAATTTTTAAATGAAAAGTTTTCTCACTTTGGACAAGTCACAGTCTTGAGCAGCCTTCTGATAATGCAAGCATCAAGCAAATGAACAGCTGTAAACAGGAACTAAAGTTATTGCTCTGTGGCAATGTCTGTGGAAAGCACCATGGTGTGAGAATCTTTTTCCATGACCCAGACACTCCTTGTTTCCCCTGTATCCTTTGCTCCTAAATTGCCAGGAGATGCAGGGTTGTACCAGACCACGGCTCTCCAACGAAAGTAGCCATTAAACCCTCAGATATGCAGGCTGTTCAGTTTTGTCCTCTTGCATATACTCAAGCTAGGATCTAGCATACTAATGGACAAGCCACAGAATGTTTTGGAGTTAATTATTTCAGCTCAGCAATCTATTTCTGAGTGTCACTAATACTAATGTGGAAGTTGTATGTACTTATCTAGGACTGTATTTTTAGCTGGCAGAGACCCATCTGAAGGCATAGTTGGCTGTCTAGAGTTGAAACAAAATGTCAAACCATCCAACATCTAAAAATATTAATGTAATTGCATGCTGAAAAGTGATAACTGTGTAAGTAAATACAAATGGATGTCAGCTTCAAATTTTGGAATATGCTATTCCATTTTTTCTCGCAATAGGCATCAATCACTTTAATTTTTTAAGATTCAGGATCCAAATATTTTTGCATACAACAGTGAAATATTTTGGCTTAACTTTGAACACATTTGAATATCTAACAATAAAATTAAAAAACCAACCCAGCATTCTAACACATTGTAATATTTACAAATATTTACATATTCTTTAAAATATAAATTGTATTTAAAAGTACTAAGTTCAAAATCTCATTAAAAACTCAGGTGCTAGCATGAGGATTGGAATTGTCACTATAAACATTAAAGAAACGTTATAACTGCACATTCTGCTTCTGAGATTGTTGAATCCCACAGTTCCTCTTAATGATACTCTTTCTCAAATGAGATTGCTGTACTTGAAATTTTAGGGAACCTGAATTCAGTGGAGAACTGTTTAGATCATAATAACCAATGACATATCAGAACAAAAATCTAGGATAGTCAAAGGGAGAGAAAACCAACAGTGACTGAAATAAATGAATAAAGAACAAAACTCATAGATATAAATTAAATCAAATACCTTTAAGCTCCTGTGAAGTCTGAAGCATATCACTACAGGCTAATTTCAGGGAGAAAAATCAGAGGAGGAATTCTGCAGTGATTCTAAATAAAGTATACTGTGAGCACAAGGATTAACCGCAATGCACTACATGAAAAATTAATCTATTTTTGTCATCTGGATTCTATGACTCCATATTTTTCAGTTCCACTATAAGAGCATTTGTGATATTTTTTCTCCTCTTCACCATACATACATGATTTTTCACTGAGAATTCATTTGAATAACAGATCAGAAGCACCTCTGGAGTGTGTACACAGCAAACCCATATGACCAGGGAGGAGTATTTTCCCTTGCAGAATTCTAAATTCTGAAATACTCCATTATTTCCTCACATGAAGTCCATGGCTGTTTCTCTTTAAGTTATGTTATAGGCAGAACTCAGTGCTGAGGGGACTGGCAATAAGAGACTGAATCTAGAGAGTGAGGACCTGGGTCCATTAACATTTGAGGGTCTGGGCTGGATATATCTCTGCTAAAGAAGCTGGAAGAGCTCTGTAGTCCTAGATCTTGTTATGTGCCTCACCTGCAGGGCAACTCAAAACTGGGGAACACCCAGACTGCTCTGCAACTTTCCTGTTCCTGATTTCCTCAAAAAAAGGAAAATATGGATGTGACTGAGGTGGGAACTATTGAATGTTTCAGTTTGTGTGCAGAAGAAGAAATCAAAGGACCAGAACCCAAAGGTAGAGTCTGTGACAGGGCAGACATTGAACTAGAAGTGCTTTCGGTAGAAAAATTTAACCCTTTCCCATCTTCTTTTTAAAATCTGAAATCCCCTAAAAAGGGATTATTGACCTAAAAAGGTTAATAATGTATTCATTAATATTTCCATTATTTGGACTTCTGCTAAGCCACTCTTATTTCGAATACATAGCCAAATCCCAACAGGGTGTGTGATCTTAGGGCTTCTCATCTCTAGCTTGTCATTTCACAGAACTGGGCAAACAGGGCAGCAGTTAATAAAATATGAGATTTATGTTTGAAAGGAGAGAAATTATCAAGGCAGACTCAAAATGTACCAACATTTCTGTTAAATGGCAGTTTACAAAACCCTGGGTGATACACAGAGCAATGAGTTTTACTGCCAAAGGTTGAGGTCTGGGTGCATTCATCAGTTCAGACTTCATTATTTCTGAAGCACTTTGTGGGACAGAAAGAAAACCTGCCATCATTCTGTCTGAAGATGGCCCCCTACAAGGGTGGAACTCACGCCCAGAAGGCATCAGAAACCTTAGAACCTCAGTGCTTTCAGAAACCAATGTGGAACTTGTCTTTTACACTCTCTATCCTCAGAAACTCACACAGAGCAATCTCATTTTTCCCACCAGCATGGAGAAAGCAGATAGTCACAGAGATCCCTTTCTGTCTGTGATGAACAGCTGTGGGTCTACAGATGTTGGGTTTCATTTGGTGGAGCGCACCATTGTATCCTCTGTGTTAAAAGGTGCTGGGCTGGGGTTTGATGTGCTGTTGTTAAGTGGCATAGCTCCATTTGCACTTCTTGGAGGTCTGCACCGGTTTCTCTGTCTGGGTTTGTCCTTTTGCTAGCTGAGCTCAGTGAACTTAGGTTCATACAGAGAGCACAGGCTTTGAAGTTATCTGAGGCAGGTGTCAATGTTATCATCAATAGCACTTCTGACACATGACTTCAACTGGGATTCTAACTGCATTTTTGCCAATACACAATCCTTTAACTTCCTCTAACTTAGCATAATTGCATTACAGGAATTTCAAGGAGTTCTTTGAACCAAGGTACAATTAACATCCTTTCAAAGAACATTCCCACCCAGCATTTACCCTAGGTAAACTTCCTTTCTGAAGAAACAGTCTGTTTAAGTGTAAATCAGCTTTTTCACTTGTGGAAATAGTTTCCAGTCTCTTCTCAAATACACTTTCACACCAAAACCAGTCTGCAAGGTTTTGCATGTTATAAGGTGCATTTTTAGCTAGAAAGCAGGTAAACAATGAAGTTAATTTTAAAGATTATTAGAAAATGAATCTCTGCCTCTAGATTACTAGCCTAAGAATTCAAGAAAAAAAAAGTTACTGATAATGGATTCCTAGGTAAAATATATCAATTGTTTTCTACTTTCAATCTAAATTTTAAATTGTCCTGAGAAATCCTTACTGCAAACTTTGGCTGACTGGCAAACAAACAACCGCTGTAGAAGACAGATGAAAACCAAACTGAATAAAGCAAAGACAGGATTATCCTGTCTTCTGTCCACTGTTGAGCAAAGAGGAGACTTCGGCCTCCAGAGCTGTCATTTTAACACCTCTACATAGCACTAAAATATAAGTTTAGAAAAATCCAAAGGGTCTTAATCACTCCATGGTGTCATTTAGGACATCATCTGACATTAGCTAATCATGCACATCCTCTTCACTTCCCTAAGTCAGGCACTGCTACTGAATGGGAGAAGATAAGAACCCCATTTTAAAAAGATTTTTAAATGACAATGTTTAATTTCATCATTATTTTTAGGAGAGAAAAACCTTTATAAGCCTTTTAAATAACAATCCATAGCCCTGTGGTAACAGGCTGGCAAGTGCAGGTGAAGGTACGGTGATATAAGAAGCTTTGAAATGTCATAACAAATTCTTTCCTTTCCTTTGTATCTAATCATGCTGTGCTCAAGCCATGTAATTTCCAGAGGCAGCCCATTTGTGTGCTGTGAACATTTATGAGTTTATACATCATATAGTATTTATTATAATTTTGATAGAAACCCAAGAGTTTTAATGGTGAACTTGTATCACAGTTTGCTAAACGCACACGCAGAAGAGCTTGGACTACTGCCTCTATTTTTTTTTTTCCTTGGATTATCAAGGATTAACTTAATGATTTCTGTGGGGAAAAAAAATAAAAGGAAAGAGAGGAGGAGAGGAGAGTTTGGGTCATATTTAAACAAAACAAATAACTTCTAATAGCTAAGTAGATGTGATGAGAATATAATTTCCACAACTTAGAAGTTCAGTTCAGGTTGATTTTTTCCTGAGCCAAATGTGCAGCCTTTAGATGTCTTTTCATTGGAGATCTAATAAGCTTCATCTCTTTTCAGGAATATCTGACACTATGATTAAAAACAACCTCCTTTTTTAGTCAGGAAAACACCACTCATGGATAACACATAACCACATTTGGCTCCTTCAAAATATCACTTACCTGTCAAGCCAGGGTCACACATTTGTTCCTGGACTGCAAGGGAAGCTGGGCACCATTGGATAATCCATTTCCAGAGTTCAGGGCCTGGAATAAGAAATCTTAATGATCTTTAACTTCTGGGTTTAGTGGTTTACGCTACTTATTTTGATATTTCTTGTTCGAGTCCAAAGCAATAAAAGTGCTTATAAAGTTCATCCTACATCTGGCAAATACATGGTAGAGGAGATCTAAATCTGTGTTCCGGAACTAATTCTTTCAAAATGGAGTCAAAGGAGGATTTAATCAAGTAGAGTTAATAAATTCACCAAGCCCTTATGATCACTATGGTCATGCTTTTAGAAAAGATCACAAATCTCAAAGACAGCTGCTCTCAAAAAAAATTAAAAAAAAACCAGAAAAAAAAAACAAATAAAGTGGAACAAGCTTAAGCTCCCAGAAACTTGTTTCTTGCTGTGCTAGCCCAGATTGTGTCTGGGGTGAGAAGATAAAAAGCACTGGATTCACACTGCTCCAAAATTGAAGGAGAGCAGGGGTGAATCAGGCCATTAAATTTGTAATCAGATCTGTTGATTGTCTGTAGTGCCTTTAGTTCTGCTCTGTTTTAAAATAACTGGAATTTTATTTGAAAAGAGAGCATATACCTCAAACAGACTAGCAGTCCTGGAAAGCTGTTTGTAAAAACTGAATTCTCAGATTGTCAGATAATTTCTTAAAAATTTCTGTTCAAATTAGTCCATTACAAAATCCATAGGGGAACATTCCTGGGAAAGATTTCAACGAGTGAGCATCTCTTTTCCACTGAGATCAATGTCTTCCAACCTGTTGCATTGGGCAGCGGTGGGTGTGAGGGGAGCAGCCATGGGTGTGAGGGGAGCAGTGGGNGTTTGTTTTTCATTTGCACTGACAGATGACACCTGCTGGTCCATCCTTCCTTCCTTCCCAGGGAAAAAAAATAGCCTAACCCTTCTCAGAATTTATTTAGCCAAAGATTCACATTTTCCAATGAGAGAGAATGGATTGTTCATGCTAAAACAAATGTGTGTTCATTTACTTTTGCTCATGCTTGTTTTCATAGTCCTTTCTTTGTCACAAAGACATTAAAATAAAATTAATATTTTAAGTTACTTATACATAGATATGTTTACATATGCAGACACACATGAGGTCAGATATGAGGTTAAAAAGTTTTTTCAATTGCATACATAACATACTTTTGCATAATTGCCCAAATAAGCTTTAATAACAAAGAAGTTAGCAAGTCCTTCCTGGGAATAACCTTAAACAACACTGCTTTAATCATTTGGTGATCAACCTTGGATAGGAGACAGAGAGCATTATGTATTTCCCCCCACAGCTATGGAGTCATTTGTCGTGTACATTATGAGTATATAGAAAGGACATTCTTTAAACAAAGGCAGAAAGAAATAAAGTCATCCTCAATCACTGTCATGAATATTCTGCTTAATTGCTGATGGCTTTTATTTCACTGCAAGGAAATGCCCAGTCTGCTGTCTTGTGGCCAGGCATTGCAACAGATCAAAAGCTACAGTGGGCTCTTACCCTTCTCTAGAGGTCCTGAAACAAGAGCAGAACGTGCCAGTTCAGACCAAAAACTGCAGTGAGGGGCTGCAGGAGGAAACAGATTTCTCCCTGAGAAGGCACAAGACAAATACCCTTCCCACTCACTCTCCCGTGATTGAAATGACACAGTGCCACATCATTCTCTTACACATGACTTTTACAATCACAGCTCATTATCCTTGACCTGTCCTTAATGCTGTGCCTAAAGTAAAGGCTGAATAGACTTTTTGACTGTCCTGTTCCCACAGAAAACTTTTGTTTTTCCTGTCAGAAGCCATATAGTTTTTTAAAGTGTCTACCTTGACAATTCCAAGAGACCTTGGCTGTATCAGCAAAGAGTTCTATTCTTTTAAAAGAAATATCCCCCAGCCTTGACAAGAAGTAAATACATCACCTAAAGCTACCTCTGCTTTTCTACTGTGTTTGACATCTGAAAGGAGATCCAGGGTGTGTGGCTGGCTGGCCCTGGAAGAAATGGTAATTCTGTCCTAATGAGGATAACAGGCAATTCTGGAGGGAATCCAGTCTACAGGGAGAAGAAATCAGATTCAAAGACCATGCTGATGTTGGTTGCCACATGTTTTGGTCTTCCCATTTTAGAAAATTCCACATTCCTTTGAAGCGCCCACAGAAACATCTGTGGATTTGAGGGTTGATCCTTGTTAAATGTTAACTACTTAATGCCACAGAGCAGGATCTCTCAGCAGAGCCTGTCATTTATTTGAACAAAATACTACAAAAGAAGCAGGGTAAGTTTTGAAAAGCTGTCTATCCAAAACTTAGTGAACATAAATAATATATTTCTTCCTGGCCTTGGTCTGCTTTAACACAGCAGCAAAATAGCAGCCTTGCCATTGCTGCTGAGTGCAGCTAATGGTCTTTTTTGTCTAAATTACAGTTAGTCCCTCTAAAAGTGTGTTTCCTGCCAAGTGTGGTTTCACAAAACGCTGAGTCAGAGGAGCTGGAGGGAGGGACCAACAGCAGCAACTGCAGCTGGACACGGGCCCATGGCATTATTGGCACTTCTAAAATAAGGTTAGGAAACAAGAATGTTCCTGGGAAAAAGGTGCAAAACCAGAAGGCAAATGAACTGTAAGGCAGGGTAAGTTGCAGTGTATTATTTCCCAGAACGGAATATCATACTACAGTTGTTTGATGACATATAGACTAATGTCTTAATATTTAGGAGTCGGTCCTTTAAAATATTCATGTGCTTCCTGTTGGACTAAGGACTCAGATGCAGTCAGGTCGCCATGCATCAACACAGTGGTCTGCCCCAGGAAATCTGAGGCAATTTGCTCTAGTTCAGGGTTCTACAAGAGAGACTTAAGTAAGACAGCTCACTTTATTTTTGCCTGAGGACATGCACGTTTGCAGCTATTGTACTCTGACTGATAAACTGTGGCTGTTAATTCACACCAGAGGACACAAACTCTGAATGCTTGTGAGGGTGTTGGCCAACTTTCTGTCTTCCAGCTGGGATAAGAGTTGTGTCACCTCATCTACCTGGACTTGCTTCCACACAGAACCATCTCTGAAAGACAGAAGATGACAGGGCCACAAAGGCAGCAATGGCGATGATGAGACAAGATGAAATTTTTTTTTTTTTTTTT
>VZRX01020145.1:222495-245821 GCA_013398075.1 Notiomystis cincta
GCGAGTGGGTGTGTGGGAACAAGGTAGTTTTTTTTTTTTTTTTTTTTTTTTTTTTTGCATTTCACATCTGGAAATGGAAATAGGAAAAAAATTAAAGAAATTGAGGTGGTGTTAAACATAGTTTAAATAGCTCCCAACTTCTCTGGCCACTTGTTCCTGTTCCCTGTCACCCTCAGTTGTTGTGACTGCAAAGCATAAGTGAGAGCACAGAATGAACAACATAAGGGGTCACATGCATTTGCAAATTAGTCCCTACCAAAACTCCTTGTTTTTCACCCAGAAAAGTAATTTAGCTCCATGTACAAACTCTGGGGTCAGGGTAACAAATAGGGCAAGAACAAGTAACTGCAGGGCTGTTTCAGTCAGCACAACAATGGAAAAATCTCCATATAACCACAACCACCTTCTTAACTTTCAATGTCTTTTCCTGCTCCAAGCTCTAGTTCTAGCCATCCATGACCTGATCTTGTTTCCACTTAAATAAACTGTAAATTTGCCATTAACCTTGATATAAGTAAGATTGATTCTTGATATTGTCAAGGATATGATTTTCCACATTTCTCCAAGGGTAGCATCAAGGAGTACATCAGCATTACTGAGACCAGTGCACCACGCTGGCTGCCCTGTAACAGATACTTGGTCCCCAAGAAATCAGAGGCCACACTCCAACAAGCCCACCCATACCCCACAGAAAGGTTCCCAACACCCCAGCATGGGAGAGCAAGGACTCAGCAAACCTCGGGTGACCCCACAGAAGGACACATTGCTCTTCTGCAGAACAGCCCTTTTATTAAGGCAGAAGGTGTGTCCCATGCACAGGGTGGGGTCCCGCAGCAGCTGCTGCCAAATGAGGGCTGTTCTGCCCTCCAAATCCCTCCACAAAAGAAGGGCCACAGGAGGAGGAAGGGAAAGACCACATCAGCAATCACAGAGATAGCCTTCAGTTACAGTGAAACCACATGTGAGGCTACCAAGTTCAAAGCAAAAAAACACCAACTTGCTTTCAGCTTTGCTACAAGTAGAAAGCCATGGCCAAGAGGGCTGAGCCTGGCTTAACCCTGCAACCTAACACAAGTGCTCAGCAAATTCTTTGCCCAGAGTAGTGAAGAGGCACAAGTGCCTCACACTGGTCCTTGTTATCTCAGTGAAGAAAGTAATCACAGCAAGACGTTCTTTTTACCCTGGTTACTATTTTCTCCTGATCTGTTTCTCAACTTTGAAAGGCTTTAGAGGTTTTAGATACAACCTACTCTTTCTGTTTCTTTTTTTTTATTTCTCTCCCTGCTCATACTTTAAAAGATTGTTGATGCAGATAAACAATTCAAGGGGGAAAGGCTTATGACTCCTTATGTCCTTTTATAACCTTAAACATCATTTGTGGAACAGAATCAGCAGCACTGACCTGGAGGGGTGTTTTGAGAAGCCACTAATAGATTGGTACAGTGAAGGTTCAGCTCTGATGCTGAAGGTCCTTTATGGAGCCAGTTATACAATGAAATAATAAGAAGAATAATTTATATAACTGTTTTCTGTATCATACTTTTTCTTTCAGAGTTGTTAGGTTTTGGTTGGGCTGCTTTTTTTTCAGGAAATATATTTGTTGCATTTAGCTGACTCTTGGCCCAGATTTTCACTTGTAAAGAATGTCACAATCTAACAGCCTAAATTTATTCATGCTTGGTTTATTTATTTTCTCTAAGGAAACATTTTGCATATCAATGGAAAGTACGAGGGCGTTTCCCTCGAACCTTATATTAGGGTAACTGTTAAAGGACGCTGCTCACAGTGCACTGAGGAAGAAAATGATACAGAAGTTTTGGGCATTCAAATGTCAGGCTGGACAATTGTGTGTGGCAGGAGCAACCTGTGGGCTTTCTGCTGATGGCTCAGCTCTATTTTACATGTACTTTTTATCACTACATTTTATTGTTGTTCATAGTAGCTCATTTATACATTCCTTTTCATTCCTTAATATTTTTCCAGATGAAAATCTGCCTGAAGCGTTTTATGTACTGATAGACGTTCTCCTCTTCTTTCTTTTGCTTTAAGTTTTATTTCACTTGTTTTTTGTGAGAAAACTAGACAAAACTGATAATCTGGGGTATATAAGGACGACAGAGATACAAACATCTAAAGAGAGAAATGGGACCATGGCTCAGGAAGGCAATTCAAGTTCGTACAAACACCAAGTAAAGCGGCCTGGAATGCACGGAAAGTCCCTCCAAAAGAGGTAACTGCTTAGTAAGCCACTTTGTCTGCGGCTGGCTCGTTTATTTCTCTTTCCTGTGCATTTCTAAGTGTTCTTCCAGATGTCTCCCTCATTTTTCCTCATATCCTATCACGACAGAAAGGTAACAAGGTGCAGGGTCTCCAAAGTGAACAGGCAGATTTGCGCAGCTTCACAGTTGTCAGTTTTGTTTGGATTGTGTTTTCCTCTTCTGTCCAATTTCCAGCCTGTGGCTGCTGAAACAGTTCAGAGGAGCTGACAACTGTGCGATACTCTGTTAACAGGGGGCAAGTGCTAAGAGGAAAACACCCATTTTTCTACTTCCAAGACTGGAAGGCACATTGATAAACATGCAGCGCACTGCTACTCACAGAAACCAGTTACAAATGAACGTTAAATCTCTTTGCTGTCTTACTTCTTCTAGAAGTGCTAAAGAGGTAGCAATGTAAGGCCTGGATTATGCAGAGACACTTGGAAAAGTTATGGCCTGCTAATAGCCCATTTAACATGTTAAATGAGCATAAATAAATGTAGGATTGTGTGTCTCACAAGATTTAATTTTATGCTAGTTTCTGTACTCATCGATTTTCCCCTTTTCTTTCCTTGAAGAGCACCCATAAAGGAAAACCCTATAGGCTCAGTTTCTTCACATCCTCATAAGGATGCAAAAGGACATTTAGCTGCTGTAAGCCCCTACATTTTTAGCTTTAAGGGAAAGCAGGACTAGAATACCAATGTAAATGGGCATTATTCAGAGCAGCTGCCTCTGGGCATAGCATCTCTGCCTCTCTGCAATGAGCTCCCTCATTAGCTGGCAGGAAGGAAGGGGTGAGGCTGGGAGGAGTGGGGCTGACAGACAGTTCTCTATTGACTGGTGGGGATGTCTCCCATGGGCTCTTTGGAAGGCTGGTGAGGGCTGCTGCTGCTCAGAGGCACTTGAACCTTGAAGTGCTAGGGTTTTGTCTCATCCCCTCTGTGGACTGGTTGGCATTTCTGGTAATTTTCGATTTGTAAGAGCAGATAATGGGGAAGGAGCACAAAAGATCCATTTTGAAAAACAAATGTGCATTTCTAAGCAGAAGGAAGGATTTAAGTAATCACATACTTGTATAATTTTGAAATGGCTAGGCCTGGTGCAGGGTCAGAAATCATACCCCCTATGGCACCTTAATATTGGCAAAGATGGTTTGATTTGGTTCCATTGTTTAGTTGGTTTGTTGTTTTTATTTTTTTTAAAATAACTCAAGATTTTCCCTGGACTGAAAAATATATGAGTTGTATCTCAGTAATGCAGATTAATGACTGGTAGCAGCTAACTTCAGTTTACCCTAAGTCTAATATATTTGAAATCTGATTTTTTTTTTTTTGAGAAGGATAGGTTGTTAAATACCATGATGCCTTCTTAATATTACACCACGTATTGTTTCTGCTGAAGTCATAGAACCATAGAATAGTTTAGTTCATGCAATTATGTATTCATTGCCAACTCCTAGAATTCCATAATCTTTTTTGGATAGTGCACAGAGTTTCTTAATAGCAAACAACATTTTTTATAGCTGGCCCTGCTCTGGAGCATTCCAAAGTCTGATATTTATGGGTAGAAGAAAGTTTGATGATGTTCCAGTAACAACCAGGACAACCTCTAGACATAAACCTTATTTCACAGACTGAGCCACCTGCCTGTTATATTTTTGTGTTCACTTTGAAACCAGTAGACAATATATTTTAAGTAATGTGTCATTAAATGCAGTACCTTTTCAGATTAATAGTGTTATATATTCCTCATTTTTATGTTAGGGTTGCCCCATTGATCTTAAGTATGAAGTTGAGGTATACTAGGGCCAGACTGACTCCTGACATTGCAAGATACTAAAAAAGCCTTGTAACAGCAGCTGAGGATTTCCATGCAAGTTCTTTCATACACTGCTCTTGTGTAGTAAGAATGAGGTCAATATAGCAACTTCCTTCAGTGATTCATAGGTGTGGTAATTGCCCCATGGGACCACTGCAAGTTGGCAGAGCAGAGCAGACTTGCTCCTCCACCATTGCCCACAGGGCCTGATTTCCTTTTTGTCTCCTAAAGATGGAGCATTTTTTCTGTGAAAACGAGCTGGCCATAAAGTGCAGCAAGAAAATAAAAGGGTGACAGCATTTTTTGATTTTTGCATAGCTGCATTCATTGCTATGTTTCACTGTGGCTCCAAGAACTGTCAGAAGACTGGTGCTCTAGACACAGCACTGCCAGCTGCATTCATCAGGCCTCCAAAGAGGCAGAGAAAGCTTCAGCCCACAAGTATTAAAAACCTTCAGACCCAGCGTCTCACTAAAATTAATGAGCCAAAGTCATCAGCATGCTCTGACTGTTCTGCACTGCCCCAGCTATAGAAAGAGGATGTAAAACTAGTCTGATGGGTCAGACAAACACCATTTGAGATTGTTTAGTATTTCTAAAGAAGCACAAGAGGCTCTGGAAGACCTGATCCAGGCTGTTCCTAATTCCTTCTCTAAGTCATGACGGTATTTAACTGCTAACGTTGCCAAACATATTGAAAAATGTAGTAATATGGAAACCACACGAATTAAGACATCTAGATTGTTCTCTACCTTAGTCTGCTAGTATTGATTATACTTTATAAAGCATGCAATAATGTTTCTGAGCATGGCAGTAAAATACACTGACAAGTCTTCAAAATCATGCATTCGAGTGACATGACTATTCTCAGTTTTTGAAGGAATTTGGCCATAAAAATTACCTTCTTCTCAATAAAGAGAAGAAAATATTACTTGCTAGATCCACAAAAGCATTCAGGAGCCATTGCTCAAAAAAATAAATGAGAAATAAGTGTTTAAATGGCTTTGTGGATTCAGCTGGTATGTAAATGACAGAAGTTTCTACTTCTCCTAGACTCCTTATTACAGATAGAAGATAACATTGATTGCAAAACCTGTAAAATATCAAGGGGGCAGGAGGAAAACCTTCCCATGCTGAGATTTCTGGTATCCATAGCACTAGGATTATATCTCCTAAGTAATGTAGTTGGGGTTTTGAAACAATTTCTCCTGATTTTCAAAAAGGAATGTGTGCTTTCAGAAGCAAAGCTTTCATCATCTGATTCCTCAGTTCATTCAAGGGAGCATATGGAAAACACACACATCAATATGTCAAGCAATGGTTTGTAGCAAAGTAGGTGTTCTGGACAATTGAAATATTTTCTTAATTTTTCCCTCTTTAGGAAGAATTGATCTTCTGTCCCTGAAGTATCTCCAGCCCCTGTGGATTTCAAAATGGCTTTTAGATACATGACTCAGTTGTCTTTATTCTCCACACAAATTGCCAACAATTTTATTAAAATATTATACACATGAAAGAGAAGAAAAAATCTCTTTTTGTCTGTTCACCTTTTATTTCATATGTAGGAAGTAGAAAGCTGTGCTCACTAGGTTAGGAAAGACCTCATTAAGTCAAGGCACTGAAATATCTACAGTTTAACCTGTTATGGAAAAGGAGGACAAAACACATTCACAAATAATATAATCATCACATCAAAAAGAGGTTGTCAGATAAACTGTCACAAATAGCAAACAGTGAGCTGTAAGTTTAAGAAAAAACTCCTGAGTAAAGGATCTGTTTCTTCCCTCCTTAACAATACCATAAATAAAAATAATTCTGAAAGTTCATGGAATTACACCAATATGGGATAAGAAAGCATCAGATTAATAAAATGCACATTGCATCAACTCAAACAAGAGATTCTAGACGGATTAGGAATAAAAGCATTTTTGAGCACATCTCACCCAGATTGCAGGCACATTCCTGCCACTGTATCTGTAACATGCCCTGCTCCCTTCAGAAGCTCTTGCAGTGCACTGCTCCTGTTCCAGATATGAGGGCAGCATCCAGCATTTGGCTAGACCATCAGAGCAGAAGCCAGAGCAGCTTCCTGCTGAGCAGAGCTGAATAAAATTATCCAGAGGACTTTAGTAAAAATTACTGATCTTCAGTAAAATTACACAACAGATCTTGGTAAAAATTAATTGCATGGCCTAGTCCAGAGCACAAAGGAAAGCAGCACCAAACAAATAGCAGCAGAGTTTGGCCCACATTGGAAAGAGCTGATTTTGATGCTGGTCAAAATAAAAAAAAAGGCAGGAGGTGCAGGGGGGCTGAAATTTATTTTGTTACTGATTCCAGCAGGAAGTGAAAGCAGATCTTTCTTTTAAGGCTGTTTGTTGAGTCATACTCTTCTGAAATTTTCTTCTTTGTATTTCTGGGAATTATATGCAGTGCCAAAGTACCTTCTTGTTTAAACAATGTTTTGGATTGCCAGAGTGATGAGGGATGTGTGCCATGTCACACAGTTTCTGTAGTTCTGCATAAAGAAGCAGATGAGGCTGGTTTGACCACTGTAGAAACCTCAATTATATTGAAGGTTCCTTGTGTTTTGTAGCACTATAATCAAAAGGTTCTGTATAATTCAACATCACTAGAATAATGGCTGATTTGAGAAAGTACAGGGATACAAATAGGAAACTGAAGAAATTAAATTCAGCAAGACTCTGTAAGACTTTAGTGGGATTATGGAAAACACAAAACTATTCAGGCAGCAGGCTGGGTTGCCTAGAAATGGGGTAATTGTTTAAGGTAGCTAAAAAAGAAGTCATTTATGCTCCTGGGGCCTTTATTGTTAACAGACTGGTTATCTCTTAATTTTCTACTTTTATCAAAGTGCAGGTGAGCTTCACACAGTATAACCAAGTCACCTCACTCTGTAAAATTGTATTGTTTTGTGCAGTAGATACCCACATTTCCATGGAAAGGGATTCATTTTTCAGAGAATTATAGCCTTTGGAGGGAGAAAAGACCTATTAGGTCATAAAATCTGTACCTCTGCCAGTACAGGATTTGTTGCATCGTCTATGTATATTCATTAGTGTTTTGTTCAAGCTGTTTCTCAAAGAAGCAAGGGGACTTCCAGTGCTGAACCAGGGAAGCAGAAATGTGGCTGAGTTGATCTCACCAGACAGTCTCCCCTTATACCCTCTCTACCTTTACAAGTGTTATTATTAAATATACATTTTTCACTTTCAGAAATGCCCCCGTGCTAGCCAGATGTTTATTACAATTCCATCTTAATTTAAATTAAAAATGTATTCTTTCAGACAGCTTTTGTGTCTCATATTTGGGCAGAATTGAGGTTACTGAAATTTAGGAAAAGAAAATTATTCCTTTCTGAACTTTTCTATGTCTCTGAATACGGTAACCAGGATGTAGGGGTTGACAGATGAAAACTTTGAAGAAAAAGCCATGTACTATATATCAACATGATGTAACATTTCACCTGTCTGTGTCTTATTTGAATTTCAGACAAATTTGCATTATGGAAATTTATCTCCACTTTTGAAGAGGCTTCAACCTATGCTCTAGATCAAATGAGAAATTGCATATCATTAAAGTCAAGCACAAATAAGGGCTAAAGGTCAAGCATGTATTAAACTGTTGTTAAACGTCCTTAATGAACGTGATAGTTCAAGAAAAATAGAAAGATATGTACAATTTCTTGTTCTCATTCATAAATGCTTTTCAGTATAAAAATGTACTAATTTCATCTAAATCCAAATTTCTTCCATGGTATTCAGCTCAGCTGTGCAAATATAAAAGGATTTATTAAGAAGCACATAACTATAAACCTCATCAAATAAAATCACATGGAATTTCACATAATTTCATAGTAGACACGAGTCTTACTTTCTGCAAGCTAAACTCAACATTATTTTGGATTTTTTAATTTTACAAAAGGCTTTGTATGAATTTCCAAAGGTGTTTTGGGGTTTATTTTATTAGTGTTCCTATACTTTTGGAGGATGATGAAATTAATATGGTCTCACTGATCTAGTGATAATCAAAATCTCCGTGTCCACACTGGCCACTCAAATCATCTTAGTGTTTTCAGGGGGATAAAATTGCTAAGATAATTTCCTTGGCTCCTTGTCCACAGAACTAATTGCTTAGTTTTATAAGCCAATTCGTTGTGTGTTTTGGCCACTTTGTGTTGACCAGTCCTGGTATTTTAGCACCTTTCTAAGAAAAAACCCCCGTGCATTAGGGTTGAAGCATGTTGAATTTTTTTTTTCTGGTGAAAGGAGAGCAGAGCCTACTGTCATCTTTTGCCACTCCACTTTGTCATTTAGCTTTGTTAAAAAAAAAAAAAAAGACAACAAAACCCCCAAACATTAGCAATTTCAACCTGACTTCTCTGAGTATAACACGAACATATTCAGCTATTGAAAAGCCTTTTCAGTGGTGCTGGGCAGTGGCCATCTAGAATAACAAGCAGGAAAGAGACTTTCTGTGTGTGTGTTCATATTTAGGAGCATACCATACCTCACGGGTCTGCATGAACTTTCAGCATGTTATTAAAAAAGTTGCAAGGTTTATAAAGCAGAGGTGCTTCTAGATGGTATCATATTGGCCAGCCACACTGGTGCTGTAATCAACAAAATTGTTCAGCCTGGAGCTCTTTCACTATAATCAGGAAGGTGGGACTGACAAGGTGTTTTCAAAACCCTCTGCTAGGGAACACACATTCCCAGTTATTGAAAAATCAGATCTGTCAAACTTTTGGCTTCCTACGTGTCTGTATTCCCCCGGGCTTCCAGGGGCAGGTTTCCAGCCAAGATGATGAAGATTGAAGGTGGTTGATTGTCTCCACAATAGCTGGTGGATAGACACTCTGCTGAGGCCTGCCTGTCACATTATTTTTATAGGTTCTGACAACAGCACAGTGGAGTTTATGAAACAGATGATTCATCCTATGTATAGCTTTTTCTGCGTCTGAGATATATATACATATGCATTAAAACCATGGTGGGAACTGTTGTTGCAGAATATGCCTGCATAAAGAGAGACAGTAATTCTTCCTGAAGGGGGGAACCCACAGAACAGAAGCCACACGCTGGCACTCTGAAATGCCGAAATGCCATTCTAATGAGATAAGCAGTGCTTGGAATTTGTGCTCCGCTGTATTTTCAACTGCATTATTTTCTATGCATCTAAAACTTTATTAGTGGGTGTAAGGGTTTGTCTGGGAGTAACGTGCTTTTATTTGTACACTTCTTACAGAAAGAAACACGTTCAAAAGCCCTGATAGTCTGTTCTTTGTTTGAATGATGGTCATGCGGGATTTACAATTGAATTGTAAGGACAGGAGGACAGGAAGAATACAAGTGACAAATACAAGAGTCTCTCTGCCAGCAGGGAAGAAGAGCTGTAATGAGCAAAACTCCCAACTTGATCTAATTTAGAGCTAAGCAGAGCTTCAAGAATGTGTGGGAATTAATCTTTTTATTTATCCAGAATGAAGGAGGAGAATTAAGGGTAAGCGGAATAGCACTGAAATGGACAGATTTGTATTCCCTCCTGAAAAACATTGCATCCAAGTGCCTGACAGCTAAAGTTCATAAGTGCAACGGCAGATTTTTAAGAAACTGTAAGAAACTGTTTGTTCTTTCCAGATGGGGGATGGGAAGGAGGATCTGGGTTTGACCAATAATGTGATCATTGTTGAAAATCAACAGCAGTACAAGAAATGAATGGAGAATATAGTCTTAAGAAAAGGGAAAACAGAAAAGTAAAAAAAGAAAAAAAGAGTAATGAGTTTTCCTGACTTAGGCCCCATCTAAGCAAAATGTCTAATCAGAGAGTTAAGGATTTGCAGCGTTTGGCCTCTCAGCTTGAAGAGGTGTGATCAGCATGCTAGAATGGTTATGCTCATCTGGGTTCCTACAGCTTCCAAACAGCCATATCAAAACTCCACTTGCCTGCTCAAGCAATTCAGTTCCAGCCTAAATAAAATTAAATATATGAATGACTCATAGAAATAATTCCATGCTGAGAATCTCATAATGTCACTACTGTTCTTTGATATAAGCCAGGTCACATAGTTGGACTTAGCTTGCACATAAACTTATTCCTATAGTTGCTGCCTTTTTGCACTCACATGCATTTTTATGTTCCCTTCTCCACAAGCTTCTTTCATCTTTCCTTTTGGCAGCTTGCCAGTATAGTAGCCAGATCCCCTATTATATGCCAATTAATCTCTCCTTGATGAATTTGAGTCATTTGTATTTTATTGTACACAGTATTTCCATACATCACGGCAAAAAGTAGTATAAATAGGGCGTGGGTTGGTCAAGTATAAAGGCTTTTTTGTCCTATACTAGATGCATATTTATCATTTCAAATTAAAATAACCAACATTCTGCTACAGTAATCTTTTCCATTTTATTTGAAAAGCTTTTTAATAATTTTTTTCCATCGAAATGCTAACAGTGCAGTTTGCCATATTTTGGTTTAGAAACACAGAGATGAGATGTAGAGTTACTATACTGTACAGTTCTTACAACTAGAAGTAATGTTTTTAGTAGTATAATAGTCTGCAATCAATTAAAAAAAGGCAGTTGTCTCCAAGGAGGTTTCAGCATATCTGTGGCCTCTGCTCAGAGAAGAGCAGGTTTGCTCCTATTAACAAAACACCAGGAGAGTTTTGTACTCCCACCAAGGCAGGGCCATGTGTGTGGAGCACAGTCAGAAAACATTTTAATTGGATGCCCACAATGGATTGTCAAATCTACCTCTGCTTAAAGCATGCACTTAAATCCAGTTGACTTTACACACTGCTCCTGTGAGGTAAACAGGGTGTTCAAGCACAGCTGAGCTGAAGACTTGACTTCAGCCTCCTTAGAGCACAGTCCCACACCGTGGCTGAAGTGACAAATGCCTGAAAGATAGAGATTTTGCCCTGTCTTTTCTTCCCTTCCTTCTATTCCCCTTCATGCTTTTTCACTAGATACTTACCCTCTTCCCTGCATCTCATCAGATTCAGTGCTTGGCAGACCCCTATGTAAATTCCTTCAGTTTGCTTTACAAACAGAAAAATTCCATATTCTTTTTTTTCCCTGGTTATATTCTGCCATTTTCTTTAGTTGAGGTGCTGTCACCAAAGCCCAAAGTAAGTGGGTAGCCAGGAGCAAGAGGAGGAGAGCTTGGAGAACAGGCAGGGTCTGCACCCTCCTTACAGCTGCTCTTAATTCATATTGGGTTGCATTAGGTACTCTCTTAAAAAGTAAAGTGACTTCTGAAATTGCAACATAGTGCCACCTCTTTAAACACACTTGTGTTCATAAGGGCATTGGCTGATCTTGTTCCAGATTCTCCAGTTCCAGTTATAAAACCCTGCAAAGGCATTTCATTGCATAATATTATTATGATGCCTAGATGCTTTGCTCAAAAGTCAAAAGGAATTAAAGCTCTGTTACACAGCAAAACTGTGTACCCAATTAGAATACATAAACTGTTCAGACAGAAATGTCTGTGTGTTTAAGAATAAGAAGGATTTAACTTTTAACCAACCTTAGAACACATCCTTGTATGTATCCTTTACTTGTTAATCTGATTTTATTTAGTTCTAAAAAGGGGCTTTGCATGCTAATTCAGATTAATCAGGTCTGACTGCATGTAATTAAAAATTAGTAAAACAAAGGCAGACCCTAAATCAATTCTTGAAGAACATCTTCCTTCAACTACAAAAGATTAGACTTTATGCATCAGTAGCTCTGAAAGGAAAAACAGTTATTATTGAAGAGTATGCTAACATTTTATCATTAAAAAATGAAGCACGTTTGCCTAACAAAATTAAATGATCCAGACAATAAAGCACATTTGCCGAGATCAAGAATGATAAAACCAACAGTAGAGTAAAATCCAATGCAAAAAATATTAAAGCCCATTACTGCAATGAGCTTTTGGCAAAGGACCTCTGTGCAATAGAGGTCATATAACATTTCAGTGTTTGCACTGGATATAACCCAGGGAATTCATTCCAAGCTTACAGTGGAAAAAATATTGGTATTTTTTGTGTGCTTCATAAACAATGTAACCTGCACCTTAAATTGAATTAAAATTAGGAAATTCTCCTTAATCACCTAGTCTTCTTTTTTTCTAATCCATTGAATTTAATTAATTAATTGAATTCTTTTAATCCATTTTGAATTTGAGAAGCTTTTTTCACCCAGTTTAGTTTTCTGCAGTTGGATACTACTATCACAACAAAATATCAGAATTTCCAAAGCTTCTTTATAATTTCTTTAGATTTATTTTTACAAAAGAGACTATAAAAAGAACTTTCAAATCTCTGTAAAACAAAATCTTCGTTATGGGGATGGTGAAATGACCACAGCAGACACGCAAGAGTTTCTTTCAGAGCTAAAGTCATGTCTTCCGTTATTTTATGTGAAAGGAGAAAAGGAAGGTTAAAATCCAGCTCTGTCCCCAGAAAACAGGCCTTCTTCTGCTCTTTGCAAATCCCACTTGTGTTACTAAACATCTTCCAAAGGAGTCTTCAGCCCACTCTTGAATGTAAATAAGAATTCCCCTGCTCCTCCCACTCCGTACAGGTATCGGGTCCAGAAACATCAGCCTGGCAGCAGCTATTACAACTGCAGTGAGGATATGATCATATTGGCAAGGAAAACCCTCCTCTGGGACCTGAATATAAACCACTGTGGGTGTCATGGCCCATCTAGGATAATCTCCAGGAGGGATGAACCTGGAAGGGTTGGCTTGCTGTGGTGCCTCCTCTGCGGGTGAAGGAGCTCACAGGTGAAGGGCAGAACACCTGGCAGTTGCCTCCAGCAGCTGGCATTTATTTGCCACACAGCTGGCAAGGATGTTGCCCACCAACTCAGGGAGCAAATAGCCCCAGAGGTACAAGTAGGAAAGAGAGGCATTGCTAAATCATCCTTTGAGATCAGCCACAGAGTGGAGGCTTTTGTCCCATAATAGGTATTTATTGATGCTAAAATTCCCCAGTTTTCATTAAAAAAATTAAATTCAGTATATTGAAATCAGCTCTTTGTAAGGGCATCCAGTCTGAAAAAGTCTTATTTACTTCTTTGGGATCAGCATTTTAAGATGAACACTGTCTTGTCCAGGTTACCCTCCAATTATTAATGGTTGCTGCAAGCATTTGTCTGACAAGGGATTTCAGAATGCATACAGTTACAGTTGCACATATATTAAAATATAGAGCTTAAATTTATCTCAGGACACATAAGACATCCTCTGGGAAAGCTGCACAATGCTTTCTATTTTTGGCAATAATTAAACTATACTATGAAGAGTTATTAGACTAAATGACACTGTAAACCCCAAAAGCAAAATATCTAACATCACAGTATGATGTTCTTAGTCCTGTCTCATATCTCATTCTTTTCAGCTCTACTGCAAATGAAAATTGGAGTCAATGGAAACTAAAAAGGTCTTTTTTACGCATGGAATAACATATTAATTCAGTGAGAAAATAAATACTGTTTACCTTTTTCTGTTTAAAAATGTAAATTCTTCCTGCTGCATGAATTTGTAAAGTAAAATTGCTCAGTACTTATACATCTCTCATGCTTATCTTCTAAATCAACAGTGATAAAACCAGAATTTTGAAAGTAATAGAGTATATAATAGGAAATTTCCTGTGTCACTTGCATTAACACAGTGCTATGAAGTCCAAAATATAAAAATATAAACTACGATTCTGACAATAGTCACTTGGAAGATAAACTTATCATGGATTATATATCTTCTTTTAAATAATGCATCACACGCTTTTCTGAACCACTGCAGTTCCTTCTCAAGGTGTTGTAAAAGCTGAGCAACCTGAAGCATATTTATACAGATTAAGTGGTTTCTAATACTCCAAAGAGCACTTAATCTGCATGAATGTGCTTCGGGTTGCTATGTGCTTCTAAAGCCTGAACAAGGAGCCTAAGTGATTCTGAAAGTCTGCTGCAGATTAGTATTTTGGTAAGTCAAACAAAAGCAAAAATGGAAGAAATATGTTAATTGGTCCTGGCAAGCAAGACAAGCAACTGGCAATCAGAGGCTTTCCAGCCTGAGCTTCTTATTCTCCAGCCATGTCCTTAAAACGTCTCAAATTATACTAATAATGCAAGTTATTATGCTAATATAGACTCAAAAATGGGATAATGCTGGAAATGATGTATCCTTGATAAAAATGTTCCATAATCACCATGACTAATGTTTATTAAAATGCTGCCCTAGAAACTGAAGCAAAGGCCAGCTGGTTTATCTTAAGAGTTCTGCTGTAGCATTTTTCAAATATTCTGTGTTTATCGCTTTTCTAGCAGACCATCTAAATGAGAAAACAGTGGTAAAACACTTGGCAAAAAACCTTCAGATTCTGACACCTTCCTCTGGCAGAGCCAGGAGGTGGTTATTCAATAGATAGCTAACATATCTATAAGGTATGCTGAAAGTGAAATGCAAGTAAAGAGCATTTCAACATAAAACCAACTGATTTTTATATCAGTTCCACACTTTGCCCCACGTTGACTAAAATAAGGGGAAGAAATTACAACAGCAGAATTAGCACAAAACTGATTGCTCTTGCTGACTAATGTGGGGGGACAGACTCAGTTGTGTGTTTTGTGGCAGATGTCCTTCCTCTACCAGTGTTTAAGGACACAAGAAATGTCTTGTGGTGAGCAGAAGGAAGATATTTTCCTACTCTCTTTGCTTCTGGGAAAGGAAGAAACTTCGTGGTAGGTAGGTTCTGAAGGCACTGTGGCATATATGAAATTTTTTAGTCATGCAATTCATGCTGCTATGGAGGATAACTTTGAAAGGCTGTCAGAATGAGGTGTGCTGTCAGCAAGGTGCACTGTTTAAGTTTCATCCAAAATACATACAAAGGCACCAGCTTCTTTTTTTGTTGTTTTACTCTATGCAAAGTAATAGTATGTGGGATCTTGTAGAACATGTAACAAATATTCAGTACAAACTACTTTTCCAGCAACTGGGTCCCAGAGCTGTATAAATATCTCCAGAAAGCAGTGCCCAAGGCTTTAAGAGTATGTGAAATGAAAAGGATACATCTGTCAGCTGATGTGTAGCACAGGAGGCAAACTGCTGAGTGAATTGGCAAGGGAGAACAGAAGATGATAATGAAGACAGCACTAAAGTCACTGGAAGAGATGGAAGGTAACATTTGCTGGTCTTCAGTTCAGCATGGTTCAGAGCGCTGGATCATTTGGATCATTGATTCCTAAGGCATAAAGGTAGTTTCTACACACAGTATTTGTCCCAGATATCTTCTACTGACACCTGTCCTGAGAGACAGAAACAGTTTTCCAAGCTAATAAACAATTCACAAAGTGCTTGCCACAGAGGAGCAAGGAGCATTTGGGGTTCATAAAGGACTAGAATAATAGCTGTAGGGAGAAAGAAAAAGTGAAGGAAAAATGATGTATGGCTCAGAGTTGTCATTTCTTTTTCTTGTTTATGTTTTCTGTAAGTTTATTTACTGTAATCCTAAAACAGCGTTCTAAGCTGACCCCAGCCTCAGGGGGAAAGGGAGGTCTGCCATAATATCTTTGGAAGGGAAAGCTACAAGTCAACAAAAACACAGGCATATAAATGGATGCTTCAACCCAAACAGTTAGGCTAGAACACTGAATTATTTACACAAATACTTTGTGTGGGATGTGCTCTAATTCCAACTGTTCAGAAAGCGCCATATTGAACGATTCCTTTGTATGCACAGGGACAGGATGTTTTCTACCCTGACACCTTAAAATGTTAGAGGTAATAAAATCAGTGCAATGTGCAAAGCATGACACATACCAAAGTGCTCCTTCCTTGCATTTGTCACTTTAATGAAGCCATAAAACTCGGGCTTGCAGTGAGGGTGGAGGAATCAGTGGTGTTTGGGTTTTTTTTTAAATACTTGGGTGGAATGTGGTGAGTTTGGCATGAAGCTGGATAGGTTTATAGGTGGAGCAGAACAGACAGGTCTCCACCCTTTTAGGTTGCTCAAGAGTTGGATGTTAGGATAAAATTCAGAGCTGTAAAAGAGGTTTCCCTGCAATCATTAGTACCCTCTTAGTCTTGTTACTTGGAAATTTTAATATGCCTCTGAGGTGTCCCAGAAATGTAAGTCTGCAGGACAGCCAATTCCCAATAAAACTTCTGGCTTTTGAAAAAGAAAGCTAAAAGGTCCAGTGCCATAACACTGCATTTTATTTGCATGCTGTAGGATGGTTTCTTCTGCATTTCACCACACACTGGTTCCAAAGGAAATTAGACCATATGGTGAGCAATTTGCCCCTGTGTGCAGTTTACATCTTTGCCCCTATCAGGTGTGGATATCACAGCAGGAATGGACTAACAGGATTTTTGTCACTCAGCTGTTTGCCTGCTGAGAAAGGGCACCCTCCCTCACCGCCAGTCTCCATCTCTCCATCCTCCAGACAGCTAAGGGCTAACTTCAGTATGTTGCCTGATGCTTGTCCATCTCTTCTATGCCACTTCAAAAAGGTTACTTTTTGAACTGGTCTTTTCAGAGAGCTGATTGCAGCTTCCCCATTATCCCTGTCGTCCCTGCCTTCTAAACGTACCAGACACAACTTCTGCAGGACTATGCTTCAGCTCCACTAACACCTCCCACCTCCACAGGCCCTGGGCCTGCCACCCTGCTCTCCAGAGGTGCAAACACCATGATTCTCCTTCCAGTGGGCTGTCAGGGCCAAGGGCTCCTACCAGGTCCCAGCACGTTCTTGAACTTCCTTTTTGGGTGCTTAAGATCAGCAGTGGACACAGGGAGCAGAAGGTCCTTGTGAAAGATCTCAGTGTCATTTCTCTTTGTGTGTACCTCTCTTAACCTTGGGAATGGATCACAGCACTAAAGATGTTCAAAACTGCAAGAGTGGTAAGTTCACCAGTATTTTCATAGCAAAATTTTGTAGATCCACATTTCTTCAAAAACTCCCCTTTCTTCTCCCCTTACTTTGCCTTTTTGGTTGAAGCTCTGCCAAGCTAATGAATCCAACAAAAGCAGGAAAAGCAACATAATAACCCAACCAAGACAAAGTAGTTATAAATTATTACAGGCAGCTCCAAATTCAATCTGCTGTTGTCCTGGTGACTGACTGGGAAGCAACAATATTTTTTTTGTTTCTTCTCAGGCTGCAAGATGTCATCCACAATTGTCTGTCTTCTCTCTCCCCCTTCCCCAGCTTTCCTTTTCTAGCCCTTGATGTTTCCCCTTTCCCTCAACCTGTTTTGTAAGGATAAAGCTTTGGAGTTAAGCAATCCTTCAACTTTCAGTGCTATCTGCTACTGTATCTTTTTCTTCACTGTTTCATTATTTTTTAAGAAAGGCTCAGAGGCACTGGACCCTTAGTCCTCTGAAGAGTTCCCTGCTCCCTGAGGTTCTTGTATTTCCTTTTTTACAGGGGTTCATGCAGCCCTGTGTGACGTTAACTCAGTCCAGGAGCCAGTATGCCACTTTGTCACCCTGCTGCTTCGTGCTCCTTCACCTCCCTTCTGCCAGGCACACCAGTATTTCTACAGATGATCTCTGACTCGTGGCAAACAAATAATGAAGCTGACCTCATCTCGGGAAATAAAGCAGTCTTTTACCTGGACACATGGTACCAAAGGGTCTCAGGACTCCATTTCACCTTGGCTTCTCAATTTCACTGCTCCTTTGCTCTCTTTTTCCTTTTCACTCACCCTGTACAAAGGAGAAATCCTCTAATATATATATTTTTTAGAATCCAAACTTATTATTTTTGTGACTTTTCTTCTCTGCTCTCTAAGAATCCTTTTATATTTTCATGTTGCCTGTAGAACACATAAAAGTGAGGCAGTTTGTATGTTCTTCAGTTATAAGAGCAGTGATGGATACTAATATATCACATATTTATTTAAACTCTGTCAATACTCCATCCTCCATCAAGAGGGAGTATAGAAATTTTCTTAGACAAAACATATATCAAGTATGAAAAATTGCAAATAGAGAATGTGTGCACATTCAATGCCACAATATGTTAGAGTAAGGTGTTTATAAGAGCAAATAGAGATATGCAATTCATATCAACCTACCTAGCAGCCTTTGTTTCTTTCAAAAACTTCCTCTTTCAAAAGTGAAAGCACTATCCAAGAGTATTAACACACACTATATTTAGGAATTAGCTGAAGGGGTGGTATAACTGCCTGTAAGGCAACATTTCCAAAATTTGACACGAAGAAGGCACAATGTTCTCTATAAAAGAGGGCTGGGGTGGGGAGATGTTAGGTTCAAATTGTTTGTTGCAATAGCATCTCAGTGCCATGTGTTAGAACAAAAAAAAAGAAAAAAATTACTGTTCCTATTACTAATCAGAGATTATAACAGAGGTGGGTGGTTTTCACTCTCAGTTATATAGGTGTCTCTTATATGGTTTCTCTTTAATTTACTAAACAGGAACATGGGAGTAAATATCTTGGAAGTTTGCAGTTGGGATTTTATAATTTCTGATTCCAATAAATAGTTGTACTGTTATAGGTGATTACTCACATTAAACAAAGAGAAATTGTGAAGATGGCTAGAATTCAATTCAGCAGAGTAAATACTTGTAATTCAGCTATATATGGAATAAATTCTTCTTTAAAATTCCCCTGAAATATGTGTTTGCCTGAACACATACCAAATTTACATCTGAGATCAGAGAAAGACCCAAGAAAGTTATGCCAGTCATATTCTTGGCAGCCATCAATAGAGTAATGCTGTCAAATATGGTATAAATTTCCTATTAACACACTGTACATTCTGCTTCTCTTGCCTCACCCAGGGCCATGCAAACAGGAGTAGGTGTAGGCTGGTGACAGCTTGGTCCACAGGCAGGACCAACAGGTGGCTCAAACACCCAACAGCATTGAATGTGTCAGAGACCCCACAAAAGGCAGATAATCTCCACCAGGAAAAAACAAATGCAGGAGAAGACTCCTTCAGCTGGTATAACACACCAAGGTGTCACAGAATGGCAGGAATAATCCCATGGCCTCAGTGAGCATAGCATGAAACACGTCTGTGAGCAGAGGATCTGAGAAGAGAATGGCAAAATGACAAAGAAGGGAAAAAAGCCAAGGAACTGCATCCAAGAAAGATGGCAAAAAAATAGGTGGGCAATCAAGAAGATATTTGCTGCCATGAGGTCAACAGTTAATGGCACACTCTGCTAATAGCTTTTTGCTCAGCAGGAGTGAGGTTTAAGATAGTTTTGAGAATTTCCATCTGCCTTCCTTTCCTACTGCTATTTTTTCCCCACCACACCCTCACTTTTTCAGGCACTGTTGTTTCTTGCACCCTGGATAGGAGGAATTGTTTCCACTTGAAAATTTAACCAGCATAAATAATAGTGAAAAGAAGGGCTGTTGTGGAAAGAAACACATGAAGAGGTGAGGACTGCTCAAGACAGCACTACTGGAACGTGAACATTGCCATTCTGTTCTGTGTGCCTTCACAGTTACACCTCTTTCCCCAATAGTGCTCTGTTCTAATCCCTTGTAAAGATGAAATAGAAGGGTGTTATCAAATGACTCATCCCTCCTGCCTGCCCAGGACCCCCATACCCTCAGAGGAGAGCAGGCTGGGCTCCTCAGGGAGCCCAGAGAGACAGACACCCACCATTCAGGCATCTGAGACCGGCTCTGCTGGTTGCTTCCCCTCAGTAAGAAATCTGATTCAAAAGGACAAGCTGGGAAAGTCGATGGAATAGCCTGACATGCCCCCTGCATAGACACACTGCTTCAAAAGCAGAGATGAAAGGCAGCCTCACCTTCCTGCTTCCCTCCCCAGGGGTATCTAACCAAGGGGTTGGTTGTTAATATACTCTTTGGGAAACTGGAGTGCTTAAAAACACGTATTAAAAATGAAATGGCCTGAATCACATTTTGGAAAGTGCCCTCTACAGCTGGTACAGGTTGGTATGCATCAAGAGCACTTTCAAACAGAATTAGGTAGTTCTTCCTGGTTTGTGGATTGCAAATCCCAAAAAATTGCAAATCCCAAATTTCGCTGTTTGGGATTGCGGGCCAGATGCCGTAACTGGATCCTTACAAAAGCAGATGCTGGAAGTCGAAAAATAAGCAGAGTTGTTCCAGAGAAATAACACATTGGGAAAGACCACAGAATCCACAAAGCTCACCCCTCTCACCCAGCACATGGTTTAACCCCAGCTGGCAACTCAGTACCACACAGTCACTCGCTCTCTCCCACCCTATCCCCTGGTGGAGAGAAGAATTGGTAAGAAAAGGTTAACTTCATGTGTCGTGATAGGAACAGTTTAATAACCAAAACAAAATAAAATATAATAACAGCATCAGCAATAATAATAATAATGATAATAATAATAGTAATATACAAACACTACTGCTAATAATAGTTATTAAAAGGAGAGAGAGGAATAAGACCCAAAAAATGTGATGCCCAATACAACTCCTCAGCACCTGCTGAGTGATGTCCCCCCCATCCCTGAAAAGTGATCAGTCCATTCCAGCCAACTACTCAAATTTATATCCTGGGCATGGCATTTCATGGTGTGGCATATCCTTTGGGCAGTTCAGGGCAGCAGTCCTGGCCGTGCTCCCTCATGGCTTCTTGTGCATCTGCTTTCTAGCAGAGCAGAGGAAATCAAAAGGTCTATGACTTAGAGCAAGCTCTGTTTAGCCACAAGTAAAACATCAGTATATAATCCACATTATTCTCATACAAAACCCATACAGCATTGTACCAGAGACTTGGAAGAAAATCAACTCTACCCCACGTGAGATGAAACCAGGACAGCTGGACATGTGCTGTGTTACCCACTAGCAGTTTTCCATTGCAGGAAGTTCACCAAAGTCCCATTTTAAGCATCTTCATTCATTGTTGGCTCTCAATTTTCAGTTATATCTATATATGGCTTCAAGCAGCCTTTCTGAGGGGTACTCAGACAAATCCTGTGTCCACTCTGTACCATAGGAGCTGTCCTGGGCCCTGACCTTGTGTTTATAGGACAGTCATAAGAGAGGCTGGCAGTGGGTCACACTTCCAGATAGTCCTTCAGGGCAGGTATAGGAGGTAGTGCAGAAGGGAAATGTCATTTAACACACAAATTTTGTCCATGAATTTAACAGGATCTGCTCTTTGTAATAAGTACTCCTGCTATGCCCTGATTAATTCAGATACATGCACACATACGTATTTTCATGCACGTGTGTATGCAAATATACATTTATACACACTTTATATTATAACAAATTCTTCTGTATAGTGTCTTTTCTAAACAGATGGTTACACAGAAAAATACAACAAGTTTTGTTGGATAAGTACTAGGCCTGTCAGTTGACACACAACAGTGGGTTTTTTATACATTCATATTATCTTACTGTAGGTTTGAATTGCAAACAAAAGCTAGCATCAACCTGTTTGAGCATATCCTAAATGGGAATGATTTAAGACTGCTTAGGAGAAGGATCACTAATTTTTTTGTGCCCCCACCTTATTTGCAAGTTAATGCACAAGGCAGACCTTAGGTAGCCTTAATTTAGTTTGATTTCTTAGCTCTCGAATCCCTCATCTGTACAATGCCATTCAGCACAGCAGGGGTGTCAGGTTCTCAGACCAGAACAACTCCAGTCCCTCTAATTATTGAGTGAACTTTGTCTTTGGCTTTCACTGAGGTAATGGAGCCCACAGGGAGCAATGATCAGCTCTGAAGTATAATGAAGGTCATTCTCATCAAGATATTTATTTCTTTAAATTAACAAGAATGCAGAGAAACACCTATCCTGAGCTGTAAAGACACTTGTATCATATAAGCTACAGGTGAACTACAGATAAAACTGTATCACATGAAGAAACAATAAGAATTTCTGAAATGGAAAATAAAGAAATCTGCATCTCCTGCACTGCATGTTACCCATAAGACTCTCCAAAGTCTCATTTTACCACTAGTGTATCCCTGCTGAGGTGACTGGCATTGAGCCTGTGGAGTGGGAGAGCTGCTTAGAGTTTCCCAGGTTTGCCAGGTACAAGAACAGATAAGCAGCCAGAGAAGTTCGAAAGACAAACATGGGATAAAAAGAAAATCTTTGTGAATCACATTCACTCTAGCTTAGTCAGCTGGGGAAGATAAATCAGCTGTACAAAACCTGGCTGCATTTGTTGTCTAGACAAAGTTAAGCTGGATGAAAAGGTAGATCTTTCCTTCTTTTAGAGAAGGGATGTGTTCGTGGAAGATACTGCGGAGATAACCCTGAGGGATGAAGTGTCCCCTTTGCTCACACTGCAGGAGCACACATGGAGTAAGTAGAATTATTGAGACTCCCATGCTATGGGGGGCCTCTACAGTCATAAACTCATCACAAAATCTAACAGGAATATGAGGGTAGGGAATAAGACTTTTTTTAAAAAGACTGGGGGAGCAATGATAGAGAATGTTATGTTTCAAATAGGGTCAAGAAGCAGGTGCATGGTTAGTGGTGTTAAGGACTGATTCAACTTTAACTTTCAAAAGCCTTCAAAAAGCATCAGAACACAATGCCAGTTAGGGCTGCAAATCCAAGCACTGCTTTGGGGGCTGCTGCAACTGATACCAAGGTGACTTTGTGTTAAGTCAATATGCTTTAGCAGACTCCTCTAATGAAAACAAACAAACAAGCCAACAAACCAGCCGCTAAAAATCACCGCAAGTAAAATGTCATTCCAAGAGAGTCAAAAGGGTCTGTCTGAATGAAGCTTTCTTTCACAATAATAAAGACATAACATGTCTCTAAGGTCTGAATGGGACACATGGCAATGAAGTTGATCCTGTTTCCTTTTGTTTTGGATTTTCAGAGCTCTACTTAATTATTCTTTCCTCTTACACACAATAAATGAGGACAAGAAAGACCTTTGTGATTTCTAAGTATTTGTAAGATAGACAAGGAAAACATGGCATGTAATTTCTTTCAGCTCTTAAAGGCTCCTAAATAAAGTACATCTTCCCCAGTGAAGGATTCACAGTAGCACTGAAAGACCTCTTTGAAGGACCTAGCTTTCTTCCAAAGAAGGTATCTCATTCCATTCCTGCATCTTTGATTTAATTAGATGTTATTCAGAGCATGCTGAATCTCCAGATTTTGCTCTAGGATTCAAATATCAAGCTACAAAATCTTACAATAACTTTTTAATTCAGTCTTTTCCTTTTTTGGTTTTTTTTTTTGTTTTGTTTTTCTTTTTTTTT
>VZRX01020145.1:245886-280174 GCA_013398075.1 Notiomystis cincta
TTTTTTTTTTTTTTTCCTTTTTCTGTTACAAGGGGGTTTAAAGCTGAGTTTGGGTTTAGTTTGGTTTTGTGGTCTTCTTAACTGCCTGTCTGCTTGATTCCTAACCACAATCCTGCTATCACGACTTTTGGACAAGCTGACCTTCAAGTCTGGATGATTTCGTAATTGGGTCCTATTCTGATCCTCCAGACAATCCATCCTGACTCTGTCATGAAAGCTGGGAATGTTTTCCTCCTGTGCATCTCCTAGCTCCCTCTTGACAAACAGAATCTTCTGCTCAACAGAAGTGCATCCAAGATTTTAGTCAAAATAAAGCATAATTTCAAATTCATTTTTCTGCCTGGGTTTTGAGATAATTCTTTTCCTCTGTTACTCAGAAAGTTCTGAAGATTCCGTGTTTTACAGATATAAATATAGGTGGATTTTTTTTCTTTCTTTTTTTTTTTCTATAAAGCTCTTCTATTTTGTTTCCTTCTAGTGCCTCTGTTAACTATTTAGGATATTCCTTTGTAGCTTTTTTGAAATGTGACAAGCATTATTCCATCTTCACAGTTCAGCACTGAAAGTAAAATTTCAGTACTCTTTTGCCACACATCTGTCACTCATAGAATGTAATGTAGCTGAGACGAAAATAAATACAACTCTCCTGTAACACTCTGAACACTCTCCAGTCCTACTAATTTCCAGGGAACTGTAGCCTGTTAACAGCTCTGAAGATGAGTCTTGTTCATGCAGTCCTTTGCTCCTCTGCAAAGCACACAGTGAATGCCAGCACAGTGGCACACACTGAGTGACATGTGCTTCAGTTAGAGTGGGTTTAAAACTGTCCCTTTGAATTTACTTAGCAACATCCTGTTCATAATGTCCTTTTTTGCCTAAATTTCAATTACTACTTCCTGAAGTCCCTACTGCATGTAAAGAAGGGAGGACTTTGCTCAGGTTTGTGAAATGGACTGAACTATGATTTCTGCAGGTCAAAAATATTGTTTTGTAACCATGACAAGGCTAAAAAACATCTTTAAATTAATTTTGAAAACAAGCTATTCTATTGAATGTTGATACACTGAATATTTTTAATATAATTTGGTGTAGCTCTTGTTTCTACTGCATTTTAAGGTTCATAACTAAGTCTCCAGATGGTTTAAATGTACATTTCTGTTAGTTCTAAAGAGACTTAGCTACATTGTACTAACTGAAGTTCTGATAATTTAAATTTATAGCATTAAAAAGGAAATTCATATCTTTTATGTGCTTCTTTTCTGCGCTATCAACACTTCCTATTAAATAGCCACGCAATCTTCTTTCTACTACAAAAGATGCACACATCAAAACCAACCAACTTAGTGAAGAGTTTTATTTGCCACAGTATCTTTATGCATTCAGACAGAAAGGAACTTATTAATATAATATAATTCTACACTGGAAAAAATCAGACTTGAAGCTATCTAGTTTTTCAGGAGCAATAATGGCAGTGTTAGAGTCAAGATAGCATAAGCAACTGTTTTCCTTTGACCAGGCTTTGAACTTATGCCTGCTCTATGTTCTTCTACCTTGCCTACTACTAGTGGAACAAGATAAAAGAATATCTTTTCAAATAAAAATGAATGTTTTCAAAATGTATCATTGGATTCAAATACTTAGCAAAATTCTGACCTTCAGTCCTGCTGAATTCAAAACACAAAGGCAGCTTTGAAATGCTGCAAATTGGGCCCAGCTGACATTTAAACATCAATTCTGAATGTGTCCACACCAAAATATCAATGCATCAGAACTGGGGCTATTGATTCTTTTCAACACGTTGCAGCCATCTGCTTTCCTTCACTTAGTTTCACTTCTGTCAGTTCTTACAATGAATAGACTTTAGTTGGGGATTCACATGCAAAGAAACCTCTTGTTTGAAATAAAATCGTACCAAATAATAGTGTTCCCCTGAAACTGGTGCCCAGACCTTGTACAACCACACTGTGAGCTCTGCTCACCCAGCCCTGATAACGGGAATGTTCTAAAAACCAGATGCTGCCTCTGAAACTGTGGCATGGAAAACCCTTGCCCTGAAAAACAGCTAGAGTCCAACACATAAATTGTTGGGATGCTGGGATTCCTGCTTTTGTGTTTTCTGGCTGTTTGGAGTAGCATCAGTGCATGGTTTAGCCCGAGCTTTTGCCTTCAGAGCTCCCCAAGCCATCATTCTGGACAGGCCACTCTTCACTGCTCTGCCAAGTCAAGCAGGATAACTTAAAGTACCTTGGCTCATGTTCATCTGTGCTAATAAGGGAAAGGAAAATTCTCCTGGACAGAAACATCTACAAGTTCCATCTAAATGTCCTTTTTGCCCTCACTCAGGTATTTGGTCCCTACCCTCTCTCTCTTCAGATCCTGGCCTCTCTGTCCGATGACAAAGGATTTCAATGCTGAGGACAGAGGCTGCCAAAACAAACTCAGTATTCACCTTGAATGATCTCTGAATTAGGCAGGAGCCCAGGACCAGGTCAAATCCAAATTCACATGGTTGGCTATATTTTTCTCTCATTCACTGCTAGTGCATAATTCTTTCTAGAGTTTTCAAGGACCCTGGGAGGGATCTCTGGAAAGGAAAGCTGAAAAGTAGGAGGGCAGTAAGATAGGCACCTTATGTTGTAGGTCTGAAGAAGACAAAGAAAGCAGGGATGTACTGGAGCAGTACTGCAGGTACTATTATTATTTTGCCAGTACCAGCAGGTGGGGTGCTGCAAGGGAATATTTATTTGGCCAGGCATTTCTAAAATGCATTTTGATTATTAGTGCTAAATTAAGCCTTTAATTGCTGTTTGTTCTTGGGGCTTTTGGCTTTTTTCTTATTGTTGTTGTTGTTGTTGTTGGGTTTGGCCTTTTTTGAGGGAGGATTTATAATTTAATCTGGCTTCTTTATCTCTGAATGCTGGCAACCTGTCTGTCCATATGGCATTGGAGAACAGTTCTGTTTGGCTCCCATTGTGTCCTACCACTTTGCATTCAGATACACCCAGGTGTTCTGAAAAGATGGAGGCAGATCATTTGTCCCCATTTTATGAATGAGGAAACTGAGAAGGAGGTCACAGGGTTTGCTTGGTCCTTCTTGGGACACAGTTCCTAGAATAGAGCAGCCGACCCCTTGGCACACTCCTGGCTGGAGCAGCACTGCTGCTGGGATGGCAGCATGAATGGCACAGGTGTGGGGGAGCCAAAGGTAGGCACAAGCTGTTCAGTTTAGATTACCATCAGGTTTTAAGTGCGTCCTCCACTTTGCATTTGAAAAACTAACTGATTGTGCTATTATGTTTCTCCTCACTTCCAGATGCATCCAGCTGCATTTCTGCTCTCATCACAGAGTAAGGGACACAATCTCCACGAATCCTAAGTGTTGGTACTTGTCACATAAAGGAAAAACACACAGAATTTTTTTTTGTTTGTTTTCTGTTTAACTACTTTAATTGAAACAGGGACAAAAAAAAAAAAAAGTGGATAGAAACTTTAGGTAAATTAAATTAGGTAAAAAAGCAACAAAAAGAAAAAATGAAACCTACTTTTAAATCTTTGAGACCTGGGATGTAAAGAGATGTTTGAAGCCAATGGAGAGCCTAATGAGTAGGTTTCACTACCTGATCTCCGTCTCCATTTGTAATGTATTGTCCTAAGCCACTTCATCTGAAAAATGATTCAAAGAATAAACATGCTCCTTGCTTTTGCTGTTAAGGCCCAATATATTTAGTCAAAGAAATTGGGTCAGTGTACTTTTTATTTTCTTTCCATTCTACTAACTCAACAGGATACTGGCCACATTCCAAGCATGCTGTGTCCCATTCCAGATTTCATAGACACTGAAAAAAATAATACCAATGAAAAAATGGACTGTGGATGGCTCAGCTGACACAGCCACAGGCAGGAAATGGCTGGTTGTTGCAGCATATTATCCACAAAGCAAGGCAGACCGTAGGTTTTGTTATTTTACATTTCATCCTACCAACCATGTCTATTGGTTGTTGCAATCAGAGCTGCTGCTGCTGCTGCTGCAGGGTAGAAAGCAAAAAATAAAATAACAAAGATGGAACAGCAGAAGCTTCTGCTGGTGCTATGAATATAGACAGTGGAGCAGTGTAGGTATAACTTGTTATTGGCTTGATTAAATAATTGGTCTATGATACTTGTTTTATTGTAACTTGTTAGAGGACTGGGTGATAGTGATTAAAACTGGTCATTTAGAGATGAGAAAGTTTTCTGAAATAAAATATCTTGTGAAAGAGACATTATGGAAGTCTTTTTGGTGGACAGTGGAGAGGCAAAGGAGCTATAGTTATATACAAGTATGTGTGTATATACATATATGTGTATATATATTTATGAGAGAATATATGTATGCATGCACATTATGCATGTATATTCATATATATCTGTGGGACTAAAAGCTCCTGAAATCTAAAAGAATTTTCCAAATATTATCTTCTCTCCTTAGTCATCTTAATATGATTATATAACTAACCAATTTCACTATAGAGGAGGAAGCATTGTACACCTACTCTTGGCATAATGATAATATACAGGAGGGTGTTGAAAAAAATTTAATAACTAATTAGCTTCACAATACCACTCCTGAATAAAAACAAAGGTGTCTTTTCATTTCTAATCCCTTATAACAATTTATGTGTGAAAGGAACAGCTATTTAAAATCTTCCCTTGTTTCTCAATTGTTGGGATTTTTTGGCATTTGTATTTTTGTCACATTTTTGTCATCCTGGACAAAGAAGACAGAGAAGCTGACAGTGTAAAGAGTGTGTGTGAGTGTATGTTTGTATATTTACACATGTAGGTGGGGTGGAGGGGTAGATAAAAACAATGGGAATATTTTAAACAGATTGGTAATTTAATTAGGAAAGATGCAGAGAAGTTCAGATGCTGCAGTGAGCCTCATAAGTTTGTTGCTCAGATTGCAACAGCATCCTCCAATGCTCCCATTTAAACCATGGAGACAGCACTCAGTAGGGCTGGGACAACAGTGATACTCAGTTTATGCACAACATTACACACCAAGACCCAGGCTGTAACCTTCTGTAGAGCCAGAGTGTCTCCAGCTATTGCTGGAATTAGTTGAATGACTGATCTGCCCTCAGTAAGTGCAGAGCAACTTCATGTTCACTGAAGCAGCAAACAACCCAGGGATTTTGCTTGCACTCCTATCAAAAGGTAAGTAACGCCATTATTCGGGTAAAACTGAGGCGCTGAGAAATCCCAAAGTAAATCACTGACACAACTGGGAATAAAAGCTGGACTCCCCAGTTCCCAGGCTTGTGCATTAACCAGTAGAAAACTCATCTCCTTTTAGTCAGTGGGGAAAACCAGATGAATTCTCATGGGGGAGCTGGGAATTAGTCAGTATAATCCTACAATTAAAAGCAAATACTTTTACCAAGATAAATCTTATTGTAATACGGACAATCTGCAAAAATGAAGCCACGATGAAATAAGAAAGCCAAACCAACCTGGTCCATTGTTAATGAACTAGGATTATTAATGGTTTATTCACACTTATCAGACTGGTGTCAGACAGCAGCCATGTTCTGGGAAAGCTTGTTACAGACAATCTCACAATCATTAACAGGGATACACCCCCAGTCTCCCACAAGAGAAGCAACACCTTATCAGAGGTAAAATGTATTTTAAAATAGCTGTGAGCTATAGCCCATGAATTCTGCCAGGAAATATATGAAATCATTTCAGGATTCATTCTCCTGATTCTTGTTTATTCTTTTCTTCTGGAGTAAACAAATATTCTGTGTAACCAAACATGTATCTAGAATGCACTGCCTGAAGTCAGGATGTTTTTGGCAGAATTTGGAATACAAACCTAATCCCCAAGTCCTGGCACTCCCTCATCAGTGAAGAATTGCAATCAGGACCTTGTAGCAGCAATCAAATAGGAGTGATTGTCATGAGAACAGAGCACATGGAAAAGTAGGAGAAAATTGGATGGGACTTAAGACAAGTAAGAGATAAAGAGGTGTCATTGAATAAAACCAGTAGCAAGAATTCCTGACCTATTTATGACAATTTGATTAAGAAGGTGAGAGGTAACTATCAAAGTGGGGAGATGATAGCTAACAACTGATTAGGGGAGGGTAAGCATTGACACTGTGTGACTCTGCAGTGGAGTACACTCGGTGGAACTTTTCTCTGTTTTAAAAAGCAGAAGGCTTGGGGTTTCTTTGGTTTAGATTTTTTTTTGCTTGTTTGTTGGGTGGTTTTGTTTGTTTGTTTGTTTGGGGGGGGTTGTTGTTTATTTGCTTGGATTTTTTTATTCTTTTTCCTGTTGGACCTGTCAATAGAGTGATTCTGCTACCTTATAAAAGCAGTGACATTTGGAAGGAAAGCCGGGCACTGAAAGAGACAGGTTTGGTGCTTTTAGCCCAGCACCCTCAGCATAAAGGTCAGCGCCTGCAGCATCACCCCCGCAGAGAAGGTGGCACACAAGGTCCTGGTGACTGAGTCACCTGGCTCGGAGCTCGCATGCGGCTGAACTGCCACTCACCCCTTATCAGCGGCCCTGCACCAGCCCCAGGTCGAGGTCAATTAGAGGGCACTGTCGGAAGTAACACTCGCCACGCCGAGGGCTGCGCGATGAGGAACCTTGAAATCAATCGGGGTCTGAGGTTCTCCTGAGCTCCCAGCCATTTTAGCCCGATGCAGGCAGTAATCCCTAGGAAAGAAAAGAAGGAACTGGCAAGTTTGCCCAAGCCAGATAGTTTACGAGTAATTTCACTTGGGTTCTGTACCAGCATCATAAGAGAGCTTTCCCCACTCACTTGTGCAGAAACCAAGCGTCGTGCAACTGAAACAAAGCTGCTCAAGTCAAAAAGCCATGAGTGAAAATTCAGGTTGCAAATTAACCGAGTGCCTAATATTACATGCTGAAATCGGTTGTCTGTAAAGAAATCAGGGCAGTCCTTCACAAGTATGACCTGAATTTTATTTCTTAGCTTCAATATGCCATAAACCACTTCCCTTCCAAATAGAGTACATACTTTAAAAATCACACTTAATTTTGCATTTTCACAAAAACAGAAAAGGAATTACTAAGGTTCAACATGTTCAAAAGAAGTAGCTCTTCACAGTCTGTCAATTATAGCTATAACAAGAAACTTCCAAAAATAGTTATTTGGAGGTGACTGTTATTTCTGTGGTGAGAAATGTGATTTCCATTGCAGCTTTTGCTTTTTTGCAAGAAAGTAAAATATTCCCTGGAAACACAGATTTCTCCTCCTTTTTTGGTTTGGTGGGTTTTTGTACAAACACATTTATCACGAAATGTTCCTGGGTCACAAAAATTTCAGCAACACAGGCACAATTTGTTTTCAGTTGCCGGTAGATCATGGAAATTACAGGACAGCTTTTTGGTGCATTTTTGAGTTACAGAATAGGTTGCAGGGAATCAGACACACGATTTAACATATGCCAGATCCTGCAGACAGATTTGAGCTTAGCAGTAAGCATGTGGATAGTCTAATTTAGAGGAATTATAAAATTAGGCAGGACTATTTCTAGGATTGGGTAAGTCATTCATTTTTAGATTCACAGCATTTGAAGAATCTGATCACTTCTTTATTTCTTTATTTCTGAAGGATAATTCCCTTCATTTTGTGGCATTAACTAGCTTACACCAATCAGTTCCTCAATGTCAAAGATAAGTGTCTGCTCAGGACAGCAGCCTGGGCTTCTTAATTCCTCTGAGGAGCAGATGCATTGCCAGTAGTGAGACAGAGGTATTTGTAAAGCATGGATCCCTGTTTTACACTCTGCATCCCCTGATACACCTGACCAGACACCTCACCTTGGCAGCACTGCCTCTGACAGAAAACAACTCTGTTATGCTGCTATGGCAAATAGCAGCAGCCTCTGCATTAAGCTATTGACCCTTAATAGGCATCTAAACAATCAAGTGGGTTTTGCTTATCCCTTGTAGCATCTTTACTGCACGGGTATTTTCTCTGACAAACCTTCTGCTGGCTTCAAAGGGATTGGTATTTTTTTCCTACATATTTAAAACCATGTATTGCGTGCTCCCTGTGTTTATCTAAGAAGCACAGGAAAGGGTGGCATGGCACAAATCTGCCGATACTTCATGGATAACCTTGGATTAACCTTGGATGATATTCCATTTTATAGAATTTCACAGGCTGAAACTGCCAAACAAAGATATGATTTTAATAAAAAATGTTATTAAATACTTTTTTTCCTTTTTGCCCGTAGAATATACATTGAAAATAGACTCAGAATACTTTAGCTTAACCTTTTACAAACCTATGCCACGACAGGATGAAAAGATTTCATCACATGTGGAATTTGGCTTTCATTTATAAAATAGTTTAACTGTGAAAAAGAACACATAATGTAGCATTTTTGTCAGCAGGATATTTTATCACCTTCTCTTGAAGCTCACAATAGAGAAATGACAAGGTGAAAGGGCAACTGATAGCCATCTTTACCAGAGAATTCTTCAATTATGCTTTATCTTTGATGGTTTCTTGTAAAAGAGGAGTATCAAAAAGTACCATGCAGATTATAAACCTTACTATGGACTTCAGTAAACTGGCTGCTACCTTAAATGCAAGTGTTAACAAGTGTCATTTGCTAAACTTTGCAGTAAAAGTCAGTGCCTTTCTGATTTTTTTTCCAGTTTAAGCTGTTTTTTCCTTAGAGGCATCAGGAATAAATTGTTGCTGGTATATAAGAAGAAATTATTTTGTTGCTGAGCTCAAGTTCCATTTCACACTGCTACAAGCTTTGCCCACTCTTTCTGAATCATAAAGCACGACAACCCCGATTTCCTCGCATGAAGTTTCTCCATGAATAAGGTTTAATTGCCAATGAGAGGTCCATAACTTCTTTTACTCATCAAACGTTTTTTCATCAATTACTGCTTCGTGGAACAAACATTGTCTAAGATTTTAGTCTAACTTACATTTCAAAATTGCTTCAGGAAAGTTAAAAATGTCACAAGTTAATCTATAATAAACCCACAGTTTTGTACCTGACAAAGCATGACAACTCATTGCTGTAAAAGAAACTCTTAACTAGCATATTCAAAAAAAACATGTCTGCTAAAAGAACATTAGATTTTCACCACATGCTTATACTGGTTCTATACTATTGCATAATTTTTCTTTTGCTGCTTCTTCTGTTTATATTCTCTAAATTTTCCCCCTCCTTTTCTACATCTTAATTTTCCCAGACTGGCTCCTTGAACAATCTCTTCTTCACCATAAACTTGCACTAGCATGAAGAAAGAAGAGGCACAGGCAGGGAAAAAAATGGTCAAGTGCACTCTCCTAATAGAAATATCTGTCTAACCCAGATTGAGTGATTGTCTGATAAAGAAAATATTTGTAAACATCCAGGTACAAGCTTCTCAGGTTTTTCAAAATGTCAGAAGCAGACTCTGGGTCTTCAGCATTAGGTAACTGCATTAAAATAGAGTTATTACATTTAACACAAGTAGTGCTGATATGTCTGCTGATATTTCTAGTCAAAATTTTTTTCCTAGTGAATTCTAATAATTTTGGCATGAACTAATTAATCTAAATACAGCTTCTGTAATTCAAAATTGTTCATGTTTAGAAATTAAGTTTCCTGTTGGTTTTGCTAGAGTGATGAAATACAAACTTGAAGTAGATTGAGCCTTTTGTGTGTCACTTGAGCTAAAGTGTGTCACTTTTGGCGTGGTTTTCTCCCTAAACTCACACTGGCAAACCCCACAGCAAAACTGATACGTTGGGGTTTTTTTTCATCTCCCCCCCAACTGGGATGGGACTGGCAACCCAAAAGGTTGTATAAAAATGCCATGGAAAGGAAGAAGGATAATGAACCCCTAATGTCCTAAAAGCAACAGGTTTTTTAATATCTACCTGGGGAAGTTTGAATCTGAGGTTTTAGTGCTCAACAAAGAGATGAATCATCTAAGGATACGTGACAATCCGTTTATCAGCTGGACTAAAAAGCTGAATATTCAACAAGGGCAGACACACATGGTTAAATAACTCTGCTACTGCATGAACACAGGGCCCTGTTATATGCCATGATCTGAGGTTATATAAACACAGACATGCTCGAGCATTTGTTAGGGCTTTTTCATTTTTTATGGCATTACTGGAACCTTCCCGAGAGTGCGGAAACAGCATTTGTTGGAGAACAAGCCTCATTAAAATAAATGACAGTGTTGCTACTTCCTCAGATAACTTTGCTCCTGTCTCAGCAAAGGTAGACTGGTTCTATTACTGGGAAACATTCCCTATTGCCAATTCTGTGGTAGAGGAACGGCATTCTAAATTTAAAAATCCTTTGCTATTGATCCATGTTTATCAGATAATACTACACTGGCTTGCATTAAATAGTGGAGATACATTTTCATCCCTATGAAGGGAATTAAATGCCCAATTCTTATTATTGTTAATAGTCGTGTGCCTAATGCCCAGCGTGCCTGCCTGCAAACATACCCCCTTAATTGCCTAATGTGCAGTCTTGAAAGAAGCAGATTATTCAGCTTTATGTTTCTGCATTTGCAAATATACCGAGGAACTGGTGGCTGTGGCACAAAGAACAGATTTGTCAATTTGTTTATTTTCAAAACAGGACAGCACAGGGTCTTTGTTCTAGCAACTCTTGGCTATAGAGCTGTGAAATTCTAAAAAAAAAAAAGAAGCATTTTAACATATGGATTTCTACAGTGTGGGAAGGCTTTGCTTTGCATTCAGGACTCTTTCCAATTAAACTGAACGTTAGCTCAGCCCATTTAAAATGCATATAAATTGTGCTTATGGGTTTCCAGTTATGCTTACCCTCCTTCTGAAAGATACCATGAAGGGCATGAGCAGAAATACAAAAATTTTTAACCCTGAAGTTTACAGATAAGATTTTGTTATTGATTATTTTCCCTCTGGATGGAAAAATATAGATACCTAAAGACCGTATTTAACACTGTTTTTTGAAGCAGTTGAGGGAGTTGTACAGTGAAAAGCATATATCCTGAACAATTATTGTTATTCTGCATTACAGTAGGGTTAAAACAATTTTGGCTACATTGAGTAGTCCCCAGAGAACTTCATTAGCTTCATTTGGACTAAACCTAATGTCACACTACTTCCCACAGTGACAATATGAGAATTCAGTCATATTAGGTGAAACATACTATTAAGAATTGTATACTTGCAAATACACTCCAAGGTTGGGAATAAATCTGAAAAAATCATGCACATGATTTCATAGTGACTGTATCTATTTTGGAATACAAGTTTTATTGGAGTCCATAACAGAATAAGTCATTGTATCCTTGGTAAAATCTTGTGGCTGAAGTTTTCTCTTTTAAAATAATAAAGACATTTCAAATAGGTTTCTTGCAGAAACTGTCTTGAGATTCATTTAGTGCAGATCAATCTGTCCACATTATCTCTATTCACACATTCCAACCACCTCCATTGTCAGAAGGGAAAAGCACAGCCCAGAAAAACATCTAAACAAATAAATAAATCCCGTTTCCTGTGCCTTGAGAACAGCAGAATGATTCCTTCCCAGAGAAGCCTCAGAGAATTAGGTGGCTAATGGAAGAAGGGTACATCAGCCAGAAGTCTCAAGGGTAAGAAGGATGATGAGTTGTTTCCACAGAGGCAGGCAGAGCTACATCCTGAAACTTTTGGTGTGTCTGAAATCAGCAACACTTCGATTCTTTCATCCGGGGGGAGTGTTTTGTACAGGGAACCCCCCTGGGTACCTCAAGCCATTTCTCATCAGGCTCTGCCTAGGATAGCAGCTCTCAGCTGTATTCTCTCCAGGCTGTTGCCCCTGGGTGTTGATCTCCATGCAAAGAGGTCCCTCCTGCAGCTCACTGCATCGCAGTGTCTCTGTGCTGTGATAAGGTGGGGAGGTAACCACTGTGAGCTGCTTCATGTCATCAGGGCTGAGGCAGGGCAGAGGTTTACAACTCCTCATGTTTCCCCTTTGCCTGAACATTTCTCTCATCTCTCAGATGGGGCAATAGCACACTGAGAAATAAACCTCTTTACTCTGCCATATCCCTGTAAGTGATATATCCTCATTAGCAACTGCCTGAGCCAGTCAGTCAAAGTTTTCCCAAATGCTTCTTAGCATCAGCTAAGTCCCATAATATTAATACCACCGATGTCTGCTACATCTCTATGGGATTTTAGCAAAGAGAGAATGTTATTAAAAGAGATAGTGTGGCTTTCCCTTCATTTGTTCTTACCCTATACTCGTTAAACCAGAAGCAGGTTTTCAAGTCACACCAATCAAACACAGACATCTAGGACCTAATGTTCACCATAATATGCAGAAATCCAGTCCCTACAAAGCCAGATGGGTGCCTGGGAGTGGGGTAATGGTACCAGGAACACTGGTTCCAAACCAGCTCTCAAAACCAACACTGTTGTTACTAAGTGAGTTGTCACTTCCCCTTCACTAACCGCAGCAGAAAAATCATTATTCTTTCTGGCACTCATTAAAGGCATTATTACCTTCCTTGTTATGAAGTCCCAGGTTGTCTGGATCCCATAAGAACCATGCAGTTCTTGGGAATGCTCCAGCTTTCTTGGTTCGACTGGAGGGGATTTATGGGTGGGAAATGGGAGGCATAGGATGAGGCAGCATATCTCTACATGAAAATAAATTTATTCTGTTGCACAGGCAGGAGCAAAGCGACTCAAAGCTGCATGAGCAAAAGCTGAAGACTCCTCTAAGCTCCCCATACTATTCTACCTCGACAGGATACAAAGTGATAATTTATCCAAACATTGAAGACAGAGTTCCTCGGCTAGCATAAACAGGAGTTTATCCATTGGCTCTGGCCCCCCTGAGAACAAACTCCCATTGACTGATAAGTGATCCTGAGGATAAGGCACTATTGTTGGGCTGTTTCTAAGAGCTGGCCCTCATAAACTAATCCTTTCATGGGTGCCATAGGCACCACATTCTAAAGCACTAAATTCACTCGAGAAATCCCACAATTAGAAGGCAAATTGACTCACCAATTTCGCCTGTAAAGGTCTTATTTTGCCAACCTATATTTAAGAGGGCACGAATCTAGGCACGATAAGATTAGCAGTGCACAAATAGGTGAAGAGGAGGCGGGGCCATCCCGGTGTATTTTCAAATCAAATTTACAAAGGAATTCCGTGTGCTCAAGGGCAATTATAGTCACACAACCGTAGGTGACTGAAATCCATGACTAATAAAAATTAAATTGGGCCAAAATTAATCGTATGCAGCAGGACTGATTTGATTCAACCAGATTAGCTGCTAAAATGCCTCTAGAGGGTTGGATTAGCAGAAGATATACCCTTCTGTCTCAAGGCTCAGGGAGTAATATCTTACAAAGGCAAATTAACAATAGAATACATTAGCTAGTCCTCTCTTGATCTTTGCGATGAATAAGAAAGCAAGGAAAACATCACTGAATGTGTTGGGTTGTTCCTGCATTTTCAGTTCTTCCATCAAAACTACTTCAGCAGATGTTGCAGAGCATGGTTCATGGCAGACTGAGCAGAAAGCAAGAGATCACTCAGTGGTAAGTAGAGCACCCCCAGTTTTGCATTATTCGACAGGAAAAAATTGGTTAGGTGGGACAGATTTCTAATATTCAATATAAGAATGGTCAATCCAACTTTAGATCAAAAACCAGCTGGTCTTTTCAGCTTCTCTCCAACCTTCTCTTCCACCATCTGAGCGAACAGTGGCCTAACAGCTCCATTCATACTAGTTTAGTTTACAGCAGACCAGGAGACACGATGGCAAAGCAAAACAGCCTTAGATATCCTTACCACACTCTTCCCATCTCTGAATCTGGGATTAAACATTCACAGGTTTTTGTTTTATTTCACCTCTCCATAAAACATTTTTGGTTCAAAAATAGAGTAAGTGTAACTAAGATATAAAGGAAAAAAAAATCTTCTGAGTTACCTCAGAAGAAGTAGACATGTCTAACCCTTGTATATATATAGGGTAAGGATCAGCCTACACATGTTGAGAACAGTACTTTCAAAGACTTCCTTCTCCATTCTCCCAGGGAAAGGTAGGCAGCTGGATTTCCATCAGAGTAAATGGCACTGTGCCCTTGGCTAACTTTAATCATGGAGAAAGCACAACCCTGATATCCCATGGTTTGCTCTTGATTTCTCGTGTTTATTTGTAGGGGCCACTGGTGCCTCCCTGTGCCTTGTAAATAAATAATTGGACAGAATAATTCCATCCAGCAAAATACAGTTCTGATAATTTTTGGAGTGGTCTGTACCTATCAGTCATATTCTTGTAGCTAATCAGATAAAGTAGAAAAAAGCCAAAAAAAAAATCCCCACATTTTCTAAAATGCTGCCAAGATGGAAATATCACATTAAATAGGCAAAATATGCGTTTAGTTTTCTCATCAGCTGGATCTAGCCCTGTTTAGGAATTTTTCCATCCCTGATATAGACTAGAACACCATCCCAAATTCCTGCTCACTAAAATCTTTTAGTCCACGCACTTATACAGGAATGACATCAGTCCCATAACTCTTTCACTTTCCCTTCTAGAGCATATAAAAATAATTCCTGCAGTTTTCAACTGCTAGCTAGGACCTGTAACTCTAATGAGACTTTTTTGTAATGTAGCTGGCTAGGTTGTAGAGTGTCTGGTCACTGTGCTGGAAGCTGTTTTTAAATTTGAACCTAACATGAATTGACTGAATTCAGTCAAAATAGGGACAGGGCCTCATTTATCTGAACTTTGATTTATAGTAAATAGAAAAAAAAATCATGTTTCATTTATATAACTCCCTGAAGATGCATTTTCTACATAAATTTACTCACTTGTTCTTGTTCCTTTTTATAAACCTAGGAAAAGACAATCTGTCCAGGAATATCTATTGGAAAGCCTGGGAAAGGAAATAGAATTTATATGTGTGGATGATTTTTTAATGTTTGGGAGACATTTAGTTCAAGCAGTAAACACTTTTATTTTTATAAATAGTATTATTAAGGAGATTTCATGACATTAAGAAAGCTTCATTATTATGGCTTTCCTTGAAGTCACTATTGAGTCAAATATAGCTGCAAAACCTTCAGTGTCTTTGGTACTTATGCTTGAATCATCCTTTACATTTTTCATAAGTCTCTTACTTCCAAAGAAAGTGCAAAAAGATTAAGTCTCTATAAAAATTACGTCAATTAAATTAAACTTTTTTAATCATCTTCCTATGAAGATCAAAATACGTCCAATGTGAGCATGAGCTCTGTCTTCTTCCCTTACAGGAATTTTTAGACAAGATTTTAAGCCTTTAGTCACCAACTGAAATATATTTACAGTGGTTATGGTACACAATGCTAATTACAGAGGATTATAGGGAAATTTAATTTGGAAGAGGGCTCTGGGCATGACATAGTCCAAACCCACACTCAGATAAAGGCTACTTTTGGGCTGGGTTGCTCAGGACCTTGTCCAGTCAAGCTTTGGGTGTCTGTGGGGAGCTAGACTTCACAGCCTCTCTGGGACCCTGTCCCTGTGCCACACCACTCTCTCAGGGAAGGGCTCCTCTTTAAGCCTTGCTGCACAGTGCCACAGGTGCCTTAGCCTGTGGGCTTGCAAAAGGCCTTCTGCCTTCAGTGTTGTAAAACTCCTTTTCTCCTTTCTCTGCCCAGCTTTGCTCCTTTTCACACCAGCTGCCAGGGCAGTGCTTTCCAGAGCCTCTGCCATGGTGTCTTTCTTTTGCTGCTCTCAAGCTGCTTCTCCATGCTGTTTCTCTCGAGCACCTGCAAACAGTGACAGTGCTGTGGTGGGGAGGTGGTTTCTGCTGGTATGACAGTCACCTCTTCTTTCTCCTCTTCTCCCCTTTTCCCTCCAGCTGGAGCATCTGGGTTACATTAGAGGACCAAAAATGTACATCCACAAAGCTCAACTACCAAGCAGGACATAGCACCTGCTGCTCACCAAAGCACGCTCCAGGCAGGAGCAACCAGCCAGGGTTGCTGGAAACTATACAATTCTTTTGGAAGGATCACTAGAAGGGAACCCTGCTGCATAGGAGGCAGGAGGGTGTTCCTCTGGGGACACTCATCACTTCTCAGCTGGCCCACGAGCAGTTTACCCTCCACCTTCTTTCTGTCTGCCTGTTTCTTCTTCTCTACCTTTTCCTTTTTCCCTAGAAATTACTCTGTACACCATCAGCTATGGATGGACCTGGCTGATACACCTCCATGCATGTGAACCTGTCTAAGCACACATTGTGTTGAGCATATTTTAGTCAGATTTTCCCTTTCTGCAGCTCATTGCTGTTGTCTCTCATCCCTTTTTGTGCATGAAGAAGAGTCGGGTTCTGTGCTGGCTCTAATGCTACCTCAGGTAACGAAGGGCTGCAATTAGATACACACACACAAAAACTGAGAGTTTCCTTGTTTGTCAAATCCTCCAGTCTCCTCAGAATCTTAGCAGCCTTCTTCTGGACTCTTTCTAGTTTGTCAACAACTCTTTTGAGGTGCCCCTAAACTGGACTCAGCACTCCAAGTGTTTCTTGTGAGTACTGAACAGAAGGGAAAATCACTTTGTTCAGCCTGCTGAATATATTCTTGCTAATGTAGTCCAGGCTGTGTTTAGTTTTCTTCCCCTTAAAGAAACAGTGCTGGCATATTTAACACTACCAAGACTACAAGGTCTGTTTCTGGAGAACTGCTGCTACCCCAGTCAACCCTAGCTGGTGTCCATTCCATCCCAGCCACAGGAAAAAAATTTGCCTTTTGCTGAACTTCACAATGTTCCTTACTGCCCATTCATTGAACTTGTTGAGGTGGCCCTGCCCTGCAGCATGCCAGCTGCATCCAACTGACTTGAACCACCCATAACATGCAGAGGACTCATCCATGCCAGCCCCATCATCCAGGCTGTTGATGAAGATGATGAACAGGAGCAACCCCAATGTCAAACTCACAGGAACATCAGACTGCTGCCAATTCAACTTCCTGTCATTAACTACTACTGAACATCCAGACCTTATCTCCTCAGTGAAGTTTTGTGGATATTTTTCTAGAGTATGTCAAAAAGTTTGCTAAATTTGAGGTAAACATCCACTGCTCTACACTTATCCACAGAGCCTGCCATTTCATCACAGAAAGAATTCAGGCTATTCAAGCACAAATTGCTTTCAGTAAACCCTTCCTGCTTCTCAGGCTTCAGAGCTCTCTCAGGATTTCCCAGTTGCTTTAGTATGGTGTCCTTAACTCAACCGAGCATTGACAAAAGCAACTGAGATTCCTTATTTTCTATAGTTAATATTCGAGTCTGAGCAATTTTAAGGGTATTGTGAAAGCATATAAAGATCTTAAAACCTAATGACTTAACATTTCTTAAATTTTCTACCACAACTCTTTAAGAAGATGTATAGCACAGCACTTTCAAAGGGGACATCCTCTTTTACAACAGTGGGCTTGTAGTCTGCAAAGCACAGATGCTTATCTTTTAGTGCCTAAGACTATGAAACCAGTGAAATCTTAAGGGCCATATCTTCACTTATTTACACCAACCCATGCATTTTAGCTGCAGTGTAACTGTACTAGTTTATGCAGTTTATGCCAAAGGAGGATCTGGGCTCCAGTTTCTATTTCCAGCTCTGTTTTGCTCATGTGAATGCAGCAGTTAATTCAGAACATATGGAAGAGGTGGGGGAGGGAGCTTCTGCTCACACAGCTCATGCAGCTAGATTGATTTTTGCTAAAACTTAAAAAAACCCCACAGCACATACCACGTGTGACAAGTCACCATCCTGCATTTCTGATATGAATTATACTGTATAACAAAATGTGAGTGTAAAATTTAGCAGCACAGCAGTTATGCCATGCAACACTTCACCTGCCTGGGAGTACAGTTATTTCCATTTTCATAGTAATGGGCTATTGTATCCCAAAATGTGCTGAGAGAAAACACACTAATAGGATTTTATATGAACACTTGGAGAACAAATTTATACAATGGAACTGGACCGGAATTATTTGATTAAATGCAAATCATTAATGTTGTAAACAATACAAAAAGAGAATAAACCTAAACTGAATGTGAAATAATGAGAGAAAAATGGGCATTTTATTGTTTAAAATGCACAGGTCAGATCATGCAGCTTCCACAGTATCTGCTAAGGCAATTTTACAGAAGAAATGGGAGGTTTCTGTTATAGCAAAACCAGCTCCATTGGATTGACTGGGAGAGATGTATTGCAATACTGAGCAGGAGCTCTAGGTCCACGAAAGTTTTTATAACTCTTATTTCCCCCCTTCATTTCCCACTGAAATCAACTGAAAGTATGAATACTGTACAATTTTTAGATCCAAACGATGTGACTTAAATCCCTTTAAAAATGGTCTTGAGTTGGAAGCTTTCTTTTTCCCAGAAATGAAAAGAAAGAGTATATCACAAGAGAAAAGGAAAGGACAGCTTTTATTTCACAATCCTTGCTTGGATGCAGCCCACTCCCCTGCTTTCACAGATAAGAAAGGATGTTTAAACAAGCAAAATGGCAAGAGCTAGAAGAGACTGAAGAGTCTACACCATAGGCAAAAATACTGCAAATTAGGAACAAACACAATGAGGACAGCAGTTAAGTGCTTATAAATACCCATTTCCTATAGCAAAGCTGTAATCCAGATTCAAAACTGCTCATTTGTGTCTTTTACTGAATTTTCATTGCATCTCCAGAGGCAGGAAGGCAGGGAGGAGAGATGCCAAAGCGACACTGTGCCCTGAAGTTTCACTACAGTTCTGTGCTGGGTTGTTTCAAGTGGAGTGCTTGAACTGTAAAGGTGCAAAACACAGTTCCCCTCAGGTACTGCTCGCATTTGTGAGAACTGCAGAAATGTGACCACCTTAGGAAAGATTGCTTTTTTCTTTTTTTTTCTTTTATTTTTTTTTAAGCACTCTCCTTCTAGATTCTAGATTTAGATGCCTGACTTTAGACACTAAACCAGTTTTAAGATGTCAGCTTTCATGCCCAGCTTGAATGCTTTTTTTTGCAATAATATATTTAGCTGGGTCAAATGTATCCCTGAAGTAATTTGGTCTATTGTGCTTACAGTCTGCTTAACTTTTATTTTTTGTTTATTTCTTCTTTGGCTTACCTTTGTTTTTCTACCCTGTGGCAAATAAACAATCCTTTTATTGAAGATAGCTAGAATTGAATGTGAAGACTCATATGTATTACTCACTGAGGGTGCCTTAGAGCAAAGGGAACTACCTTACTTTTTCTATTCTCTCACCAACCTCTCTTGTAATAGCGCAGAGTATTGTTACTATCATGGCATGACTCAGAGAAACACCCAAAGAGACATTTTAGCAGACAGGATAAACAGCTTCTGAGGAACTGGGGCCCTATTTCTGTCTTTTATGCATCCTTTTCCACTCCTTACTGTACTTTCACCAGATGCTCTTTTCAAATCTCATGAGTTATGGGGCTTCCCTAAATAAGAGTCAGCTCAAAATGCACTTCTATCTTCTTTCCCCAGGAGATCTTGGAACAAATAAGATTCAAAGACAACATTCAGCCAGACACAAATTAGTTTGGGGTCATTTTGAGACTTGGTTTGATGACTGAACGAATTCTTACTGCATCCCCTACTAAGCCAGGTTGTTCTTCTCTCATTTTAAACTCTAGGTACTTTCAGTAGTATGGTATGTGGAATGCTTCCTGTCAAGCTGATATGAAAAGACTTTCATATGTGAAAAACATTCAGACACAAAATCACCAGGAAATTTGGAAGATGGAAAAATTCCAGCTTTACAATATCCTCCCAGAAGGATTTGCTGCTAAATTGAGATCTATTTGTTTATCGCTTTTTAACTCTCTATGGGAGACACAGCACTGGGACAATGAGACATACAGATAATGAGCTGGGCAGAAGAAATGCTGTAAGAATCCCCAGCTTCAGAGGATATAATCTCTAACCTTTTTTTTCTTTTTTTTTTCTTTTGTTCGACTCATTTTTCCTGTAACTTAAAGAGCACTGAATTTCCAGCCCTTAGGAGATTACTACTACTACTGCTGCTACTACTACTACTAATTATTATTATTATTATTGTTGTTGTTGTTGTTTTTGTTGTTTTCGTTATATATGATTCCACCAGAGGAAGAACTCATGAAATCAGATTTCCTATGAGTCTGTTCTTTTACCCTCATGACCCTTTCACTGCAGGTGCCCCTGAGTAATGTCTGTCTTTTATGACACTTCTAACTTGAAAAGGATGATACATGCCACAGTCACTTTGGTCAATCAAATAAATTTTGTACATTCATAAGTAAATAAACAGAGAAACATGCATAATACATAGAAAAAGGCTTGAAAGAAAAGAAGAATCTGGAGTTATTTACCCCATTGAGGTAAATCCTATCATTCATTCACCAGCAGGACCTATCATATCAGCTGGAAGAATAACCTGCATAGGAAAAATATGAGTGAGTAATAAAGGTAGGTTTTGAAAGTCTAGATCTGCTTTGATCAAGCAGTGGTGTATTTAAAACACTGTCAGCTACTAAGACATATCATTGCTGGAGAAACTACAGTAATGTCAGAGAGATTGCACAGCAAAGGGCTAATTTAGGAAGTCAGGGCCACGTGAAATGGAGCAGCTTCACTTGTAAAGGGGAAAACCTCCATTCTTGTCAGCCTCAGAGAATAACCTCTGTTCCAGCAGGACCAGCTCCCTTAATGCCTTTAATTTAGCAGAAAACATCAGTGTTTAGCTGAGACAATGAAAAGGACACCTGTATAAATTGTATGGAGCTGATATAAATTCCCACCTGCCTAGAACTTACAGCCCTAGTATTAAATCCCATCATGGATATGCAGAATTTTTATGAGTCAGAATTTTGCCATGGTTTAATCGTGGAAGACAGGGTGAGTCCATGGTTAAAAGTCACTGAGATCCAACAGCAATTAGAAAAGTCAGTGTGGAAGGTTAATAGTGCCCTACTTGGATTTCTAAATGATTTCAAAACTTAAACATAGGGCTCTCTGTCCTCCTCAAAAACACACATCAAACAGATTTCATAAACTTGTTACAGGGCTGGGAAAATCCCTATTCCCTATTCCAATTCCTTTTGGAAGTACTTTAATTTCTGTTTAGCTTCCAGTATCAGAATCTCGTGAAAGCACCCTGCAATATGCATATCTGTAATTCTCTTTTGACTCTAATATTTGTATTAAACCTCAAGTTCTTTACAAATTCAACACTAGTAATCCTAAAATACATCTGAAGTTACAGAGGACAGCAGCTAGCTCAAAGCTCAGAAATACAGTGGTATTTTAAGTGACATTATCACTGCCTTGGGGAGTGAAAACTTTGTTCTTTTTGGACTCAGCAGTTTCTTATCTAACTGAGATTCCAACGGGTAGTGTATGGTCATCTTTTGGCCTTCTTTGTATGCTTAACGTTACATGGGGAGTATTTGAATTATCACTCAAGTTACTTTTATAAATGTTGATGTCATTCTTCTCTTCCAAGTGACAGCATGTGTAATACTGAAACAGTAATCTGGACCTATGAGAAGAAAATAAGATATTACAAAACGAATCCCTCTTTTTATCATTTTATGAGAAATTGCTTTAACGTCCAGTTGTGAAAGACTTTTCTCAGACCTTTATAGATCTGTTCCTTAGGCTGCAGCTTTTTGCTCTGTGTTAAAACATTTTCCCAGCATGTCTAAGTGAGAAACTCTTTTCAGTCATCACAGAAAAAAATAGCAAGTTTCATTGATGTTAAACTTGGAAAGGGCTAGCAGAAAAGCACCGCTATGAGTGATTTTTTTCCCTTTTGTCAGATGATAAAACTGAAATACCCCAAATGACAGAGAGTCCAAGATCAGATTTCTGATTGTGGCAGTTTCCTTTGAAGAGTTCAGTATAAAAATAATGTCATATTCTTCACAGACCTACTGTCCCACAACCATGGCAGTCCTTGCAATTGAGAAGATCTCTGTGTTCAGGCAACATTCCAGATGAAGTTGGTGAAGGAAAGTGCAACTGTTCCTAAGTAACCATTTTACAGGGAGTAGCTTTTATCAAAGGAGGGTAGACTTATTTACTTCATGCACAGCAGTGCTGCCTGTCCTAATGCTCCCACTTTTACTACTACCAAGAAAAGCTTAGGATTGACATTGAAGGTAATGACTGACAGAACATGCCAAGTTAATACCAATAACATAGGAGCAAGATGCAAGCAGGCTGACAGGCTCTAACCTAAAAGGTACATAACTCCTGCTATGAATGGTAAAACTCTCTCCTACTCAAGGGAATCACGCCCATCATTCTTATGTTATGTTGTTCTTGGTTTCTAATCGTACTGGCATTATATGATATTAATCCATATTAATCCTTGGCTCCAAAAGATTTCTTTCAGATTCCTTTTCTGTCCAGAAGGAACCAGCCAAGAGGTGAATATTCTGATATTTTCTTTAACTGCTGCCATGACTTCACAAGAGATGTCATATCAAAGCCATGTACAAGCTGTGTTCCAGTCCCAGTTGCCTTCATCTTTCCATCCCCTTTCTAAAGTCTGTAGCTGTAGCAAGACTGAAAAGTCTTGGGTGGCAGAATATCTCTTCCTATGTGCTTGTGCAACAAAGAGAAATGGGCTCTTATCCCAGCTGAAATCTCTGGATGCTGTTTTAGACCACAAAATGCTTTTGGATCTTGGCCCAAAACAGATAGCAGCGTACACAAGGATATAATAGCCCAGCTCTGCCTTGTTCTTTTTCACACGTAGCAGTTTCCTTGACACTAGACCTGATAATTATTGAATGAATGGCCTCTTCCACTCTCAGCCCCCAGAAACCATTATCTTAATTACAGTCAAGCTGGAATCAGGAGAAAAATCCCACAAAATCAACATCATCAAGTTATACCTTCAACACACAAAGCTGCAACCACTAATTCGAGTCTGGGGTTCTGTGTAAATCACCTCAGCGTATTCCACCTGTGCTTTGGGTAAAGTCCACTCAACTTTTTTAAAAGCTTTAAATGTATAAAGCATGTCCATTAGAATGAGGTTATCAGCATGGCAAAATCACACTCTACTGGTGAGAGGGGTATTTTAAATCATGGCCAGGTGGAATTTTTTTCTTTCACCACACAGTAAGTAACTCAGAATCCATTAACTTCTGAGACTTGTATCTTAAAAGAAAGTTACACATGAAAAATGAAGAGTATTGTAGTCTGACAGATCTGGATTCATATGGATATTTTAATTTTCCAGCAAGCATAAGAAAATGGTTAGCAGGTTGAATACTTAGGTTTCCATATTCCATATTTGCAGGAGCAGTACAGACCCAGAAACAGCACTATTACATGGTTTATTCTGACAACACAATATGTAATGAATGAAAGGACTTGTTACCAAGGAGATAATTGGACTTGAACAGTGAGAATGTCTCAATGTGCCAATTTTCAGCATCAGTTTTTCTTTTGCTGTGGCTGTGTATTGTTGCTGGCCACATTTTTATAATAGCAAACTACTGTCTTTATCTTATTTTTGTATGGCAGATTCCACATATATATACTGCTCTAACAGGGATTTTATGCAAGGCTTAACCTGCTATGTATTAATAACCTCAATAAAAACCCCAAGAAAACAAACCCAAAACAATTAAAAAATAGAGCATCAGTAAGGAAGGAGAGTTTGCAGACATCAAAAAAGACAAAGTAATATTAATCCAGATACCTCCACAAGAAAAATTTAGAGTGTACAGACAACATTTTGCAGGAGCAAGGAATGGTACATGTTGATGCCATACACTGAAAGGAATCCTGCCTACCTGTCTGACCAAATTTCATTACCATTCTCCAGTGTTAGAACTTTAAATTCTATTACCCTCTACATACCAATATATTTTTCTAGGCCTCTCTGATACCAACTTTTAGCATATTATCTGTAAATGAAATCTCTTTGACTTTTTTCTTTTTTTTTTTCAAAACCAGCTTCAAAACAACAAACTTCTGAGACATGCATATCACAGAGAGTATAACAAATTGATTAAATTGCCGTCTTCTCAGTCTATATCAAAGCACAAATACTAAGCATATATGACAATTATTTTTAATCTTTACTGATGTTTGATATTTGGCTGTTCACCATGTGGAGGGGTGTCCCCATTTGCCTTATTGTTCCCTGTCCTACTTGTTGAAGGTGAAGCAATCAATACCACTATATTTTTCATTATCAACAATAGCCTGTATCCTACATCTCAGTGTTCCTAAATTTGTGTATCAATAATTCACACACACACAGAATTTGGGAATAATTGAAGGGACCAACCCAAAGGCTTGTCTTTAGTTACTGCCTTAAAATTTTTTTTGCACCTTGCTAAAGTTTCTAGCAGTGTATTTTTAAACAGAAATTGCAATTAAATCTATGTATGATCATCTTTCAATACTAGCAGTGCCACCATTTCCTTCCTCAAAGGCTCCCACTGCCCCCTTGAAGACTGACAACCCTTCAGATCAAGTGAACAAAATGTTCCTGCAAGTCTTCCTTAGCCAGCTACAGTCTGAATATACCACACTGGTAAATCCTGGTGAAATGAGCAAGATATCCCATCTCCTTCTGCCTGCAGAGGGTAAGCAGTGCTTCCAGGAGCAGCTGCCAGATGGTCTGTGAGGATGCAGCCCCTAGAGTAACTTGGAACTCAGGAGCAGCCATCAGAGGGAGGAGCAGAGGAGGGGAGTCTCAGCCAGGGCACCCCCTTTCTCAGTCTGCACTGTGCCACTCCTCTCCATGCTGGGGTTGTTCACTCTCATTGCTTTCCACACTCTAGGAAGTTGTTTGAAGTTTCTGAAGGCCAATGTTTTTTCTTCTATTTTTCTGAGGATTCACTGGCAGAACTAGATGCAGAGCTAGATGCAGAACTGAAGGAGAATGTCTCTTTTGTTCAGAGAAAAAACATCCATAATTTCTGAAAAGACTCCCCTAGTGCCACCATGCCAGAAAAACACATTTAATGTCAATCTTCTTGCACACTTATTCCTCATCCAGTTTCTCTACCTTCCCATAGTTTCAACCAGTTTCTTTTCCCTCTCATAGTTTCACAGAGTTTCTTTTTGCTCCCGGTTTCCTCAAATATGCCATTAATATCACAGGATCATTTTCTAACTGCAAGCACATGGTTGATTAAAGGAAACAAGGAGATTTGCTTTGCAAGACATAGGAAAACAGTAAATAGCTGTGGCTTTCAACACAGGGACTGCTCTGTCCTCTCAACAGAGAAATAGCAAAAAATAAGTAGGGAGCATCATTAAGTTCACTCACCAAAACCTGTATCCCCCTGTGGTAAAAGAACAGCATGTGGGGAGAGCATTTATAGCCTCTAGAGGCTTACAGGAGGCAGAACACCTCTGTGTGCTCTCTGCCCCATGCTTGAGAGTATCTCCTGTTTGACAAACCGTGGGTATGAAGCTGCTTAACCATTTGGTTTAGTTTGGCTTGATATTCAGTGTTGTGTCAACTAGTGGTGGGATGTGCTTGCTGTGGTCTGAATGCAATAGAGGAACCAGAGCTAAGCACAGACCTCTAATTTTTTCCTGAGCCTCCTCAGTTCTGTGAAACTGCCCTACTAACACTCAGAAGTGATGCCCACATCTCCTGAGACCTTGACAGCTTCTGTTTATTTTACTTTTAAACTCGTTAAGGCAAATGGGAATAAGTTCTTTGCCAAGATAAAACCTGTTTACTGGGGCCATTCTATCACACTTTATTGTCTTGAATACCCACTAATCTTCAAGCAGCTTCAGAAATGTGTCCTGCTTCGTAGCTATTGAAACTTAACCAGTGAGTCTTCGAGTGATACAGATAGGCAAGACAAAAAAATTATATTACTTCTTTTTTTTCTCTCTCTCCAGATTCATAGTAGAGAAACTGCGACAAGAATTAAGGTCAGTGGAGTCACTTTATTTTTATATTTTTCTAATGCAGGAACTTTTCCTTTTCATCAGGCCAAGAGAAATAGATTGTTGATGTACTTATGAGAGCTCTGCACACAAAGTGTATTCTGATATCATCTTTCAGATTCACCAAAGAATATTTGTCATTGCTTGTGATGGAATTAAATTGTGGTTGCATCCAAGCCATCGGTTGAGGAATAAAAATGTGGAAATTCATGCAGATAATGCTAGTATCAACATTAGCATGCTGAAGAATGCAATGATGCAGAGACTTTGTACAGACAGAAATACAATATAATCTCTGCAGACAATTCTTATTCTCCCCAGGAAAGTTAAAGGGAGATCAGAGGATTTTATGGTATGGAAGTAACAGTAAAATAAGGGTAACAAAATAAGTCTAAATCCAAAATGAAATTTGGGGAAACTTGGGTACTAGTAAATTTAAATGTTTTACTTCATGAAATTTAATTATTCTGATTTTGGCAATTTTTTAGGTTTTGTTATCAGTAAGGAAAAACAGGCCTCAAAATGGAATTGTGTTGATTTCCTCTCTGATTTCCAATTCTTGGTCAAACTGCACTATTAAAATTTCGGCCAATCAACAAGTATCTCTTCTCCCCTCCCTTTCTGGCCTCCTTTTTCCCCAAACCAGTAATTATGCTGTCAGTTTCCTCCCATTTCTCTCCTAGGTATTTTCTCAAGGCTTGTCCACAGTACAGAAATTTATGATACAAAGAGCTGTGCTGGGCTTCTAAGGATGCTTGTAAAACACTTCACATCCATACGCCAAAGTGCTCCAAGTGGTTTGTATTTCTGCCAAAAAACACTTGGACTTTTCTTGTGTTCAGCAAGGGCTAAACTTGGCTTGAGGCCAGTAGGGACAGCACTAAAGGAGATAGGATGCAGCACTCATGCTGCAGCCCTACAGAGGCACTCTGTACATTCCCAGGATCCACCCCCTGTCAGAGCTGCACTGGGAAGAACTGGGAGATGGCTGCCCAAAGGGCTCTGCTGAAAGGAGAGCTGAAAAGCCTTGGGGACGTCAGCAGAAATGCCCTTACTCAGAGCAGCAGTCGGCAGGATACCTCTGGATATTACAAATAGTTAGCATTTAAACCAAGGAATCGAGATAAGCTCAATAAGAACCCTTCTAATTATCAGGGTATTAGTAAGGAAGTGAGAAAATGACACAAGTAATAGAAGGGATTGCTGCTGCTCACCCCCTGCCCTGCCTGTCGTCCTCAGCCATGCATGCAGCGCTCTCCCTACTCTCCTTTCAGTCAGGATCTAGAGAAGCAACATAAAGAAAAGAGGGAGGAGGGGGGAAGCTCACATTCAAAATAGCAGCAAAGAGCTCTTCTGCAAAGTGTGTCTGGAGGTACAAACGATACAGCTGGCAGCTTACACTGCTTTACTGAAATAATGAGAGTAGAGTTGTACAAGCAGCTACCTAAAATGGGCATTGTTAGTTTTCTTTATTAGGGACTGGGTGGGAGAGCAACGACAAGCAGCACTTCCCTGTGCTTTGTTCTTGTCACTTGACATCTTTTTTTGTCCTTGAGATATTCTCTCAGGGGGCAAGGAGTACACATGGCTCCAAGTCACTCCAGGATTGGGAGAGGAGGGTGAAGCTCAGCGTCTCAAGGGCCGTGTGTCCACAGCAAATTTGATTGTTTAAAATAATCTAGAATAATTTTGCCAAGAAAGGAAGATTCAATTATAGAGAAGAATTTCAACCAAAATTAGAAGGGATTTTAAGTGTCATTACTTAATTCCCCACATAACACATTAGGCATAGGACAGGGAATCCTGATTTAACCTAATGATTAGCAGACTGACCAGATTTTCAAAGTGAAATAATGGGATTCCTGTGGGGGAAGGAGCTGTGCTCAGTCACAGAGATCTGGAGTGAAAAGCAGTACAAAAAAGGAAAAGACAGCCAGCTTCCCTCCTCCCTTGCTGTACTGCTCTACCTTTCCTCTATTCCCTTTGTGAGTGGCACAAATTCCTCACTGGACAAGCCCCATGACAGCAAGTAACAAACAGTAATGTTGATGAGGACAGGCAGCAATGCTGGGTTTGTTGTGCTGATGAGATTAACTGGAGGAGAGGCAGAGCTGAGCAAGGATCCCGTTTGCCCATCCAAGAACTCCCTGTCCAAGAGCTGGTGGCTGCACTGTGAGTGGGATGAGATGCACTGGTCTATACCCTCACATTCACACATACCCACAGGGTACTCACACAGAGTCAGACCCAATCCTCACTGTGCTGCACAGGTCACTCCCCTATAAAAGCCTTATTTCACTGGCTAATGGATTAATCAGATTGTTTCAGTAATAGCTATCAGAAAGTCTCCATCTTGTGTGCGCTGACATCTCATGTCAATCTGTTGGGTTTTGGCCAGCCCTCTGACTCAGCATCCTTGCCTGAGGGCACAGGACATCTTCACCTTAACAGCAACTGGGATATAGTGAGGGGCTCTTCAGCTCTTTGTTCTTTTATTTGAACCAAGGCCTGCTGACCTAGCAGGTTGTCTTTTAGCTTAATGAATCATCCTTCAAAGGAAACATTCTTATTTCTCTTCCCTGGCTCTCTTTCTCAGATGAGCTTCTCCTCCCAGGCTCTCAATTGCCAAAGACATTCTCATTTTCTCCAAAATCATTGTCCCTTGTTCTGCCCAGGAGATATCTGCCAAAGTCCTGGACTGGTGGTGGTAAACACCTCCATATGCTTTATAGATCTTATACTATCTGTCACTTGAGTTGTTGTACAGGTTATTTGTACATCTTAGATGATAAGTTTTTCCCAAGCAGGAATGAAATTTTTATATGTTGTTTTCTTCCTCCTCTAGAATCCCTCTTTTGCACATAAACAATGAAAATATTAAAGCCTCTACACTGAACTGGGGCAATTTAATATCTAAAAAGAATAAGGCCAGGCTTGAAATAAGACTTTCAGTTTCTACAACAGATGTAAAACACATGGGGGACTGATGGGACAAGCTGGAAATATATTATGATGGTGAGGTCACAAGTAGGTAGCACCTCTGAGACTCATTTGGTATACAATAACACACTAATGCCATCCTAGAAAAATACTACTGGGGTATTTAAAAATGTACTTAGACACTACATTTTGCTGCCTCACCTCCTGTTTGTAAAATCCAAATCTTGCTGCTCTACTCCACACAAACACAGCACTTGGTCACTTCTGCCTGACCAGGCAAACACTAGCAATAACAGTAATGGTCACAGCAATAACAATAATCACCATTAGATTTACCAGTTCAAGATTTAATTACTGTAACCATACCTTTTGTGATCTCACTAAGTCCATGTTGCTTCTATTGCTTACAAGGATGTTACTGCTGAAATCATGCTTGCTCATACCGCTTGGTGTAAAACACTGGTGTTTACACCAGCACTGTAAACGTTCCCATTTGAATGCATTTGCCTCCCATCTCTTTGCTATGCTGACCCCCAAGTCTGCTTCACACTGTTTTATCTGACTTCAGTACTTAACCACCTTCTACTCTGAGTATGTTATATCAGCTTTAGAACCCCAGAACTCCCATTATTTTCACTCCGCTTGCTGTAGTGCTCCAAATACAGACCCAGGCAGGGCTCTCTTAGAGACCACCTCCTTCATTTAAGTTCTTCCAGTGGTTCTTTTAGGTAAAGACATGGACTTGGCTCGCTCAGCCTGGAAAAGAGAAGGCTCTGGGGAGACCATAGAACAGCCTTCCAGTCCCTAATGGGGACCTGCAGGAGAGCTGGACTGGCATGTAGTGGGCATGTAGTGATAGGACAAGGGAAAATGGCTTCAAACTAAAAGAGGGTAGGTAGGTTTAGATTAGATGGTAGGAAGAAATTTTTTACTGGGGGGATGGTGAGACACTGGAACAGGTTGTCCAGAGAAGTTGTGGGTGCCCCACCCCTGGAAGTGTTCAAAGCCAGGTTGGATGGGACTTTGAGCAACCTGGTCTAGTGGGAGGCAAATCTGCCCATGGCAGGAAGGGTGGAACTGGATGATCTTTATGGTTTCTCCCAACACAAACCATCCTATAGTTCTATGAAAAATGCTGTTCTGCTTCAACAAGATGAAATGAAAAGCAAAAAGAAAGAAAAGACCAATGTTTTAGCCTGCACCAGCTGCTCCCTGACAGCAGATAAGACTCACCCAAATAAGCTCCTGATTTCTTCCACACTTTCAAAGGCAAAATGTCTTAATGGAAATGCCAACAAAGACCAAGTCTGTTTTATTCCTCATCCAATTCATCACTGTCACAGAATGATGTCTAATGGATACAGAAGAAGTAAGCAGGAAGAAGTCTCTATTTAAAGCAGCATTTTGAATATCACTTGTCATTCTAAAAGTTGAAACATTCACAGTAAACATTTCTTGATATTTATCTGGAGATCTAGATGAAAGAGAAGGAAACATTATCAGGACATAGGACATTTCAGTGTTCACAGAATCAAGGAATCTAGCTGTGTAAGTCTGACCCAGGGATGCAAAAGTGTGAGGTCAGAAGGGAAGTTAGACCAGTCTTTCTGTGATGCACTGTAAAATGCCCACCGTTAGCAGTGTCGGTACACTTCTTGAAATGAAAAAGTTTAGCTTCAGGATTCAGACAAAAACATTTTTCTCATTGTGAATAACAAGAGTAACAGTGTCAGGATGCCATATGTTCTTACACCAGCATTGCCTCAGAGATTAACATCGTTCTCAAAAATTCTTCCTAATAGACCATTAGACTAACAACAGCTTACCTCAGCTAAGTACAAACTTGTCGGCTTCTTTTTACAAGGGAAACAATATGTTTCTCAGAAAACAGTATGCTGTTAGCATAGTTCCCCTGAAGACATTCTGAGGGTCACCATGAAGGATGTTGTATTGATACAACTGTCTTTGTAAATGTGTTTGAATCTCTAAGTGTCCCAGGAAAACTCAATATTTGATTAAGAGAGAGATACTCAGTTACTTGCAACATTTACTACTGCCTGAGTAAAACAAAATACCACAATAATGTTGCTACAAATACTGCACAAATGCCTTCCAAAGACACAAGAAAGAGCAGCAGTCCTCTGAGAAGCTACAGGCATAGCTCTCATTTTATCATCTATTTTTCAAAAATTTCTCCCACTTTTACCGCAGACATTAGAAAATAAAAAAAAAGGATTGTTTCTGGTAAGCTGAAACATTTTGTCTGACTTAAAAAAATATCTTTCACTTTGGTATGGATGTTCTTGTTTATTAATACATTTTGCCTTGCTATTTTTAACGTAATTTTTAAAATCAAATATTTAAGGTGAAACCAAATAAACATTTACCAAACATTAAAATATTCTAACCTTCATCACTTAAAATGATAAGTCAAATTCAGCAGAAATTTCTGCAAGGATTTAGCCATTTTCATAAAAGTATCTTCCAGCAAACACCATTTGACAAGCACCCTCAACTCAACATACCTCCATCGTTGCTTTCTGAGCTAGCATCACTGAGAACACCAATTCACATATTATCAGATATTATGAAAGCAGAGATGCCCAAAATATCAAGAGATTTGGTCAGTGTCCCTTACTCTTCAGCTGGCAGCAGAGGGAATCCAGCCATAATGCAGTTGGGACAACAATAGACTTCCAGCAAATTAGGCTGCTGTGCCAAAGCCCTGGGGATCTTCCTGACCGCTGCTGTCACTCCTGCTGCTGACTGGGTGCCAGTGGGAGCTCAGGGGGAAGAACACAGCTCATCCCCTCATCCATTGCAGGAATGAGCCTCTCTCCCCATGGCCACCCTTTGTCCCATCTCTGCCCACCCCAGGGCAGGAGAGGACGCTGGCCTGGCCCCACTCTTTCTGCCCTCTGGTAGCAGAACTCCGTATTTGCGATGCAGCTGAGAAGCTCAGGCTGGCGCTGCGCCAGGTGTGCTGTATTGCTATGCTTTGGAGGTTTTCACAAGGATGAAAGAAAGCATTTAGGGAGGTTCCAGAAACGATGCTGATGGCTGCCATGCTAATGCTTGTAATGAATTCTAAATTGGTAGTGGGACCACTTATGGATAACTAAAGGCTTATTCACTCCCCTGGATATCTGCTATTTTCCTTGACTACTCTTTGCTGGGTTTAGTGCCACTATTCACTTTGCACTTTCTCTTTTCAATTTTTTTTTTCAGTTCTTTTACTTTTCTACTGTCATTTTTTGTGCTGTACTATTCCTCTAAAATTATCATCTGTCAGGCTTTCCACTAGTTCTAGTGGCCTTATTGCAGTAAATCCATGTCCTACTAATCTCTAGGTATCATTGCTAGTTCTCTTTTCCCATATGGGACTAATCACTCAAGTTGCATGATTTTGAAACAATGCAGTATGGATAATAACATTTCTAGGAGCATAAAATTTCATTTTACTTCTACTGGAAAAAGCAAACTTCATTCATACCACCTAGGAATGGATGGTATAATGACAAGTGGTAAAATAATACGTGGTACAATAACAAAGGATTGCATTAATGGGCAGCAATCATAACTGACATAGACCTGTAGTTTTTGTCTGATGCAGTTTTAAATGATGTTAGTGTTGATTGTGGTGTGTCTTTTTGCCTTAGGAGATATGTGTTAAATATAAAGGTTTGCAGTTAAAATTCTGTGAGGCACAAGATTCCTCTGGAACATCTATCATGTCAGCAGAACTGCTAAAGTGTAACTCTGGTCAAAAAAAAATGACACTATAAAAATGACATCCATCATGTACCGTATTTATTTTCCCTTGGTGATTTTCAGATTAAATCTGCTCAGTTTACAAATCAAAAGAGACTTTTTTTTAACTGCTTTTTTATCAAACAGTCTATGTTGCCTGTTCAGCTACTGCCTAAAAAAAATTTAAACTATGTTCCTTCTGTTCCATACATCATTTTCCATCCACTCACAACAAAAATTCTACAGCTAAAATACAGGTTATATTTATACAGATATGGAATGAATCAGAACAAACCATATCTCACTCACCTTTCAGATCAAAGTAAAACCTGTTTTTTTCTAACCAATAAGCCACAAACATGCATAGATGTCATGGAATGATCAAACTTGTCATTTTCACAACAGAAGAATATTCCACAATAAATATATAGCTAACTACATGCTACACATTGATGCCTCTCTCTCCATATATACAGACATACATGTATGTATCTGTATACATGCATGTAATATGTAATACACACCTGTGTATTTCTACACATACATATCTGGATATGCTTTCAAGCATTGTCCCAATCAAAGGCTGTCAATGCTGTTTTATATCCCTTAAATACTTGTGCTGATACCTCCCTAAAATATCTTTCCACATTTAGGAGAAACTGGGGAAAGGACAGTACCAGACTTTACTAGCACCAAATGACTGCAGCCCTGCACTGCTACATCTCGTGTTGAAAAGCATTAAGATTATTTGCATCATTTCTTACACCTTTCCTATATCTCCTATTTACTCACTTATATTTCATTACCTCTCCCTTTTGACATGCTGAATTGTGTCAAACTGTGGGTCTTTTCTATTTATAAGAGGTAATACAGTTACCTAGTCCTTATTATCTCTCCATAGGATATGAATAATCGTGTTATAAAAGGTGCTATACCACTGAATGGATTTGGCTAGTTAGCAGGGTTGGTTTTTTTTCCAATGGCAAATGAATATTATTTGAAAAACAAAATAAAACAAAACAAAAAAACTACTATAAAGAATGCTGTATTTAAATTATCAGGATTATGGAGAAATCAAGAAATGCAGGGAGAAAGATGGTATTTCAAGAAAAAAGTTAACTCTATTTCATCTTCAGCATTAATCACTAGAATGGCAATCAGATTATCTCATCTCATGAATGAAGTATACCCAAATGGATGTGAATCAAAGCAAGGCAAAGGTCACACAGGTAAACAGAATATACTTTGTGGAGTGTGCTTTGCCATGTTTTAGTTCACTTTGGCCAAAAGTATGCATGAGCAGCTGGCCAACCTGACTCAGTTTTAAAGGAGTACTTTGCTTGTACCAGATTTCTCCACAACTTTATTTGTGAAACGTCTTTTCTATCAATACTATTTAAAGGTACAAAAAACTTCCAGCAGGTGATAGGGAATACAGGATTGTCACAGAATCACCCCAAGACAGATGTAAATCTAGTGCTGGTTCATCCCTCCATCACAACTTAGAGGAAAATGACATCAACATCCGTTGTCTTGTCCCATCACAACATTATTGCAGGAAATTATCTGTCCAGGAAATTACCAGTCCTTAGGAAATAATAGTAATTTACTACTACTACTACTACTACTACTACTAC
>VZRX01020145.1:280671-302207 GCA_013398075.1 Notiomystis cincta
AATAATAATTAATAATAATAATAATAATAATAATAATAATAATAATAATAATAATAATAATAATAGTAGAAAAGCTTAAGCATATGTCCTCAATAACGTAACCTACCATGAGTACATTTGATCAGTTTTTCACTCCTTGTAGTGGGTCACAGTCTTTATTTTCCAGACAAGATTTGAGGAGGAGCCAAGGTAACTGAAAAGTCACCTAAAGCTCTAAAATTATGACTAATGGGTGGTAGTATTATTCTTCAGACACAAGGGCAATTTTATGACAGAGGTAAAGCTTGTCTGTGCAGGCAACACAACTCTTTAGGGGTGTCTACAGGACTATGAATTAAACTACCACATGAAATAATGGCCTTTTAAAATCTTGCCACTTTCTACTACAACTGCATGTGATCAATGTTAATCATTTCATTTAATGTACTGCTGGGGGGTGAAGGGGAGAACAGGAGCTGAGATAGAATTTAAGCCTCAATTTGTCTATATCAGTGGTTGGCTTACAATATGGTCTTAATGTATTTGTGTCAGTTAATAAATTGCTATAAAAATTTACAATAAAACTGAGTTAACATTGACAGCATATATCTGAAATCTATACTAAGATATACTCTTACACTGTTAAAGATTAAAACTGTATAGGAAATGGTTTAATCATCATGAAAAAGGTGAAGATTTTATAATCTCTTTCCACACCAGATCAAGAAAAAAATTAAGATCTCAAGAATATTCAGTAGAGTCCAGCTCAATTTTGACAGTTCAGTCAACAGTGTAATCAATTTCAACAATGAACTTATTTAAAAGGTTTGATTTAATTAACTAAAACATTCAATTGAAAAATTATTGACTCATGAAATGATTGATTCTATTGTTTTATAGACAGAGCTTTGATTTGCAATTTTTTAAACTGTCAATTTCTTGCCAAAACAGAATCTTCCACAGGAAGTGGTCCTGCTGCTCAAAAATCATTCTCAACAAACACCTCTATGTTTTTCTGCCCAAAACCATCTTGGACAATATAGTCAAAATAGAACTTAGAAGTACAATATGTACATAAATAAAAAAAATGCTAAATATTAGTTCTAAACCCCAAACATCAGCTATAGACAACAGAGGAACCAAATCATCTCTTTTCCGGTCTACGATGTCCATTGAAATCATGCAGTAACCTCAGGTCATGACTGAGGCATTCATCTGGATCCTCACCTTTGGTGGAATATTTATTAAAAGAAATTACTCCCCAGAACACACAAAAGTGCCCTTTTCTTCCTCTTTCTGGTGAAACAGGAGCTCATGTGGCTGAAGTGTCCATGCTAGACTTCCTCACCACTCCCTACTCCTCCCGCATATCCCCAACTCGTGCTCTCTTCTGCCACAGATATTCTCTCACAGCTCTTCTCAACACACACTGTTTAAATGTATATCTACACACTCACTCTTCCTTGTCCTGTGCTTCTTACCTCTGCTATTATTTGAACTATCAACTAAAACACAAAGCTGAAACTTGCTTTCATTAGAAGCTTGTGCTTTTTCCTAGTGAAAAAAAGGATTGTTCTCTTTCAAAATGGCTGCTGCTTCCCACTGCCTTCAGCAACACTGATGCTAAGGCATGTATAAAGACAGAGGCTTCCTACCCTGAAAGAGGAAAAGGTTTTTAGAATGATGTTCATAAAAAGGAATTAGATGTTGAAATGTGTATCTGCTTGGATAAATGTAGTCATAGATTTATCCTGGCTGTACTCCAAGCTAGGAAGTTGTGCGTGTGCTTTGGCTTGGCAGGCACAGAGGCAAATTAGCAGAGTGTTAATACACTCTGCTTTTCAGCTTTCTGCTCCAGGTACAGCTCTAGACCAGGCTGACTCATATTTGGGAAACTCAGAAAGAGAGATGGGAGAATAGGAATATATAGTACAGTTGACCCTCAGTTATGAACAAAAAGACATCAAGAAATAAGTTCCAGAATTTAAAAAAAGCCCCTGATCTGGTAGGAAATTTATGGCAAACCTCACTGTAATGCACTTATTCATAAGTAGCAGCATGTTAACATTCATAAGTAGTATCATGTTAATATTCATAAATAGCATCATGTCATCTTAAGGTAATTAAAGAAATTTAACTGGTGAAATTCTTGGAGTTTTAACGTGATAGCTGTTGGACAACTTAATGATAGCAAGAATTGTGGCCCAGCTTTGATTGTCAAGTTGTGAGATAGTGCAGATCTCACTGCACGTGCAAGTGGGAGCACTGGTCGGACACGACTTCAGAGGTGACAAACAGCAGCCTCAGAGGGACCAGTCCTCTTAACAACCTCCAAGGTACCCCACACAGACCCACACATCTCAGTTACCTGAGTGGCCCTTAACTTGATCATCCTCTCCTCTTCCAGCCCTCACTATGAGACATGGAGACCTGGGGGGCCTTAGAACACTATTCCTCATCCTTTCCTTGCACATTCTCTTTTCCTCTGCTACATTAGTTTCCATGGACATAGAGAATAGCAAGCAATTCTTTACATATTTGAAGTTTGTAATCATGTCCTTCCCCTGTCTCTTTTCCTTTGTGGAAAATGTCTCATGATGCAGTCTTGCCTGGAATATGAGGTGTTTCAAATTCTGGATTATGTTCATTTTTCCGCTTTTACAGCTAGAACTGAACTCAGTCCACCATCTAATACCCGAGTTTCATTAAAAATACTGCAGTTTTCCTGCATACCAAATATTGTACAGCAAGATTTCAAGTCTCCTTTTTTTTTTTTTCTTCCTTTGCATAATACATTTAAATGTCATGGTGTTTAAAAGAAAAAGGTTATGCAGGACTGAATCTGTGCAGTGGAACTCCAAATACAGCTTTCCCTGATTTAAAACTCAGGCTTGGTTTCTCTAGGAGTGACGTCCTCCTGTGTTACTGGGATGCTTAACCTACTTCCTGCTTCTAAGATTTAGAGGCAGCCAAATGTACATCCACTACCTGGATGAAACAGTATGATGAGCAGCTGTAAGCATTGCTCAGTTTAATCCTCTTGACCTAAGGCTGTCACTATATCACTGCAGATACAGCTAAATAAAGCACACTGCAGAAGCTTAGTTTATTTTTCCCAGACCAGAACTGGGTAGAAGTTGGTTTACCAAGCATTGAAAGTAAAGACTGAGAGGTAGTTAAGAGGAAATACGAGTATATGCTTAAACTTTTATCTTTTCCCTGCTTTTCTGTGTTCAATGAATGAATGAATGAATGAATGAATGAACTAAAGTTGAGTAATTTTTACCTAGTATGCTGATCATAGGCTCTTTGACAGGGAAATTTTGATTTTGCTGGGTATAACTGGGTCCATAATGCCAACACAGCTGAGAACACAGAGCTATGGGACTCTAAGGCTTCATCTTCTGTGATGGGTGAGGGAAAACAAGCCTGTCACTTAATAGATATTCTAGCAGGATCTAAAGCACAGTTTGTCATGCAACCATAACAACATGCTTGGATTTTCTGTCTCAGATACTCAAAAGAAACCTGGGCTAGTTTATATATAGTTGATAAATTTCAAACTTCGTGGCAAATGCATAAACATCTCTCTGAGAGCTACTTGCCAGCGTGGTTTTGAATAATACAAATAACTCAGGTTAAGCACATCAGAGGCAAAGATCCTCATGGCAGACACATAATGGTGTGATATGAGAGCAGTCTCAGTGCTGATTAGGAGCTGCATGCAGTATGCAGCACCACTGGGTAGTCCACAGAAGCAGATTAGCTGGTAGAGGCATCGTGCTCCCCTCTTTGGATGATACATTTAGCTGGGACTGTCTAATGCAAAAAATTGAGCTCTTCCATCCCCTCAGCAATCTTTCCTAGAGATTATACATCTTATGTTTCCCTCTGAGAACAGATTACCTCCTCAAGTCCCCTTCCTTCATGTAATATTAGACCTTTTCAGGGCATGTCAATGTATAAATGCATAATTGGGGGGTGGGGGGGAAGAAAAGAAAAAGAAAAAGGAGATAGACAGAAAAAGTTATTATGCACACCTACCTGATCTTCAAACACTAAGAGTTTTGGTTTTGCAGTTTTCTTTTCCCAGACTAATGCAAAATTCAGTTTTTACAGTTGCTTCTGTGGGTGGATGGATGCAAAAGACATGAGTAAAGCTGGCTTTTTAACAAATATTCTTGAGATTGAGTGTACTTTAATCTCTTTTAGGAGTTAGAAATTCTCCTAAATTTTACTTTGTTGTTGAGCAATTTATGTTTTCTTCAGTACAAGATAAAATGATGGTAAAATCTGAAAGCAAAAGCAATGTACAGAAAAAATAGTCTTTAGAGCTCAGTTTCACAGCCTCAGCCATCTTGAGGGATGCTGTTTTGCTAGTCTCTTTAGTACAATAAGTCTTAAAGGGTTATTATTTCTAGTAACACTATAAACGTGACAATTTCTCTCTACTGCAGTTTTATTAGTGGAAAATGTGAAGATGGTTTTGGCAATGGTTGAACAGCATGTGACTGGACAGCCAGTGCAGAGAAGTCTATGATACACTGGCAGCAGCCAGAACAGCAAAACAGCCACTGAAGCATGGATGATAAAAAACTCTCTAAGCAAATAAATCTTCTAGGAATCAATTATCATTAAGTTCAAACATTAAAAAATCAAAAATTCAAGAAAAGTGTCTGGATTTGTTATTTTTCTAAAGGAAATCTTATTGCTGCTTTGTTTAAAAATTAATTTCTGTATTGAAAAAGACGACTTGTGAAACTTGAAGAGAGAGGACTTTTTCTGATCACATTATGGACCATGTGAGAGAATAGTGGAAGTGGAAAGGAGAATAATTTTGCTGTTCATCCTGCCTCAAGTTTAGAAGGAAAGAGTGTCTATTTTTGATCCAGTTGCTTGCTGTTTACGACTAATATTTTTTTGTAAAGCTGTACTGCATAACAGAAAACTAGAAGAGATGTGAGAATGTGTGCTTGCATAGAGGGAATATTGGCTTATTTTTTTAAGACAAATCCTTTACAACTTTACAAAGTAATACAAATTGACAGAAATTTCTAGACTCTACATCTCCTTCAGACCATGCTTTCCACACCATAGCTCCATTTAAACATTTACATTTGCTGCATACATGCCAACAAATCCCTGACAAGTCTGGTGATGAGATGGGAAGAATGATTCAAAGGGAGACTTCAGTGCTTTGAAGGTGCTAGTATTTACTGTTAGCTTCTTAATTAGAAAAATACATATTTCAGTCAAATTGTGAAAATTAACTTAGTTGTTGTGTCATAGAAAAGCTCTTTCTTCTCTGTGATGGAAACCTGTCCTCTATTTCAGGCTTGTGAACAAAGGGGAACAGGAATTTTAAAATCTTTTACACTTGCATTAAGTAGCAGGTATGTGGAGTGAAGATGGAAGAGGAACTGAAGATCTAACAGGCTCATGTTTAACTTAAAGAGCTGAGATTAAAGTGGCCTATTTAACATAAATGTTACAACAAAGTGATACAAAATTGTAGCAGAGGTTTTCAAGATTCTTTATGGTTGTTCTTCTGTATTTATTCACTTAGCCACCAAAAGCCTTTTATATGGATTTATATGCAAGGTTTATTTTAAATAAAAGTTTCCATGGCAGTTCCAAGTTGTCTGTTTTTATTTAAACCTCATCAGAGTGTTCCAAAAATAACTGTAATGTAAGTACTTATCAGAACTCCAACAACATAAATCAACATTTATTTCAAGTACTATGTAATAGTGGACTGCTGGAAAGTCCTGTATTAAGTCTTGTTATTACTCTAACTTTTCCAAAATTTGGGATTTTTGAAATTTGAGAATACACAGGACAGCATCTACTCAATTTACAAGGCCTCCTTTTTCTTGTTTGTCTTAACAGGTTCATTCAACTACAACATCTCCTGTAGTATCAGTCTTACAGGTCAAATCTCATCAGGATAGAGATACTTTTGAAAACAGAATGAACACAGGCCCTGTGCATCAGCCTTCTTGAAGATGAAGAGAAACTTCCCACTTTCATTCCCCCTGTGCAGTATAAAGCCTCTTCTCTGTTTACTTAGCACTCAGAAGGAAAAGGCCCTGAACTCAGCAGGAGCCTGGTAAGCAGTGTCAGTAATAAAGGCATGTCAAAAGGCATTTTGCAAAGTTCATTGTTAAACTGCACTTATGTTCCACCCTTCCACGGAAATTTTGTATAGTCTTTTGTAACCATCATTAATATCTTTTGGGTATAAAGAAGAGCGGGAGGAGGGGGAAATCAGCCCACAATTTCAGTCGTTGTTTTATTTAATGCTGAGTTATTTTGGTTTAAATACCTTGACATTTCACTGCATTATGAATACAGTGTAGGAAATAGAGAAAGATGGAGAAAAAACTGTGCAGAGAAGAAAACAATTGATGAGAGAGAATGAACAGAGAGTGTTTAATGAATATGAGCTTTTGTTCTATTAATTTGAGACCAATTTTTAGACTTGGATCAGACCGAAGAACTAATTTTGCTATGAACAAACAGATACACAGACAGCATAAATGAGACAATGGCTTCTTTCCTTGAAGTATGCACAGACAAAATCAAGTTCAGTTTGGTAACACTAGAATAGTACAAGGAAGCTTATACTTTTCCCTTGAAGAACTAAGCGGTTCAAAAAAAGCCTCCAGGATGCCTGAAGAGACCCCAAGTCTAAGTACTAAAAGGAAAACCTTCATTAATGTTTTCATTTCTGTTTCTTGACCTAAGAGGCAAAGTTGAAGGAAAGGCTGGAGGCTTGAACATTATGACTTTTTCAGGTTTAAAGCATCTACAACAAGAAGATACCATCTTTGGAAATGCAGAAAACAAAGACAGGTTTCCCCTTGTTTCTTTTTTAACCTATTAATGAAAAGGATAATTGATTTTTTTTTTCTCTAGGAATGAGATCATAGATTTGCATCACTGTGAATTACTGTATGAAAGTGAATAAGACCTCTTGAAAAATCCCCAACATTTTAGCAAAGCACCCTTTTCAGTTTTGGTCCCCACCTTTCTTATAACACTACTTAACCTTGGTTTTAATGCAAACCTAGAATATATTGCCTACTTTTACCAAAGGCCAAAAATAACACAGCACTCACTATTTTTCTGTGCAAATATTGTTAAAGCTGGGGGAAGAAGGGAAATAAAACTGACCTGAGCAGAATGAAAAAATGTGCTACAATTAAAAAGACTCTGCTGTAGTAGAAAGAGAAAATAAGAAAAAGAAAAATACAGCAACATGTAAGAAATAAACAGCAATTAGTGAATGAGACTATTGCTGCTTAAAATTGGTATTTAAAACTTGGAAGAAGATCAAGCAACTTTCTTGTAGCATTCCTATATTAACATGTACAATGAAACTTCATATCAGCAAATTGCAGCATAAAGATGTTAACGTGTTATGCTACCACGAAAATAGCATGAAAAAGTCTTAGAGGGGGGAAGAAAGGAATCTGGGGGAGAAAGGTTTCTGCAGTTATACAAAATTATTTATTTTGTCTCATGCATTTGGCAATGAAGATTTGAAATTTAACAATGACAAGGACTGTTAGTATTGCAGTTAATGTTCTAAGCAGAGGTACTTATTCTTCTTATAATATAGGTTTCTTCTTATTAATGCTAGAACTGTGTTATTATATAGAAAGAGACAGACAAATCCTGTAGAATAACAATATGTTTGCTTAAAAAGTGTATTTCTGGTATAACAAGAATGCTCCTCTAAGCATACTTTATTGACTTTTAAAATGTTAGAAATGTTCTCTGTTTCAGAGGTAAAGTTATATTAATATTAATCTAAAATCTTCCTAATATTTCTTTTGCTTAAAACAACAAAAGTTGGAAGAGTTCAGTTACTGTAATGCATAATAATACACCTGTCCTCAAAACGTCTTTCAAAAATGTTATTCTTTGAGCTGGCAAAGCCCCCACTCTCTCTGGAGATCATTTTAAACCCCATCCTATGTGAAGGCCCACTTTCTGACATTTATGTAATTTCCTTCATGAACACTGTAGGGAGGTCATAGACCAAAATCCAAGTGTTTGTTTTTCATTCCTAATAGCAGAAAGATTTTAAACATGAAGCAATCACTCTCTTCTTCAAGAAAGGTAATTTATGTCTTCCCTCAGCACAGTCAGATCCTGGAGACTTGCCACTTCAATTCCCTGAGATTTTATAACCCACACTACAACATTCAAATAAAATTTTATTGTATTGTGAAAAGGGGAGGGAAGAAGAAAAACTGTGTTAGCACTGATTGAAGTTGAAACTTCAATCTGTGAAGGTCAGGGAATTCAAAATAGCTTCTTATATTAACTTTTTCCAGCTTCAGTGCGTGAACATGTAGAAGTTTCTTTTCAGACAGCTTTGTGTTCATGGAACAAAATACCATTTTAAATAGTTTGAAAACAAACTAATTTCAGGGTGATCAAGATCTCACTTTCAAAAAAGTTGTCAAAAATGTGACTGACTTTTCTTTATAGATCAGTATGGTAAAGCTGTGTGTTGCTTGCTCATGTTGCTTGACAGGGGAAGTTTGCTTGACAGGGTGGTACCCAAAATAACTGACTGAAGAAAACTTCAACTTGTTACCAAAGATATTAACAGTACGATTTCCAGTAAAGCCCCTCAAAGCCAAGACTGTGAAATCCAGACAACTTACTTAAAATGCAACTTTTTCAATTGTCAGCCATCACTTTGAAAGGTAGCTAAACTGTCTATTAAGTCATCAAAGCAAAGCAAATCAAATGCCTACTGTATTAGCATTTCCAGTGTTTTCCCTAAAATTAAACTTTTGTATGTTCTTTAAATACAACAGTAATCATGTCATTGCTTTTGGACATAATGTCCAAAGCTGAGCATGTTTTTAAAATGAATCCTATTATTCTGTCAGACATCCCTCTCCTTTCATCAGTTGAAAAAATAGCCTCCTGTAGAGAATCAAATCTTTTATTTATCATTTCAGTGCTAGCTACAATTAACTTTGTTATTTTAAAGAACTTGCCCTCTTACTGAAGAGACCTGAAGAAAAAAAGTCTTCAGTTAAAAGGACACCTACTGTCAGCAATGTTAGTCTTTTGTGAAAATTGCCTCATGTTGTGCCTTTTCAATTTTATTTTTTTTTTTGTGAGTACAGTATGTAATTCATACACACACATGTGAGTGGCTGGATCATTGAATAATAAATATTAGACTTTATCTTCTGCTGTAAAGAAATTGACTGTCCATAGCAACATATCGCTTCTAGACTGATTAAGAAAAAATAACTACAGGAATCTTTAAAAGAAGAACTTCAACACTAGCCAGCTGTCTAAGTCTAATCATCTGTTTAATAGCGTAGCAGAGAGCTCCTCATGCAACATTTGCTCAGAATGTAAGAGGTACCTTCAATGCAGTTGAATGAAAATTTGTCTGAATTCAAGGAATTAGGATAAATCCTGGCCATAGAGGATTAAGGCAAGTGAAGGTGCATCTGAAGGGTAACTGAGGTGCAGAACAGTAGAGGGCACCTAGTTCATTCCCTGCAGAAGGGGCTAGAGAAATGGCAGATTCTCAGGTTGTGGCAAATTTAAGGAAGAAATTTAATAGAAGTCCATGGACTCATTCCTAGCAGTAAATCTTCACCAAGAAGAAGCAGGGTTCAAATGTGACCATTTAGTATATACTCAAAATATTCACCACTCCTTTTTTTCTGGTGACCTGCAGATTTTATTAGCCTGTTCATCCTAACAGTAGGCTTCTTCTGTGAGTCAAAGAAACTATCTCAGTGCCTAATTTCCAGGGGATTTAAAATTTCTGATTTTTTTTTCTATACAGTGGCTGATTTAACATGTAAGAAAACTTAAAGCTTTTATAATAGAGTATTACCAATTGAAAAAATTTGGTCATAAAGGTAACAACACAGTGCAGGTGCAGACTCCTTTATCCAAGCCTCTGAGACCTTCCCATCTTCAAGGTTATTAATTTTTATGGTGATTAAAGGAGTAGTTTTGTTAGTTCCATATTTGAGCTGTTGGCAAGACACTTAAAAAGATATTGCTTAATGCCTTTAGTATAACACAAATATTTTGGGTTTTCTTTTGCTTTTTAGGAGTTTATTTTAAGATCTATTTACTCTGTAAGGACTAAGGAGATATCTTCATATCTTTTCCATGCACTTATCCACAAATAAAGAGTAACAGAAATGATTGTTACATGGTTAGAGATCTATAAAACTATTATGGTTGTGTAGATAGATGACTGTATTGGCTGGCCAGAGTTCTATTTCTGATTCTTCCATCCAACACAAGCACGGTAAATGGTTTTGGTTTCTTTTTTTTCAGTGAGCTTTTTTTTTTTTTTTGGTGGAGGGGGGGGGAAGTGTTTGGTTTTAGTCTTTTTTTATGTTTTATTTTGGATTTAGATGAAATTACCTGGGTGGAGTGCCTCATGGTGTCAGTATTATTATTTCATTTCCTTTTGGTTTGAAACAAACAAAATCCTGCATTGATATCATGTTCAATATTTTGCATTAGGTGTTTTCTTCAGACCCAGCACGACATCAGGAAAATGAATGCTGTCCTTCAGTTGACACTGGCAATATTTAAATTCTTTGCTAGGATTGTGCAAAGTGTTCTTAAAATGTATTGGCACAATACTCCATCATGACTTCATATAGATAGGATAATATACATCATATAGATAGGATAATATACATTATTTTGCACTAAACACTGACATAATTCTAGTCAATGGGATTTTGCCTTGTAACAGAACTTAATTGGTGTAAAACCACGCTGACTCCAACTGCTTAAATGATCTCACTAAGTGGCATTGAGGTTAATTTTAATCTTGATTCTGTACTTCTGTGGTTTATGGGGCTGTGCCCAGTTTTTAGACAAGAATGAGCTAGGGGAGAGCCACAGCAGTCAATAAAATAAACTTTCTCAGTACTATAATAATACTTCCTGGTACAGGTTTTAGCAAAAATAGTGAGTAAAATTATTTGAAGAAATGCTTCACATGCACCATTCTGAGGCAACACCTGTAACTGACCATACACAAGATGGTCAATTAAAAACCATAAATCAGTTTCAGCACAGCAATTTAGCAAGATCCAACCCAAGTAGGTCTGTGTCACTTTAGGCACTAGCTTAGGGTAGTCTCACTGTAATGAGATTATTTTAATGTTAACTGTTTTTTTCAAATCTGCCACTCTGTAGTCTGAGAAAACACACCATAGTATGACATTCCACCACCTACCTCTATCCTACATTTTTGGGTTGTTGTGGATTTTTCTTCGTACAGGATAGTTCCTGAAGAAAAGAATTTCAAACTTTGACTCAGTCTAACACTCTCCTTGACTTTTTGGTATCCATTACTTTTCCTGTTTCTGTTTTGAATTGCTTTTAGGACACCTGACGAAATCTTGAACAATGCTGTGAATATAAATCTTATTTATATAAATAGGCTGTGCCTGTGCAAGAGGAATTTTATAGCAGATGGATACCACTGTGCAGTATTGTGTAACTTCAGATGCCATGGTCATCTGGCTCATGGAAGAGGAGCAAATGGATTCCCTATGGATTGCATTGTGTAGTTGCATTCCTGATTCCATTAGGACTCATAGAGGGATGTATATGACTAACCTTTACAAGTTTTCAAGCCTTCATCTTTCAAAATCTTCATCTACAGGGCAAAATATTTTTTTCATGTTGCCACAGTGCCTCATCAGTTATTAAGGAAGGTCCACTAATATTAACATGGAAACACCAACATTGCTAGGAACTGGGGTTCATTTTCAACAGTGCCCAAAGGAAAATCTGTTCTCTGGATAATCTAGATATTCATGTTGTTGAGAATTCACATCTCACTGGGGAATATCTGATTTATTTTCAGTTCTCCAGCATATGGTGCTTTCTCTGTGTTCCTCAGACAGCAAAAAAATAATAGTTTGGCTTAATTTTGCTTAGTTTAAAACTGGAAAATGCTTTTGGCCCACTTATGGTTAAATGCTGAATTTTTCCCAAGGATGTGTGGAAAGGACTGTTTTATTCAGAAGGAAGGAAAGAAGGATTAAGTGATTGCTGTGGGAAGGTCCTATAGCCAATGCTTGAGAGGGTGCTCCCCACCCACAGTGACAGCAGCAAAGCTTGGGGCCATGCTGCCCAGCCTTTTGCTGAAGATTTCCATTGGCATAATTTTCCACTAATTTTCTTCTTTTTGGCCCCTTCCTGACTCTTTTTACCCAGTTTGATCCCTTGGTCCTAGCATAAGAAGTTATTTTCTTCTCGGGTGTCTCTTTATTGCTCTCTTAGAACAAATATAACAATCCTTCAAACAGATCTTTTCTTTCTTTTCCTGTAGAGATGTCTGCTCCTCAGTGGAGAAGAGGAACCCCCTTAATACAAGCTGCAGCATGACAGAAACATGCTGGGAACTTTGAGACCCCTCTTCATAATGTCAGTGCCAACAACATAAAACAATCATTTCCCCCTTTCCCACCTCCCCCACAGTTCTTGGGGAGCCATTCCCAGCTACTCCTCTACCTTAGGCTTTCTTTTGACATCCCTTGAGAGGTTGAACTATGTTTGAAATTATTTTCTCCTTCCTAAAGGTTCTGTGACAGCAGCTGGTTGTTCAACCAGGAATGTGTTAGACTAGGGGCTATGCAGAAAAAAAAACAAACCTGAAAAAACAACCCTCAATTTGAGGTTTGCTACTACCCTTAAAGCTGTTTTTACTTTAAGGATGCTACCCAGAGACAAGACTTTCCTGAGTCACAGAAGGATCTTACTCAGAACAGACAATGGATAAACTGGAAAGATGAACAAGGGTGCTCTTTATCATTATCTTTTCCTCATCTTACTCTCAACCCTAGATGCAGCCAGCTGCAGTTGAAAGAGTAAAGAGAAATACCAAATATATGAATATGCACAGCAGAGTTCTTGCTTGAAGCCTGTGCCCTTAGTTTTCAGTTCTTTTTTATTATAACTACAAATAATTATAAAATACATGGTAAAATTTTTCAATAGCTGTTTAAGGCCAAGCAGTTTTCAGTGTCCTACAGCATGTCTGAATTTTCTCTGTACTCTGATTTTAGGTGTTTATGTTATGGAGCAGATCACCTTGAGTGCCACCAGGCAGCACATACAGGACAAACAGAGGCTGGAGATGTTGTCCACCTTTACTTTAGAAAAGCCTCTGACACCCATTACCACAGTATTCTCCTGGAGAAACTGCCTGCTCATGGCTTGGATGGATGGGCAAAAAACCCAAAAACTGTCTGCATGGCCAGGCCCAGGGAGTGGTGGTGAATGGAGTTACATCCAGCTGGCAGCTGGCCACCAGTGGTGTTCCCCAGGGCTCAGAGCTGGGGCCAGGCCTGTTTAATACCTTTATCAACATTGAGTGCACCCTCAGTCAGACTCAAACAATTTTATGATTCTGTTAAAATACTGTCTTCAGCAGCAAGTACTGCCAGACTTTTGTTTCCCCAGCACTCCTCGAGAGGAGCCAGTACTGTGAGCAGAGGTGCTGAGTCATATTATGGATGTGTATGCAAAGTGTGCAAAAGCCACTGAAAGAATTAACTGTTTCCAAAAGTTATATGTTGGTCCACTCCAGGCTGAAGTTTATGGTGTTTACACAGTGTCCTGACTCTAGGGATGTAACAGCACCAGGAAGGAACAGATGTGAGGCGAAATAATACGCACAAACAAATCTCCAAGCCAACCCAAGGCCTGTAACTTAGTGCATAAAATTCAAAGTTACAGCCAAGGATCATATCAACTGTGGTTTTGATGGATAACTAAACACTATGTCATTCTTTGGTTTGATGCAACTAAGATCCAGGCTCCTCACAACTGTGGTACATCCACCATCATCAGTTCTCTTCTGTTCGTCTCATCCTTCAGTCCTTTTGTTGCCATTTCTTAGCCATTGACACAAGGACCCATATTTGGAGAGATTTCTTCACTAGTTCTGAATGTCTTGTATATGTTTACAATTTACTGACTCATCTCCAGGTGGGATTACACATTCTTCTCTTCAGAAGCTTACAATATGTTCAAGCAGAATCAAAGGGGACGTGGCTGCTTTAATGGATATGGAAACTCAATATTATTTATCAGCACTCCTGACTTGCCAAGGATATTTATTTGCAAAGGCAATCTGGTCATGATGACTCCAGATCAGTGTCAGGAGAGAATACGGAGAGATGTAAAAGTGATGAGCGTGGGCTGGAAGTGGAAGACTGCCAGGAGTGGAACTGCAAAGAATGTATTTACAAAAGCTTCAGTGCAAAGGAAAATGAGGGTTCTTCCTGTAAAAGTCAAATGCCCCAGAACAAATACTGAAGGGTGTGTTTCTGAGCAAAGATTATTCTGGGAAACTGGTTCTGATGGGGGGTCATCTGGGAACCAAAGCAAGGGTGTGAAGCAAGGGTTAATATTATCACTCTATCTGCTAACATGGGAGCACTGAGTAGGAGTCTTGTACATGTATTACTTCTGCTTTTCAAATGACTACAGCTGCTGGTGAAATACAGCATGCAGTTCCAGCACCAGTATTTCAAGTAGCATGTTTAAAATTAGAGGGTCAGGGAAGAAATGGAACATTTATTAAATTATTGGGAACTATGTATTTAATGAAATACTCAAAGACTTTGATTTAGTTAGCTTAATGAGGAAAAGCTTCAGCTTATCAAAGGTAGCTGGTCTGTTCCAACACAGTGAACAGAAACATGAAAAAGTTAACTTTTTCAGTGCTGTAAAAAGTAACAAGAGTGAATGCCTAGAAATTAGATGAGTTAGATAAATGTAGCTCACTCATTGCTTCCCTGGAAGTGTTGAAGGCCAGGTTGGATGGAGCTCTGAGCAATCTGGTCTAGTAAAAGGTGTCCCTGACCACTGTAAGGGCATTGAAACTGGATAATCTTTAAGGTCCCTTCCAACCTAAACCATTCTACGATTCTATGACATTAATCTATGACATTTTTAAAGAGAAGGGTAACCATCCACCAGAACAACTTAGTACAGGCAACATTAGACCTTCCAACACCAGCAATTTTTTAATAAAAATCGGAAATTTTTGTAGAAAAGAATAAGTATCTAGTTTAGGCAGCAACTTCTTCAGTAATGTTTTATGTAATATTATGTCAAAAGACAGCCTATACTTTTCTTCATTTAATCTAGGACACATAACATACATAAGTCCAAAGAAACAATTTTAAGGTAAATCACGAGCACGCAAAAAGAATGCCTGACTACAAACCCTGTGAGGCATATGAACATTTTCAGTATTTTTGTTTCTCTCCAAAAACTATTCTTGGCTATGGAATAGCCGTGGTGCAACGTGGGTACCACTGCAGCAGCACAAAGCTCAGCTCTGGACGCAAAATCCTTCAGCAAATCAAAGTGAACACCTGGGTGTTTAGTCCGTGCTGAGCTCCCTGCTGCTGCCTGCTGCTCAGGAACTGTGAACAGACGAGGCTGTAGCAGCAGCTCACACTGCACCCTCTCCACAGTGGTTCAAAGAAAGGCATAGGTGGAAAAAGTGTCTGTCCCTGACTTGTGAAGTAAGACTTCTCACAGAAGAACCTCATTTCACTGGGAAATATAACTAGCAAGGCTTGTGCTGGATTCTGTCACTCTAAGTCAGGCTTCTATGTCTGCCTCAAAAACATCCCCCTGCTCTACACAAATTCTTGGCCTTGTTAGGAAAACTACTGGGTAATATTTTTAAGCCTGTGCTTTGATGAAGTCAAAATAAATTATTAAAATGGCCCCTTCTGACTTCAGAAAATATAAAAAAAACAATGAATATGATCCATTAGTAGCAGAGAAAAAGAGATTTTATTTTAAAGCCAAAGAACTAAAGTCATAGATTTTTTTTTAATTAGCTAGTTAGTTGTTTTCAGAAACTGCACATGTACTGAACTGTGATCTTTAACACAGAAAATAAATTAAGGCTACAGTTAAAAATAAAACTAAAACCCCTTAATTTCTACTCCTAAATACTTTTTTTAAGATGGGGAAAAAAAATTGGACCAACTTTCGACCATGACAAGCCCTGAGGAACTCCCGTTGATCCCGAGGTGAGAAGCAGCAGAGGGGTGTTTACAAGCAGGAAGAACGCAGATGTAGGGCTCTGACAAAGGAGCCCTGTCTCATCTTGCTGTGACAGCTGTTAACACCTTAATCCAAACAAGCCTCCTGCTCGGTGGCCTCAGAGTCACCATGCCAGCTCCTAATCCTCTGCCTGGCAGCTACCTGGGGGCAGCGCTCAGCTGCGCGCTCGGCTCTGTCAAGGTCGAAGTGTCGGAACCAACAAACCGGTGAAGAGCGAGACAAGCACACGTTCCCCTCCGCTCTGGGGATGGAGACCTCTTGGGAAGAGGTGAGGTGGGAACTGTTGACAGTAGCAAACCCTCGTGCCACAGGAAAAAGCCCATTTTTTGTCATCTGGTTTGGTTTGCTTTGGTTCGATTTGGTTTGATTTGGCTTGGCTTGGCTTGGCTAGGCTTGGCTTGGCTTGGCTTGAAGAGCTTAGTTGCAGACACAGCTGTGCCTGCACAGATCAGACTTTTCACAGCACATATCTGACACTGTGAGGACAAACCCCCAAGTCTCCACGCTGCCAGGGGTCTAATGTAACCTCATTTCATATGAATAAATCTTTAGAGACTTCCTAAAGTTCAGGTTAATGATCTGGTCACGTAAATTCAGACAGCATTCGGGGATAATTTAGGCTTGCATTGCTTCAAAATACATAGAAGATCTCCAAAATCTCCAAAATGTCATTTTAAAGATGAAAGCCATTTTTGAGTCCTACCAATGTAAAAATGATTCAAAAAGCAAGAGGAGGTTTTTTTTTTAAATCATCAGATTTCTCTGCAAGTATGTAAAATATTTCTGCATGGCTACTTCACTGCGTGTCTAATTTTAACTGGGACTGAATTTTTGCAGACAAATTGTAAATGCTTTTAATAAGAGAACTGCTATTATTAATATACTTGTCGATAAAAACAATTTTTCAGATGCATGAATCCACAATTTCCTAACTTTCTAACTGCTCTAAACTTTCTGAATCCTGCAATTTTTGAGAACATTGTCTGAAAGGGGAGCAGCAAACTCATGAATATTGACAGTCTCTAACATCTCTCCCGTGCTTAACCCAAGAGAAAGTATGGGAAATTCCAGAGCATCTCCTCCATTTTCAAATAAGGGACACTGACTTGTTTTATGAAGATGGCTTATTTGCAGAACTTTTGCAAAACAGCAGTTGTTGGGGGAATAGGAGGTATACTGAATGAAGATGGATCTGCCAGGGGATATGACTTTGAAACTCTTCAGAACTATAACAACATAATTTTCAGATCTGTAAAAATACCAGATTTTGACCAACTTTAACAGCAATTGAAAAAGGCACCTCAATGTAAAAATCATGCTCCTCCCAAAGTTAAGATCTCTGCTTCAGAGCCTGGAATAAAATCCCTGAGATGGCAGCAAGAATTTTTCAACAAAAATTAAATTACATATTTTCCTTGATTTCATTCTTCTAAAAGGACAAAGGATTTTTCAGAAGTTTTCAAAAAGTACCTGACTTGAAACAGCCAACCATTCCAGAGAATTGAAACTTTTTAACTAAAATAAATACTACAGTAAATGAAAATAAGATTTGGTGATAGAAAATATTAGTCATATCTAAATATAGGTGTTAAAAATTCTATTTAATAAATGACAATTCACATGACAGCTCTTACAATTACATTAAAGCAAATTACTAAAATTTAATTAAATTAAATTGTTATCTGTCTGTGCTGGTTTATGACAAACAACTAGGGTTACAGTTTCTTAATTTTTATCACAGAGAAGTCAGGAATAGTAAGATTTATAATTTGGAAATTTCTTTGTTTCTTTTTTGTAGGTGTTACATACATACCTCTTCAGAGAAGTCAACAGCTTCATTCACACCAGTGAATTCTGGTTATGGCTAAAGAGGGAGTCTGGGACTCTACAGACTGTATACATCAGAAAATAGTCAAGACTTCTGATCCCAAGACAATAAAATTATTACTTGATATCACTGGAAATACAACCAAGAAAAAGGAGATACTTCAAATCATAAATAATAATAAAAAAATAATATTCACCAAAGCTAGCTTTTTAAGGAGCAAGTCCACCTCCTCCTACTGGCCCAATCAATATGAAGCAGCTCTGTGAAACTCTAAAACTTTCTGTTGTGGAGATTAGAAATCATCATATGCCCTTGTTAGAACTCATCATCCTTTCAGTCGATCATCAGTTACAAGTCGATCATCCTTTCTCACACCATATGATTAAAGCCTTGTTCTGGGAAAGATTTATTTTTTTTAAGATATCCCACTGAATAGAGATGCTATGCTGATCAGAAGGTCTCTGTCTTGATTTTCAATAGAAACTCTCCATGCCAAACAGCTTGCAGGCAGTGGGCAGTGATGCTGAATGAGATTCCTGGAAGAATGAAATACAAGCAATCAGCCTGAATATGTTGATCCCAGATCTTCACACTAAGGGTATAAACAAGAAGCCAATTACACAGTATGCAAATATATTGTATCACATCTGGATTACATATGCTCGGCTTCTTCTCCATAGAGAAATCCTCTACAAAATTCATTAGCAATTAGCAGAAATATAACTATGATGACAGGTACAATTTAGCTATCAGAAAAGAGAAAAGAAAATCCTTTTCTAGAAATCTTATATATATGTGTGTTTGTGTGTATGTGTATATACACAAACACACACACATATATGTATATCTCAATAAAAAGAGATTAATCCTGCTGAGGCTTGCTAAAGCAGGAACGGAATTGCTGTGTGCTACATTCTTCTATCCTAACCCAGCTGATTTTAAAATTTGAGCATAACAGCCCACTAATGCTGCAGCTGTAGTTACCTTTCCATGTCTTTCATTGCCTTGGTGTAAGAAACAAACTGGAGAAACATGTAGAGTTATGCATCTTAAGTATATGACAGGGCCAGAAAAACCCATCAGGATAAATTGTTCAAGTTCTGTAAGAAATTACAGAATATACAGAAGACACAGTCAAATAAATATTACTTACTTACTGCTAAGACCACCTTTTTTTTCTCCTCTTTCTGAGAGTATTTCCCTAAATAAAATGACAACTAGAACTTATTGGGGTTTTAGTTCACATAGGTGATCAACATGAAAACGCACATTAAAAAACCCAACACTCAGGTCAAATAATTCAGTGTCATACTTATTTTACTGAACTTAGAGAAAGACAGCAGAACTAACAATAACATTCAAATTATTCTAATTTTTTAAATATTTAAGCTGTTTTAGTATCTGTGCCACTCAGTTTTCCTTACCCATTTGATGCTATCTACATAAAACTGCATTCTTCTTGGCCATACATGATGATTTACTTCCTAAAGCAATAAATCATTTTCATGTGGTGCCAACAACTAACAATCTTACTATTCAGAAAAATCTCCCTCCCCGTAGGAATTTCACATGTGTGAAGTTGCTACACAGAATATACAATTTTTCCCCATTGCCTGTCACAGACTACTCAAAATAAATCTGGAGTTTTAGGATGACAACAGAACTCAAGTTAAAAACCACTGTCTTAAAAACTTGGATATTTTTTGTTAGTATTTATTTCTTTTCTGTTAGGAGAATTTATCTGGATTAGCTGATCGTGTGTGCAGCCTTGTGTCATAGTAAAAAACATTCATGGCTTCTTCTATTGTTGAGATAAAACTCATTGGTTGCCCTCAGATCCATTAATTGTGTGATTTGGTTTTGGGTTTTTTTAAACAAATAAAAGTATTTCTTCGTATGTCATGAAGAATGCAAGAAAACCAGGCCAAAATTAATATGCCTTAGCACTTTTGCTACCCTTCCATCTTGTAAATGCTTAGACATATGAACAGGGGTATGCATGTGTTCAGTGTAACTCAACTTGCTAAGATCACATGCATAAATGTCAGATAAAGGCTTACACTGTCAGTAAAGTACATTATTTGCATAATTTGAATTGAGGAGAGGAGTTGTAGTGGCAATACCTGGCAGATTAAATGTAAGGATAGACCCACAAGGGAAAAGGTCCCTTTTTCCAAAATATCTGAAGCCATGAGCAATCTAGTATGTTTCAAACTGAAACCATTCATTTTTTACAGAATTTTTATGAACCTTAGGAATGAAAATTAATTTGGACAAGTTGAAAGAGAGACTCAACTCCATGACTAACATGGGAATCACCCTAATCCTCTCTTCAACTCAATCATGGAATTTTAACAAGGTTTTTCTGGAAGCCCTTGAGATCTCCTAGCTTGAACATTAACTTATGTCCACTATTTTCAGAGTAGTTAAAGCACAGTCATAAATGCAATCTGAGGCTGAATTAGGAGATCAACCCTTTGAGTTCTAAATCACTTGTTTGAATCTTGGCCAGAAATTGCCACTGTTTGCTGGCTTTTGCATGATATACATGAAAAAAGTTGACGATCTTACCCTAGTAGTTACCCTAACTGTGAATTTCCAGCTATGCCTACTTAAAGCTAGATTAGTTCTGTGGGGGGGAAAAAAAAAAAGGTGTTCTCTTGGGTTTATGCTACAGATGAAGGATTCCCTGAGGAGTCATTCATGTTTGGAAGCAATACACAAGTTTCTCCTCTGCTCTGCTATCCCAAACAAATGCGTCTCACCATAAAGAGATGTGGTGCAAAGATTATACCTCAAAAGGTATTACCCACCTCTGCTCTCTTATCTCTTTATCACGATACCCAAAAGTAGGGAACTATGAGCCGGAGGAAACTTTTGGTTCTAAGTAAATGAGGGAAGCCCACTGCTTGATTTGAACTTGTTCAAGGCTAGAAGATTCAGTAAAATGATGTTGGTGAAAGCAATTTTTCTGCCAGTGTTACTATTCCTGCCAAGTAAATTTAAAGACAGCAGTAGAACCATAAGAAGCATCAGGCAGAGCTCAGATCTGGTAACTTTCCAGATATGCTGCAGAGCCTTTAGTTTTTCAGGCCTTTAGGGATGGATAGGTTGAAGGATGTGAGGGGCCAGGCTCATTTAGGTGACAGGTAATTATTCTCATCGGACAGCTGGTTTATGGAGTAGTTTATAATGTGTGCTTTGCATTCTGTAAAACACTTGTAAAAGTGAATAAATGCTCAAATACAGCCATTAGTAAATGCTAATATTTTGCCTACCTATCAGAAAATACAAACAGGAATTTAACTCAGGGAAAGTTACTGTTTTATAAGCAAATCCAAGCATTTCTCTTTAGATTTGCTTAAAAGACTGAACACATGCTCCGCCAGGTGCAAAATCGGGAAACTCGTCCTTGTAACAGGATATAAACATCAGCTGCGCCCTTCTTGCTTACTTTCCCTCAGTGTTTGGCTAAATTTTAATCCAGAAACTCATGACCAGCCGTAGTTTCCTTCTCTCATTGTTCTTCACAACTCCAGGGATCGGTACAATTACACGGGCTACAACTTTAAAGACGGCGCGGGAAGGGAGGGGGGCGGCG
>VZRX01020146.1:0-12565 GCA_013398075.1 Notiomystis cincta
TAGTAGCAATAATAGTAATAATATTTTAAAAACCCCACAAAACACTTGAGAGTAGCAAAGACACATTATCCAACAATCTCACATCTCAGTTACATTTATGTTAATATTTTTACCAGTTTCCCAGAGTCTGCAGCTCATATTTATTCCCACTTTTCCTCCAGTGGGCTACTCTAATGCATAGACTCTGCACACTGTCCCAATTTGTCTGTCATGACATTCCCTTTCAGACTGACCCCTGGTGACTTTGCTGCTCATAGGGTGGGTTGAGACCATCCCCATGGAGCTCTGCTCCTGAGGATGGGGACTGGTCACTTGTGGCCACCACAAGTGTCCAGCCCCAGCACTGGAGCCACTTGTCAGGCCAAAGGTAATATGGCACCATGGAGTTTTGCCTCCCCCAGTTTGAAGCGTTGCACTCTCAAGGAAGCTCACAGAGCTTTGTTACTTTTAATTTGCTTATTGACTGAAAACTGGCAGAGTCAAAAAAGGAGGGTAGGGAGGAGGAAGAGAGCTCCTAATAATTTTGGAATTTGAAATTATTCAATGGGAAGTTTGAAGACCTTCCGTGCTTTTCCAAATCACTCAGTTTTGAGGGACAAAAAAATTCCAGATCTTGGAAATCTAAGGAACAGAGTTTGCTTAGTAAAAATCTGTGCTGGAACAAGTGTTATTTTCACAGTGTCCTCTTCCAGTGGGCAGTCTTCACTTGTCTGAGTGTAGCAGTGTAGTCCTGGAGTAATCTTTCTTGTGTATGTGTGTGGTTGTGCAGATTTGATAATCCAGAACAATACAATGCAGTTAGAGAAATAAAAGGTTAGAGGAAAAATTGACAATCACATTTATTTGACAGTGTCTACAGAAAATCACACCCCCTTTTTTATTATTATGAGGCAACTGTAAGAAGATTTCATTGGTCTCTAGAAGACACTAAAAATGTAATAAAATAAAATAAAAAGGCATTTGTATTCCATGTCATTCTTTCCAAAACTATGTTGGAAACTCCTTTGTGTTAGATATTTTTAAGACTGACATGGTTATTTCAAACTCCCAATACTTTTTTGGTCCAGAGAGGGAAATGTTATTAAAAACACTCAACAAAATATGGTTTGCATAGACAGGTAATGCAGTATTTTAGAATATAAATGGAAATGGAAATGACTCTGCACTGGCTTACTACACCCTGTTTATCATTTTGTAATACAGGTGATGCAGCTGTTCAATGGTAACTAGAAGAAAGGCTTTAATATTTTGGGTTGCTAGGCACAAAGTACTCCATTTATGTGCCTGCTGTTATGACTCACTAAAGGCAAAGAAAAACTTTACAACTGGAAAACAGAAGTTTTTTCTAAACTAATGATTTTTATATTAAATGGAAAGAAATAACTGCAGGTATTCATCTGTTTTTTGTCATTCTGCATGAAAACAGACTAATGCACTGCATCACTTTTGCCATCAGAGTCCCCCTTAGTTATATGTTTCCCCATAAAGTAAGATTATGCCTTTATGTTTGCTTCAGTAAAATCTATCTGAAAGCACATGGAACTGTCCTTAATTAGGCCATCAAAACAAACTACAAAATTCTCTAGTCAGCCTGAAACATATTAGCAATTACCTTTTCATGTGTTGCTGCTGAGCCATCGTGATTGTACACAGATAAAGCGGTTCTTTCTTAAACAGATTTGTTGGCAAAGGAAGTTTCATGGTCTAGTTGATCTAACAGAGCCAGCTTGTATTTTCCTCTGTGCTGGACAGCATCTATCAGCACATGCTCACCCTGAGTTTTGGGTGCTGTTTGTCAGGGTTCAGAGGCACAGGGGCAGTGATTAGCTCAGCAGATTGCTGCATCCTTACACTCAGCCCAGGAGATGCTGAGCCAGCCCCAAAGTGCTGGAGGTGGGACAGGAACAGCACCATGGAAGGCAGGGGGGATTGGCCTGGGCACAGTGCCACACCAGCTTGATTGTTTTCAGGCCTTGACTTTTTGTTTCTGCAGGACGCTAAACTGTGCCCTAAAAAGCCTCTGGCTGGCTCTAAGATGCCTCAGGGATTTTAGTGTAACTCTGTGCTGAGCTGAACCGAAGGTGCAAGAAGCAGAAGGCTCAGTCCTGCCTCTGCTGTTGGCCCCTCAGGTGACTGAAGCCATTCCACATTTCTGTGCCTCGGTTTTCCCAATGTGAATTGGGGAAGGTGCTCTGGCTCCTCCTCAGGAGAGGTTACTCTGAAAGGTGCTCTGTGAGTGCCCAGGGTGGTGGTGATGTGTGTGTCAAAAGCTCCAACAATGATGTAGGGACTGTTAAAGACAAGTTAAAGTGCAGCAGCAAGGTTGCAGCCCATGGTTACCTTCACAATAACATATTTCTCTGCTGCTTTATTCTGCCTTTTACAGCGTGATTTGAGCACAGTTGCTGCAGCAGACATTACAGTGCCTTTGAAGTGTGATCTGTTTTTCCTGCTGAAATTCAAGTTTCCTGTAGTGGCTACATACTAAAAAGATTCAATTTCATCACAATTCCACATCAGAAGCAAGGCATGAGAAGTGCAAACCTTTTAAGATCTATTTAGTCCCTGTGTTGGGTTGCTCAAATTACAGACCTGGCCCTCCTTGAGGAGCTGAGGCTGAATGTAGAAAATAGTAGAGGAAAATTACTCTGCTAACCCTTAGGGGGACAGGCATTCTGTTAAACACAACAAACGAGCAAGTGCCAGAGAGTTACATCCAGAAGCACTGCAATCATTTAGTTACAGGCAATTAACAATAGTCTTCCAGTAGCACAGGAGCAGTTCTACTCCAAGGAAAACACATTGATTACTGCAGCAGTAGTAGATTGGTTTCTGAATAAATAGCTTCAATTTAAAACAAGATTTGTTACAAGCATTTTGACCAATGGCTACAATTTTTTTCCTTATCAGGAGGCTTTGGCCAAGCAACTCAGTGAAAGAGACAGCTAATTAAAACAAAGCACGTGTCCTCTCCAAATATCTAGCATATATGGCTTGTAAGAAATGCACTCATTTTATACCTTTTCTTTCCTAATTACTGGACACACTTGTAGGTTATATCTTTGATCTTCACCTGGCTCTAATATTTGATAAACTTCCTTTCACTGTGTCATACAGGTAATTCACTTATCGTAGCTGATGTTGTAAAAAGAAAGTAAATAAAAGTGTTCTGTCAAAGATTCATATCTCTTGACTTACATGACATGCTTCAGGGGCTTTACATTTAATGATCTGTAAAAATTTAAAATTAATTTTATTCATTAATTAGCCCTCATACAGCTGAATTACTAAGAAAAAGAATTATATTTCAAACATTCTTTTTTTTTGGTGATTTATAACTCTTGGAGCAGATGTGATTTATAGCTGTGTATTCAGTTTCTGAGCCTTTTTCAAAATCCAATTACAGTCTATCTAAGGTTTCAATTTTGCAATCACTTACGCAGATTGCTCAACTTCATGGACTATAAGTAATCCCTCTGAAGTCAACAGGACTATTCACAGAGCTTCAGGTTAGCACATAAATAAATCTTTGCAACTTTGTGGCCTAAACTGATTTCCATTCTCTGCTTGTCTTGGATGATTTAACTCATAAAGAGACAGGGTTTGGTTAGAAGCAGTTCTCAGTTTGTTTAGGTATATTTTCATAGACTTCAATTATTAAAGGAACCGTAAAGATAATGAATATAATTTGGAAGGGGAGCAGGGTCTGCTGTGTTATGCAGGTTTGGCTATGAATGGGTGTGTTTTTTCAAAAGGAAGAAGGACCCTGGCTAACACAGGAACACTTGTCTCATTTCAGAGATCAGCCATAAAGAGTAGGCAGAGTTTAAGTTAGCAACAAAGAAACCCATACTCACAGTTTTAAAACTAAGAAGTATGCGATTTTTTCCTCATTTTTTTTCCCTTCCCTGCTTAGTACAGTATTCATTATGGCATGGCTGTAAAACAAATTACCTTCCCAAAGTATAGCATATGGAGTACAGCATATTATCTTCTCCAAGTACAGACAGTTTTATACAGCACAGACATATCCAATATGTACAAAATCTATTCTCTACCTTTTAGGATTTTTGTTTGTTTGTTTCAACTGCCAAACAAAATCTGGTTGTGCTAAAGGTACCTAGATGGACATGTGTGAATATCCTATATGGATACTGTTATGAATAAATGCTGATTGATATTGTAGGACAATAGTACTTCTCATAGCAGGAGAAGCAGATTTGGGCTACTCATTAGCTTGATTATGAAATTATTTCTTAGCACAAAGTATATGCTTTCTGCCAGCATGGGCCATGCATGCCTGTGGATGTCTGCAGAGCTGACTGAAGCTGGCTGAATTTAGTTATGGTTTTCAATATGGTTTTCAGTGCAGTAATTTCATTTTATTTATTAGAACTATTGAGACTTGGTTGTCTTTCTCTATTTTTATAACAATAAGTAATATACATTCCTGATTCCCTTATGAAAAAGAACTAGTCAGGTTTTGGATTATATATACATAAGAATATATGTGTGCAAATGCAAGACAGGGATCTTGTTAATCTATTCATTAGTATGACAGGAAACAAATCTGAGCCTTGGTGCCATTGGATTTCCAATATTATTAGAAGAGAGATAATAAATTATTATAATAGAAGTATATTATTACTGATGACATTTTTATTTCTGCTGAGAAGTGTGGGATACCTGTTCCCAGTAGGAGAGTATTTACACTGACTATCTCCAGCAGCATGCTAGCTCAAAAGAGGATAAGATTTGGAAAATATAAATGCTGCTGTGTTACTGAAAATTACTACATTTAAACATATAACAATGCATTTTAAAGACAGTTTATGCTATAGATTGAAGGAAAAAAGTGTCATGGTGTGGAACTGCAGTTATCTTTGGTTATCTTCCTCAAATTAATGAATTGTGTATGACCTGAAAGCTTCCTCATTAGGAGAGCTTCTATTTGTAATTGCACTAAGAAATCAGAGAAGCCCACATTATTACTTCGTTAAGATCTTCTGAAAGAAATTAATGTAAGAGGCACTGGGAGGTGCTAAAAATGTGGGGAAAAAAATTGAGTACTGAGTTCCAAGGATGTAAGATCATAAAACATACTGTTTACATTTTTTTTCTGAGGATAACATTAATGAATAGTTTAGCTATACATGGATTATGGGAATAATTTTTGTCATTTTATTTTAAAATATTTCCATCCTTGGTAATCAAGGTTAGACTTCCACTTAGACATTACATAAAAGGAAGAACTATGATAAAAGTGGTACAAATGTTGTTTTAAACAGCAATCTGTTAAACAAACCTACTTGTTTGACTCATATCAGAACTAAGATTTGTCAGAGGAAAGTTAGATTTAGGCACGTGTTGAGTAATCTTACAAACCTTTTTACTGGAGTTATCTCAGTCCAGTTTTCTAAATGATGAGAAAAACCTGACTGATTAAAAGAATGGTCTTATGAACAGTTTCTTTCAGGCAGAGGTGTTTACTATTCTATTCCTTGACTGATTTTAGATGAGGTTGAGTGTAAAAGGACGGTCACTTTTAGTTAGGTTTGGGACAAGAAGGGAGCTGAGCTAATATTTGACTTTTGGCCCTGTGTCATGAACCTCTTGGGAGAATGAATCTTTGCACTGCTGAGCACAGTGACAACTTGAAGACTTCTTCAATGGCCATAGGTGAATGAAAAATCAATTTCCATCAAATCCAATCCAGCTTCAATTCCAATTGTAAAACCTGATGAGGATCTTGGAAAAGTTTTCCTGCAGCACAGAATAAAAACTGAATGCTTTACAGAGTGGAAGATAGACTCATGTAAGATTGGAACTGACCAAGTGGGTCAGAGTTCTTCCACAGTTTTGCTTCCACCTTGACTCAGAGATTCACTGGATTGAACAAGTACTTGGGGCCAATTAGCAGAAGCTGAACTATAACTCATTGCTCTCATATGTCACATGATGAGTTTCTTTTCAGAAATTTCAGAAATACTGCGAAGCTTTTTTGTAAAGGGAGATATAACATCTGGAGTTTCTTTACAGAGGTTAGAAAAGAACTAGTTTCTGTTTTCTTTTAAGTTTTAATTGTCACTTATCATTACCACTGTGTGAAATTGTGTCCAGCTGACTGAAAATGCATATAACACATTCAAGTCTGTAAGTAATAAACCAGATTCAGACTATTATGTGAATGGCACTGCAACTTAAGACGCTTGTCAGAAATTCTACTATCATTAATAACCATATGAAGATAATTTGGAATTAATTTCTATTCAGATTTTGTTATTACATTGTACAGGAAATACTATTATGATGTTTATGCATTAAGAAATGATGAGTTTAAAATAAGGTAGTTTTCCTCAAGATGCATTCCATCGAGAAAATATTATCTTGCATATTTTTCAAGCAAATATTTTCATGGGCAATTTTCTCTAAAGAATTTATTTCGGCAAAATTTTTATTTTTTTTCCTGACAGAAAAAAAACCAAAACTTGTTTTAACTATCCCTCAATAACTTATAGTCAACAAGATTCATATATGCCCACTGAGAGCACCTACGACAGAGGAAAACAAATGGAAACCATAAAAGAGGCTCAGGGTAGGAAATTAGATGACAATACCGTGTAGATGACAATGAGAAGAAAGGGAAGTAGATACTTCTAAAAAATACGTGAAAGCATGTTAGCTCAGTTCTGGTGTTTGTCCCAGGAAAAATACCAGTGTATTATCAAGCTTTTAATATTAATATCACTTTAAGAATATTGCCAAGATAGAGTTTGAGATTATTTTTGCCATAGAGTTCTACTTGCAGACATTCAGAGAAGACTTAAAAAAAAATCACATAATTAGATAATAACCTGTATTTACAACACAGTCTACAATTAAATGAGATTTTGAAGACTTTGATCCTGCATGAAAGCCATACTTATCAATACATGACATTGCAGAAGAGCATTCTTTTTCCTTATGCATTGCATTTTTATGTACTACATTGATAGACTATAAGCTTGTCTTCTGTAATTAAAAAACTTATGAAAAAAATAGAATTTTAGTCTGTGATCCACCTGTTATATCATCTGCAATCTGTGGTCTGTCATTAATAAATATCTGCTTAGCTGCTGTCAGTACCACTCTCAGAATTAATTTCTAGAAGGTTCTTCTACCTGCCTGAAGATTAACCTGTAACTGCTCTGGATGATCAATGGCATCTATCACCAGTAAGTAACAAAATCAACATTAATTTATAACAAGTAATTTTTTTTTCCACCCAGAAGAGAAAATAACTTGATTATTGTAAGGGTGACAGGGATTTGTTCAGAAGGTCGAAGGAATGGATGAAAGTTAAATCTTCTGTGTTCTGATCACTCTCTTTGTCGTATTCTTTTGGACAAATTTCATTGGAATGAATGAGAAAAGGAAACAGCACTGGCATTGTCACGCTTAAAATACTCTACTGCCTTTAGCTTCTAGTTAAATGCTCCCTATACACAGCTTCTGAGGAAATTTAGGACTCTAAAAATGGGTAACTGGCAGCAGAAAAACATAGATCATAGGTATTCTCCAGTGGCGTCCAAAAGTAGAAGAAGCTCAGGAGAAAATGAGGGCTCAGCTCCTCGAGATGCAGAGCACTGCTGTTTCCACCAGTGGGAGGTACCAGGGGCCCCAGCCTTTCCCAGTGCTGGAAGCTGAAACTGGGTTCACTCTTCCTGCACAAGTGGTGTTGGGGTCCAGGGGCTGTGTTCTGCTCCCCTCCCGAAATTAGCTCATTTCAGGAAAGGAGAGGCTCCAGCTTCCCATTCCAGTGTCACTCCAGGGGCAGAGCAGGAGCCCCCTTCTCCCTGGTGGAGGTGCCAGGCTCAGGCTTAGGCAGGGAGCACCCTGAGCTGGAGCCTACTTGGGGTTTCTGTGAGGTGAGTGTGTCCCTGTCGGGCTGACCAGAGGGAAGATGCAGGATACACACGTGGAAGATGCAGCCAGGCTTTTTCTGATGATTTAGACTGCTGACTTCTTGCCCTTTCAGGACCTGTGTAATTGTAGGTATGTCTAAAATCTCCCCCTGGACTTTTAAGTGTACAGAGACTGATCTGGGTGAAGCAGCAGCTGCAAGGGTGTTTGAAAGGCTTAAACTTTGTACCTCAATCCCCACTGCAGTGTTTAGCCCTAAATACCTCTTTTTTCCAGGAACTGTCTTTGTTCAGCAGAAGAGCTTTCTGCTTTGCTGTCCCTTCTGATCCTGGTGATAACATTCCACATAGGAAGTTTAAGAAGGATTATAATTTCTTTTTCAGGTACGCAGTGAACGTTCCAGATTCAGCATTTTTGTACTCTTATATTGCTGGAAAAAACGATCACTAACTAGAAACCAGCCAAAAGGAATACATCTGCCAATGTCTTGGTGTTCAGGAAGAAAATTTACCTAATTGTTAGGTCCCAAATGTTCTACGTCAGCCAAATAATCAGAAATTAATAAACAGCTAACTCATTCCTAGCAGAGACTAAATATGGATCTAAACAAGGAAACCTAAACCAAAGGTTGTCATGGTGATATACGGGAGACTAAGCAAGCAGTGCAAAACTCCTCTTCCTAGGAGACCTGAGAGACCAGCTCAAATTTTTATCTGTCATGCTTAATTTATCATTTCACTGAAACCGTTGTCAACATGCAAAATGTGTAGAAGGCTTGTATCTGGTACCTTTTGTCTTTTGAGGGCACAACAGATTTTGTTCCCAGATCTATTTCAGATTTGGACTCACTTAAAGAAAAAAAAATTTCGGGGAGTTTTTCTGCTATTTTTGTCTTTTTTTACTATTTATAAGGGCAATTAAATATTGAGATTACTCCCTCTTAGGCATGTCATCACGAGGCCCTATATTGTGGAATGTTTGACTTTCTGAGTTCTCTAAGAAAGGAAGCAAGGAAACTAGAATCTTGCAAAATTCATGCATGCACAAAGTTAAATTAGAAATCTGGTGGTCACAGAAAAGAGATGATTATGTGCTCTCAGTCTGGGAGCTACTGCTTGTATGGAAAAGAAAATAAGGACTCACCATCAGCATGTGACTTAATAGATGTCAGTCAATTAAGTATTGGTTTTAAAGTAATTTGAGCTTTAAAAATTCTTTATTTTCAATATTCTATCAAGTAATTTAATTATTAAGAAGAAGCTATTGGATTTCAGTGTTTTTTTTTGGGTTAAGCTCTTGCTTTGGGTTCAAATATCTCTCTGAACAAGAGTATATGACTACTAGTGGTATCTTGTTGAGGTTCAATTGCTTAATAAGTTAATTTCTCATCACAGTAAATTCATGAAAATATGACAAACACCAGGCTAAGCAGAAAATCTGGTAATTCACATCTGCATCTGTTAAGAAGGAATGACAAGTATTCAAGAGAATGGCTACAAATTAAGTTCTATTCAAGTAACTGGAGGTACCCAACAAGATGTTTAAATAAATTGGTCACAGTCTCTTCATTTATGGTTTCCTTCTAAGCCTTGACAGACTTTGCATGCTACAAAACTAAATTTAGGGAAGATTTCACTGCTTTGATATAAATTGAGATGCCACAAGTATTTCAGCACCACAGTAAGATCCTGGTTTGCTCAGTTTTACAAACAGTCTAAAAAAAGCACAGTAATGACAGCAAAATGCAGACACTGCTCCTGCTTGTTCTTTGCTCTCTTAAGGCAAGAGGAAGCTGCATGAGGGTGGGGAGTGTCAATCCCAGGCATGTGGAGCACCCTCTGGGAGGTAAAGTGGACAAAGTGGGTCTGGGAGCTTTGATTTCCAGGAGATTTTCCCTCTCCCTGTAATCATCTCTGTAGGAGATGGCTGCAGCCATTAGGCAGGCTGGAATCGTGGGATGTGAATGGGGAGGAGAAACAGGGAGGTTCTTAGAAGTTTCTGTCATGATGTTTGACTTCAGAAATGTTGATGTCAAATAAAAGTGTTGGAAGGAAAATGTCCACAGTCAGGAACCCCTCTGGCATGGGGTTTAGGTGGAATTTCTGATAGAAGTGGAAGGTTTTTTTTTTGGTTTTGCTAAAATTTGATCTTATTTCTTACAGAAAATTATTAGTTGTATCACCTGTAGTTTCCTACTATATTTTTCTCTATTGAGCCTTTATTAATTTTAAAGTTAATGAATTATTAAATGCATCTTTTATAGAGATATAATTAAAAGGCGTTACTGTATATTTTCCAGTGACAGCCATAATTAACAACATCCTTTCCCTTTTATTTTGCATGTCATACAAATTCCTGGGGAAAAATAATCATTGACTATTAATTCTTAGGAAGCCAAAGTTCATGCTTGCATCAGAGGGAATCTCTAGAAACTGACCACCCCTGCATTTCACCCTTCCATGGAGAAAAGCTGTGTATTTACCCCTTTTGTGCAGAAGAATACTGGCATGCCGGCGTCCATTCCCGTTCTCCACATAGCAGGAATAATTCCCCAGGTCTGCCTCTTCAACTGAGTCAAGAATCAAAGAGATGGAAACCTCCTGTTCCCCAAGATGTTCCTTGAGAACCCTGAGAAAAAAAAAGTCATTGCTGCTGTTCTGCTTGTACCACAGTGAAGCTTTAGATAATCATGGCATAATAATGCTACAACTCACAGCTCTCTGGCTTCAAATTTGGTTATGGTTTGATGCAATCTTAATTTAATTATATCATGCCCTTTTCTTCCTCACTTCTAATGAGGAGGTTTGGCTTTGTAAATGTTAATGAGAGCTGCAGTTCATTGTCTTCTTTAAGCAGAATGATATGCACATGGATAATAAATATATCATTGCACACTTTGATGGAGACCCTGATCCATGAAGTCTTGGAATGGTAGAAGAGAGAGAATTGAAAATAGTTATTCTGAGGGTTTAGAGTCACACCAGGGGTCTGGGCCAAACACAGTATTTGTGCTTTTTCTGAGGCTCTTCAACATGCCATTCAGAAACAATGTGTTCATGCCAGTGTCTGAGAGAGAATTTCTAGAATGCATTACAAAATTGGATAATGTTTTATCAAACAGTAGGAAGAACTAGTATACCAGGTGCTGCTAGATCACAGAGATTATAAATAAAGGGTTTCCTGTGTAAGACTCCACCTGTCTTCCCATTACTTTCTTTCCCTCTTAGCAAGACCATCAGTGGTTTCAGGAACTTGGGAAAGCAAATGACATATTATTCATATTATTCATTATTCAGGCCTGACAAAAGAAGTGGAAATGAGCTTTTCTGCTCCTCCCTCCACAAAACAAGGAGGTCATAACAGAGTTCTTGTCACTTTTTTTGTCAGTCATCAGATAGCCAAGTCACTGGCTGAAGGAAGTGGGAAAGGTTTAAACACAAAATATAGCTGATCTTATTGTCATGTGCCATACAGTGTATTGGTCTTGACTTTTATAGAATAAACTTGAAGTACACTGGGGTGAAAAAACTTCTTTTTTGCCTGTATATCTGAGGATGATGACCTTGAAAGTCTCTGCAGTCTTCTTGACTTTGCTATATGTGATTGTATTCTGCATAATTTCTTTTTCTTGGGTTTTATTCCTCTCTCATTTTCATTACAATTATTACTAATAATATATTTTTACTATTATAATTAGCATTATTGCTATTATTATAATCTCTTATTTTGTCTCAGCTATTAAACTGTTCTTATCTGAACCTACAAGTTTTATTTTGGTACTTCTCCCCACCTTAGTGGAATAATAGGGGTGTGAGTGAGTGGCTGTGTGGAACTTCCTTGCTGGCTGAGGTTAAACCATGACATGTACACTAAGATTTGTCTGAATTTCTGAGTTTGAATTTCTGAGTCTGAATTTCTAAGATATGTAGAAACAGTGATATACACACATACATAGTTAGAAATGAAAAAGGAATCTTTTCAGATCCAAGCAGATACTTCATATTGGATAGGATTTAGTATGCTATGTCAAGCATGTAATTCTCAATATGAAACCACTTTTGTCCTTAATTTCCAAATGAGGCAGCACTTTTAGGAGCAGTAGAAGTGCATGCCACAAATTGAGAAATCCTCTCCAAAACAAGTATCTCAGCAGATATAAGCAGCCCACATAACAGGATGCTTGGCTCTCACAGGCCAGATAACACCCCAGGAAAGAAGTAATTTCATGAAGAAATCAAAACATTCCAAAAGGGAAGTCAGACTTCACCATTTATTTAAGGCATCATGTTTCAAAATATTTTTGAGCTGTTTTTCTCAATTTATTTTCCTTTATTTCATCTTACTAAGTGCCCTCATAATCGTTTTTGTAGATTGCCACATTTTGAAAAATTCACCAGGTAAATTCCAGCTGGTCCAGAACTACAGCTCTTTTTGGGTAGCTATTCTGCTTTTGCAAGTCTCTAACATCAGATTTGGCTGAGGAGGGCATTTTTCTGTTCGCTATTGGTGGAGTCAAAAAGTTAAAAGATGGATGTTACAAAAACAAAGATCAGACCCAATGTGCTCCTTAGTTAGACTGTGATTAAAAGTATTACATTAACTATATAAAAAAAAAAATTGAAAAAAGAAAAAACTTTTTTCTTTTACCTAATGTCACTTTCCC
>VZRX01020148.1:0-11740 GCA_013398075.1 Notiomystis cincta
TTTCTCTAAAAAAAGTCGACATGTTAAATGTTATGGAGAAGTTCAAATGTTAAGGAGAGACAAACACTTTGTGGGATATTGATATTCAAAACTACTGCACACCTTAAGAATATATTAAAAATCATCTCTTGGGAACAATATTTGACCCTCGTTTAGAGCAAGGTGTTGGACCATGACCTTATAATGTTTCTTCTCTATTGACAATAATTTTTTGGTAACTACCTGCAACATTGACCTGGAAAAGGCAAAAACTCCAAGTGCTGATCTTGGCTGGGATAGAGTTAAATTTCTTCATAGTAGCTGGTATGGCACTATGTTCCTGGTTTATGTTGGCAACAGTGTTGATAACAGGGATATTTTTGTTATTGCTGAGCAGGGCTTACACAGAGCCAAGGCTTCTTCTGTTCCTCACCCCACCCTACCAGCAAGTGGGCTAGGGGTGTACAAGGACTTGACACAGAGCACAGCCAGGACAATTGACTCCAATTGACCAAAAGAGTGCCCCAGATCATGTGGTGTCATGCTCAGCAATAAAGTTAGGGGACAAGACTGGCCAAGGGGCAGTGGCTTCTTGGGGACTGGCAAGGCATTGGTTGGTTGGTGGTAAGCAACTCTTTTCATTTGCATCAATTATCTTTCTTGGAATTAACTTTTTTCCTTGTTAGTTTTTCCTCACAGTTGCTGTCACTATCATTATTAAATTTTATCTATTAAACTGTCTTTATCTTAACTGACACATTTTCTCACTTTTACCCTTCTGATTCTTTCCCCTATTACACCTGCAGTGTGGAGTGAGTAAGCATCTGGATTACTCCACAACAGCATCCTTACAGGATCAGACCAAAGATCAAACTAAGCCACTAAATTAGCATGGCCACACACCTCTCTGGAGTGCCTTTATGCTGCTGCATGCTCCATGGGGAGCAAACAGGAGGAGTTACAGCATTGCATCGAACTGCAGGGTTAAATCTCATGGTGATCACAGCAACATAGTGGGATAACTGCATTGGAAGACCAAGCCAGGAAGACAAGAAGGAGGAGTGTAAGAATATGATGTACAAACCAGAACAAGTCCACAAAGGGCCATGTAGATTATTAAGCACTTGAAGCATCTTCCTTGTGAGGAGAGGCTTAGAGAGTTAAAAATCTTTATCCTAGAGAAGACTCAGGGGTCTCAATCAGTGTTTATACTTCATGGGAGGGAATAGAGAATAAGATGAAGCCAGTCTTCTCAGTGGTATCCAGTGCAAGGACAAGAGCCAGTGGTACAAGTGGGAAAGGTGGGAAATTCTGTTTAAACCTAAGAAAAAGCTTTCTAGCTGTAAAGGTGGTCAAACACTGGAAAAGGTTGCCCAGAGTCTGTAGAGTAACCTTTCTAGAAGATATTCAAAACCCACATGAGAGCAACCTGTTCACCCTGCTTTGAGCAGATATGTTGGAGTAGATGATCTCCACAGGTCCCTTCCAACCTTAGTGAACCTGGGACTCTATCAAGGAGTGGTAAATAGTGGGTGCATAGAGAAACATTAGAGATACACATTGCTCCTTTTCCTGGTTTGTCCTTTTAGCTTCTGGAATCAGTAGATCAAATATTGGCCATGTTTAATAATCATTGATAAATCTTCTCTGGATAGATTTGTTTAATTATTTTAAATCTATTTATGCATATAATGTCTCTGGCATGTTGTGATAATGTATGCCACAATTTGACTATGCAAAACGTAATTCATGCAGCTAGAACTATAAAATCAGGCCAGTGAATTCCCCAAAGCACAAAGTTCTTAGCCATTGATATTGGTAGGACGGTTGCATGGGAGTCAGAGGGAGAGTGTGAATCTCTGTACTAACTAAACACTCACATCCCTATAATATTCAGTGCCTTTTGTTTACAGTTGCAGGTCACTGAGAAAATCTGGTCTGCTGCTGTGTTCTTTGCTTTGATCTCTCTGCTCCTTCTTTCCCTTCACTGTCTTTGAAAGGCTTCTCTCTCATTTGTGTAACTCACAGCTGCTAATGGAGCCATTTTCACTCTGATGCCCAGACTGTCTGAACCACTAACACGACTGCTTCTTGATGAGAGTGTTTTGACTCCAGATGACTTTCATGACTTTAAAGAAGATAGGCCAGCAAAGGAGGAGTTAGGACTGTGGGATGAACTTGCCTCTCTGCAACCATGATAAAGGCTAACATCTAAGTCAATAGGTGATTTCTAGAGATCTTTATGTACACTTATCTATGGATGTCTAAATGTATTGTGCCATCTCACACATTTGAAAGCTTTTCCATAAAGCCATGTGAATTTAAAAGACTGCAGTGCAAAGTCTAGTATTAGAATATGTTCATACTTGGACAACACCATCTAATTCATATATTGAGTTACAGTCTTAGAAGACTACTCTTAGAGCTTTCCTCAAGCAATACAAAGTGAATAACTAATGAATTTTCAATAATGTAAAAAATAAACTCTGCTTTTAAAAATGCTTTAAGTGCCATTTAAAGTACTAAAGCTGTTTTTTTACTGCTACAGTTACTACAGTCACTACCAAAAATAACAAAGCTTTGTAACTGGTCCTGACCCAATTGAAGTAAAGATTGTTTTTGTGTGAAAGAACCTGGTTAAGGATTAACTGGAGTTATATTGGATGAAATCCATTTTTTAAAAAATATCTGTCATTATGGACTTCAATTTCTTGCATTTCTCTTTGCTAGTTTGGAACATTATTGTTTTGTTATAACTTAAAGTACTAGGAAGTACTCCAGCTCTTTTTGTGCAATTTCTAAAATTACTTGAATTTTAGGAAAAAAAATAGAAAAATAAAACCCAAAAATGAGAAATAGAAAAAGAGAAATTATGTTAGAGAGGCTGGATTATTAGTAAGTTCCATGCATTATGAGGGAGGAGCATGGCTGGCTGTGGAAGGTACATTTACTCATTTGGCTTTTAGCTCAGGCATGACTTTTATAGCCACAGCTCTCATGGGCCTGTGTAGTTCAAGCAACTTTGCTCTGTATCAAATTGTAGGTTTCCCTGCCTGTCCCCACACGATTGTTGTATCTGGCTGTCTGTGGTGCCTCGAGTTGGGCTGCAGGTGTGCTACCCAATCTGATTCACTCCCATCCTTGTTAAACCCAGGTCTGCTTGCTTTGCTCACATTGAGGCCAATGGAGAGAAAGGCAGAAGGGCCCGTGCGTGAGAATTCATAGGTGAGGGCCTGTGATGGAGCAGAAGACTGCACTTCAACATTAATATAGTCCATTCAATGAAATTAAATGTTCATAGAGGCAGCTTTGGAGAAAGAAATTTAACTAGGATAAACTACAAAATAAGAGAGACTAGATTTAGGAATATTTCCTGTGAAAATCTTCCCCTGCATAGCACTGACAAGGGAGTGAGGTACACACACAACAGCCAAAACCAGACACAGCATCCTGCAGAGCCACAGAGCATTAATAGCATTACCTTCACATGCCTTTCTGCTTCCCCTGGCCCTTCGTGAATCTGCTGATCTGTAAATTACAAGTTCACAAGCATGCAGGGAGCACAGCTTTCCCATGTGTGACAGAGTCCAAGCAGATGGATATTTTCAGCCTAAGAGGTATGGGACAGCTGGAGTCTTCTGTATCTATATGGAGAAGATCAAAAAGCAACTCTCAGCATCTCCACCATGACAGTCTTTCCAGATTAGCACGAAGGCTGGTCTGCTGTGCTGGAGGGCTGGGGATGCTCTTATAGTTCTGACCAGTGCTCTGCATGCCCTGAGAATATTACTGTGCACAACCCTGAAGAAGACCTTTGTGAAGAAACAGGGAGGTTGAATAGATTAGCATTGATAATTAACCCTTTTTTTTTCTTGAATAGCTTTATTTAAAAATAAACTGTGAAAAAAGGCATTTCACTACATCTCTGTGGAGAAACAAAAGTCAGAATCTTTTGAAATTATTGCCTCTTTGACAGCCTTTCCTCTCAGTTTAAACTCTGCTGTGTTACTGTGCACTGTGGCAGAGGGCTTCCAGAACTCAGCTCATTGCAGGAGAGGGAACCAATGCAGAAGGTGATAGATTTTCATAAATGCGTTCTCCCACTTATAAATACACATAAAAAATAGCAGCTAGCAAAATCAAATAACATCTAATATAATGTTTAGCATAGATTTTTCATTGAAAAAAAATAGGAAAAAAAATTACCTTTACTTTGACAATATCAAGCATGCAAATTTGAACTGAATAAGGAGAATGTCATTGATATTGCCCAAAAGTTTTGGATTACTTTCTCTCACTCTACTAAGAGATTTCCTATATTTTTATCCCTCTGATATTTTTTTTCATCTTATGTAACTCTTGTGAAACTGTTTTGTTTGTGGTGATAAATGAATACAAGGATGAGAAAGAAGGTTCTGGAAGAAAAGTAAATAAATAGAAGATTCAGTATAAATCCTTGTAATATCAGGCAGGCCACATTAGGTAGTACCTACAGAAGAATAAAGCAATTAATCCTAAATGGAGTAGCATACTTCTTACTGCATGAAGGTGAAAAAGTTCTTGAAATATTGAGTCTGCCATAGGCTACCAGCCAGTCAGAAACTAAAAAATGCCCTTTAGAAAAGTGAGCAATGCAGAAAGATACACAAAATGTTGTCAGATGAAGCCTCCAACACAGACAATCCATTGGGAGCAGATTCTTGTCCTATTGATGTAAAATTGCCAGTCTGCAAGCCAACAGGGGATTTGCCTCCAGCAGTTTATAGCTATAGCTGTCCCCAGCAAACTTGTGAACAGCACTGGATTCCTGTGCATGGTTGGGTATCTTATAGCAGCCTTCTCAGTGGGCTGCTGTCTCTGGTCTCACTTCTCCTACAGTCTTCATAAGTAACATCTTGAAAGTATTCCCCATATACTTGAGAATTTAAAACAAAACCTTCGATCAAAGTGATGAATTTGGTCATCAGCTGGTTGAGTGTCAGCATCAACAATGAAGACAGTCTAACAAGTGAGTTTTACTGAATGCTTACACAATTATATGTAGTTAAGAGTTTATTGTTAACTGTGTGGTGGTCAGACACTAAACTGGATCTTCAGTTCTGCCATCTTTCAGTATGAAAGTTCCTCCCAAGGTGCTGGAACAGATATCTTAAAAATTAGGAGAGAAATGAAAAGTGTGGGAAATAGAAAGTACATGAGAAAAAGAAAATCTTCATGCCGAGTTGTTCTCTTTATAATTTTAAATGTTTTAAAAGTATGCTTGGAAAGCATTTTATGTTCCTGTCTCCTTTTTACTGACGAGAAATGAGGAAGGGGTTTCTGAAGAGAATGCAAGAACTGTATGAGGATGCTTACATGCTGTGATCCAAACACTTTAAAAGAATATCATTAAGATGTAATGGTTATGTTAGAAAATATATATTAAAACATTTTCATAAATATTTTACTTATCAGGTGTTTGTATTTTTATTCCTATGTCCATCACTGCTGAATTGCAGATATAAGTAGCTTAATATTTGTAAACAAAAGAACTTGAAAGTCAAAGATTATGGTATTTTACAAGATAAAGAACAGGTAATGCTTGTATCTTGATACTATGCTAATATAAGGCATCATCTGTCAGAACTACAATTTGCACCAAGCAGAACTAAATTGAACAGGTCAGACTCATTGTACAAGAAAAATGCACAGTATTTAAGGAAGCAAGGAGATGTTACCACTCACAGGTTTTACTTTTCTGGCGGTGAGATTTCAGTGTGCCTGAACCCTGATATCTGTGCATTCTGCTGAGCTGTGTCCAGCTGTTGGATTGGTGAAGTTTTGTACTGGATCAGGATTAACTTGGTTGGAGTTTCCTCCTCTTCTATTTGCTCTATCCATCTCATCTGAAAATGGACATTTTCTTGTTACTTGTTCTCTGTACATAACATGACTACTTATATTCTATTGCTAGAGGTTAACATCAACAGAAAAAAACCATGTTTGAGCAGTTGCTTGTGGGAAATACACTTGAAATGTGTGATTTTCTTTAAGTGGTAAGAAGACACTGGCTTTGGGAGAGTAGTCAGCTGGAAGTCAAACTGTCCCAAATATGTTCTAGGTCAACGCATTTAGACCTAATGCTATAGTTTTGAAATTCCTTGCAATATTTTTTACATCTTGTAAGTTTTGTTATCAGTTACAGTAGGCATGATTAAAGCATGATGAATTAAATAGATACTTTATAACAAACAACTCCTACTAGTCCTCACTGTCTTTTGTGCTAAATACTAATGACTGTCAGTGTTAATAACCTGCATTTAGGTTTACTTTTAATACGGAAATGTAGGTAGCTAAGGTCTGGCGGCCGGAAGATATCGCGCTGTACGGAAAGATAAGGACTCTCTCCTGATACCTTAGCTTAGTTCATGATGTAAGCAGACGGAAATGACGTTGTAAAACCTAGGCTATAAAATACTGTGCTATCTAACAATAAAACGCCATTTGCCGTCCATCACATTGGTGTCAGTGAGCTAATGGCCCGAGCGGCCTGGGGTTGGCCGCCGTGCCGTTCCTGAACCAGGTCGCTACGCCATCGAAGGCGACACGGTAAATGTAAAAGAAAATACATCTCATTCATAAGAAAGGTTTTTAATTCCTTGTTAACAGTTTTCACCTAATTTTAGGCTGAAATCTCCTGTTTCCATATCTAGATATTGAATCTCATAATGTCTTTCTTAGCTTAAAGATTAATCTACTTTCAGAAATATCTCTTGCTATTTAGATATCTAGAGACTGATCAGGCTCTGTTTGCCTTCCATTAGAGAAACTGCTTTTCAATCTTTGATAGCAAATCTGTATCTGGATGTGCCACTGTCATTTGAACAGCTTTGTAAACGTTTGTCTGACATGAGTACCAGAAAAAATGCCATGTACTGAATTATTACCACTTCACCACTTCAACTGTGTAATGTCTGTTAATGCACTGAGAGGTTGCCTTTTTGCTCTCAGCTAAAATTAAGTTGCTCTCAACTAAAATTAAGTTCTCTCAACTAAAATGAAATCACTCTCAGCTCATACTCAGTTGGTTACTCTGTCACATCCATGCCATTTTCTCTGCTTTCTGAAGCTTTCATCTGCCAAATTAAACAAATTTGTTTTTTCACTCAAGTTTGCAGACACAAGTTTGTCCAAGTTATGTATTTATTTAGTTAGTTATATCTTTTAAAACTTACTTAAAAATATAATTTTGAGTGTATGAAGATTTTTATGACTGAATGTGGGGGAAACAAACAGAGATCTAAAAGTGCTCCCTTCTTATTCTTATGTTCTTGTATTACAGGTTCTCTATCTAAAAGTGTGATGTGCCAAAGATAAATAGACTTAAGGAGCCAGAGGTTGTGTTAGCTTCATTAAGAGGTTTTGCATCTGTACCAAAAAGTGTAATGACAGATGGTCTTAGCATTCTAGTTTCTCTAACTGTCCATGTACCCACAGCTGCCTGATATTGTCAATCACGTATTCTGAGCAAAAAGCTAAAGTTTCTGAATTGACTGTGCTGAAGGGAGCAGAGTCAATATTTTGGGGGCTGATTCCTTTTTTTGCTCTTTTCATTTTCTGCTTACCAGTTTGTAACTGTCCTTCTGCAAGTCTAGTTCAGATTTTCGGGGTCATTTATGGAGGCACCAAACACTAGGGAAAGTGTCAGTTTTGGTTTACATCTGAGAATACCAGATATTGTACTGTCTGAAATATTAGAGAACAGCTGAGTTGATTTCTTCCTCAAGTATAATCGACTTTACAACTGTTAAAAAGTCTACTTAGGGAAATGTTCCCCATAGAATTTCAGAAATCATTATTGGCTCCATCCTTCTGCTGTATTCCTCTTTTAAACTTTTTTTTTTTTTAATTTACAATTCTGTTAATGTAAATGAAGTCAAACTGGTACAAAACTGATGTGAAGAAATGGAAGACCAGATCCTCTCTGAGTGCACTGATGTACTGTGACTGGAGTGCTGTGTTCTGACATTTAGAGAAGAGAATGTAACTGTGAAAATGTCATGTTAGTTATCAAGATCTGAATGTCATCATCCTTTGACCTCAGAGTCCTGTAAAGGTTGTTAACGACAAAAATATAAAGCTGTTGTGTTTTCTTTTCCCATTTGTCTTCTTATTAGAGTTTCTGCTGCTTTGGGAACAGCACTGACATTTGTTTGAGAACTTGGTGGCAGGAACAAAATCACATCCTGAAAACAATTTGTTTGTTGAAACATTTGTTGAATGTTGAAATTTGTTGAAACATCCTGACAACTAGATACTTTCAGCTGTGCTACTTTTGAGATCTCTGTAGAGAAATGTTTTGTAGAAAATGGATATTACAGAAGAGATGCCAACAATATGGGTAATACTGACTTTTTGATGCTCATGAATTTCTTGACTTCTCATAGATTCTGCTCTGAGTCTGGGCAGGAGTAAATGTGAGTAAGATGGTGGCTTTTACATGGTAGCTTGTCTGGCAAGTGACTGACTTGCACAGCCTCTAGAAAAGACCTGCTGTGTTGCAAATGCTAATGCAGTCGTTGACCTTTGCATAATAAGACCACTGATAATGGATTTTCCAATGGTGCATTCATTAATAAAGTGTAGGAAATGGGACTGGTGTGATGGGTGTGAGGCAGATAGAATTAGTCAGGATCTTTAATCATCTCTTCTTGATGACTGAACTGTTTTACACATATTAATCATGGAGGCATGGACTGGAATTATATATCAGATCTCTACAACATCACTAATATCCATCACTTTTCAGGATGATGCTAGGCACCTTTCTACCTGGCTTGAGATCGATCTGAGAGGCCAAAGGCAGTGAAGTCAAACGCAGCTGAAGACTAACACAGATAGGATATATGTATTAAAATATCCAGTTTCCAGTGAGGATGAAGGATTATGCATTGCAGAGTATTTTTTAGAGTTGTTCAGGTTTAGAAGTCACTGACAACAATGTCCACTTAGAGCAGGACATGAATTAATTAATTTTCATTGAACTGTTCTGTGAATGTTCCCTAATGATCTGATAACTTGTATTTAATCTTCCTAGCAGGAAGCAGAACATGGACTCTGTGTTCACCTGGCAAGGAAGTCACTGCTTCTGGGAACAGTGCTTTCCAGGAAAAAGATAAAGCATGGATGTGGTAGACGGCATGCATTTAAGCAGGACTTAGAAGCATTAGTGGTGTGCTAGTACTTCATGTACTGTGCACAACAAAATCCTTCTGTGGCTGAGTTAAGCTGGAGGAGAGCATCAGGACTTGCAAGGATTCGGCAGGATCCAAAAAATAAGGCAGTAAATGAAAGAAACACAGTCTATGATCAGCATATGTAACTCACCCTTCATTTAGATGAGAATGAGGACATGTCTCGGTTTGGACAGGTATTTCCCAAGAAAGGCAGGAGCCTCCCTTGGAATGAGATATGTGAACCACCTTTCCCTCCCAATTAATAATATTTTGAAATCAAGGGGCTCTCAGGCAAAAGATAGCAAATAGGAATAACAGATCTTTACTAAGTATTTATATGAGGTAAACAGGCACAACAGTAACGGTGACAACAAAACCAGAACCAGAGAAACCACTGGCAGCCTGAGGCGGCGGTGGCCACGTGGTCGGGCCGGGACCGGGAGAAATGAGTTCGGATCTCGGGATCCCCAGGTGAAAAGAGTTCCCGGGACGCCTCGGCAGGCGGGGTGGGGGTGCGAGCTGGCGCGGCTGGAACTCGGAGCGGCGCCGATGAAACAGCGAGGCCGGCGCGGCGGCGGACAAGGTGGCGGCGGCCATGTGGTCCAGCCGGGACCGGAGAAAGGCGGGCTTGGGATCCCCAGGTGAAAAGAGTTCCACTCTCAGCGAGACACCAATGGGACACGAACCTCTGCGGCCGCAGCAGGAGAAGAACAGGCTGGGCTGGAACTGCAGCGATGAGCGAGCTCCTCTCCTCCGGTCGCAGCTACACACGCGTCCTCCTCCGAAAGCCGAGAGCAGCAGCAGCAGGGCGAGGGCGGGGCTCCGGAAGGTCGAGCCAGCGAGCGGGACCAGGCTGTGTCCCAGCCCCCACCAGCTCCACCCCCCGTGGTGTCTCTGTCCCTTCCTGAGGAACCCCCAGATAGGGAGGTGCCGCACCCACATGCCTGCCGGTAGGAGACGTCCATTTTCTATTGTTTCTCCTTAAGTACCGAAAAATTAGCATTTCTAAAGAGGAAAAAAATTCTCTAAAACCGTTGACAGGGCATTGCTAGAGGCATTGCAAATTCAGCTGGTATCATAGAAATAGCTCAAGGTAAATATTAACCTGTAAAGCAATGAAGAGGACTTTATTGCAAATGTATAAATATGTGAGAAGGCTGAATGCAGGCCCACTGCTTTTGTTAAAAGTAATTTGAAGCTCTTTTTGTAGTGTGGATCTGAGATCTTTGGTAGAGTCCTCTAGTCTCATAGTCACTTCATTCCTCACTGCAGACTTATTTTGGTGCCTCTTTAGTGGCACAAGGCTTTACATTTGCTCAAATGTTCCCTGGAAGAGGTTAGTTTTAGACCAAAATTAAGTTCAGGAGTGGACTGAGTAATTAGCTGAGGCTGTGGATATTGATAGTGATCTCTTTGTTGACAATGTGGAAAGGTGTAATTATTATTTTTGGAATTTAGATACTGTCAATTTGTTGCCAAATGTGTGTGGCATATACAGTATTTCAACAAAATAAGTGTTGCCATGGACACATATTAAAAATATGTATTACCTGTCAACCCTCTAAAGACTGAAATGCAATCCGTAATGAGGAAAAAGGTCCAAAGTAAGGAACAAAGAACTGGATAAGGGATTTCACATGGCATGGAGTCTGCTCTGAATTTCTCCAACACCTATTACTTCAGCTTCGTGTTTCAATTACCTACAAGAGAGAGTGAGAATTAAGATTACTGTAAATGTGTAGGTTTTGGGGAAAAAAAGCTGTAAAAAAGTAAAAAGAGCAAAGTAATGAACAAGAGGCCTGTTTTCAACAAACCATGTTGGTTATGTGCTCCCATGGTCCCACTCCCCAAGTGTCCACAGTGCCTGGCTCTCCGAGCATACTTGACACCTTTGTCAAGTGCAGGTAACCAAGCCCTGGAACAGATTGCCCAGAGAGCTTGTGGAGATATTCAAGAACTGCCTGGACACAGTCCTGTGCCATGTGCTATAGGAAGACCCTTCCTGAGCAGAGAGGTTGGACCAGATGACACACTGTGATCCCTTCCGACCTGAACCATTCTTTGATTCTGTGATTCCGTGATCATGAGCTGTTTACTTTGAGCATCAGATCTGAAACATCCAGACTAGCCCTTCAGCCCACATACACAACCTTCATCCAGTGTATGTATGACATATTCCCTGCTCTGAGACCACAGTGAAATATCCGAGCCATATTGGAACCCAAGATTGTTTGGTCTCAGGATGTTTGGATACCCTTTGCCAGTACTGTGCGTATTTAGATGAAGTAGTTTGGTCTTTCACCTTCTATTGTATATACTTGCAGCCAGTATGTGTACTTAGGTCTTTTGCCCCTTTCTCATCAAACAGTAAAATTTGTCCCATGCAGCTGCTGTGTTGCAAGGAGGCACCAGCATCATCCTCGCTCCCTGGACATGTACAAACATGCAGAGAGCATGCCAGGAAGAGGAGCCAGAGGGGTTGTTTTCCTCTGGACACAAAGTGTTTTCATTCTTCCTGTCACAGTTTTGGACAGGTATTTCCCAAG
>VZRX01020151.1:0-11469 GCA_013398075.1 Notiomystis cincta
ACAGGGATGGGGATGGGGATGGGAGAGGGGACGGGAACGGGAACAGGGTGCGCCGGTGAGCCGAGCTGGGACCCCCGCGGCTGCCTGGGGTCTAGAGTTAAAGTAATTTTAAAAACAGAGGCAACAAAGCTGTTTTATTCTATTACTTTCCTTTTATTCTACTTTTTTTTTCCTATTACACTCACTCCTAATTTTATTATTGTTATTCTAGTATCCCAATAATTTCTACATTGCATTAATGAACTGCTATACTGCTATTCTTATTCTCTTATTAGATACATAATGATAATTAAATAAAGGTTATAGAGTTGGGGCTGAATCACCAATTGTGGGGCCAGAGGGGACGCAAAGTCCCTAGGGCTGAAATAGGTGCCCTGGGACTGGAGCAAAACCCAAACCAACGTGGAGCTGAAATAAATCCTGTGGGCAAAGGGATGGAGCTGCAGCTTGGGGAGTGCAGTAGCTGCCCAGAGGGGTCCCATCTCCCCCTCAGTGGGACCAAGCACACGGGGAATGGTGGGTTTAGGGCTGGTTCTGGGGCTCCCTACCAGCCCAAGGCCCCCTTTTAGCCTTGGGGGGGGAAGCAGGGCAGAATCGCTGTTCCCAGGCCCTAATGCCAGCTGGAAGGGCGTGTGGGTGGAGGGGGTGTGAGAGCTGGCAGGGGGGATGGTCTGTGTTGGGGATCAGGTCCTGTTGGAATGGGGGTGAGAGTTCACAGACACATTTAAGTGACTGATCTTGTGGCCTTGCTGACAGCCCCAGAGTGCAGTGGGGACCAGAAGCAGCTTTGAGCTGGAGGCAGTGGGAAGCTGAGCACCTGGAGCTGAGGCAGCACAGCTGGAGGTGGCAGAAGGATGGTAGGGCTGGGAGTGAAAGCACGGGGGAGTTGTGGGGCTGGGAAAAGGAATGTGGAGCTGGAATTCAAATCCATGTAGGGCTGGGATAGCACCGCTGGGGGCTGAAGCTGGAATCACATCAGGGCTGGGATTGGGACTGTACAGAGAGAGGTGGAATCACTCTAGGGCTTGGTGAGGGACACTGGGGCTGGAGCTGAAATGTTGTGGAGTTGGAGCCAACATGAAGAGCCTGCTGTGATATCCAGCAGCATGGGAAGAGGTGACCCTGGAGCTGAAACGGTGGAGCTGGTGAAATAAAGCTCCTGGGTCTAGAGCTGAAATCACTGTGGGGCTGGGCCAGGCACTGTAGGTTTGGGGCAGAAATGACTCTTGGGTTGGGACAGCGACTGTGGGACTGGGCAGCTGTCACCTAAATCACTGTGGGACTGGGAGGTCACTCAGGGAGCTCCACCCAGCTGTGGGAGCCTGGCTCTGCATCTGTCACAGGGGGTGGCAGCAGCAGAGGCATCCAGAGGGAGGAGGAAACATCACAGCTGCAAAAACATCTACAATGACCTTTAAAAACCAGATCTGGCTTAACGAGGCAGGTGAGCAAATCCCCGCCCCGAGCACCAAGCAGAGACAGGAGTCACAGCAGGGGACAGACAGATTTATTATGTTTCTGGGAGCAGCGCCATTACATCTTGCTGGGGATAAGGTCACCCCCTGCAGCCAGAGCAGAGAGATGGACTGGGATGGTTATTCAAAGTGATGGGAACAAGAAGCTGCAGCCAAACCCCCGGGATCTGCTGCCAGCACAGGGCTCCGTGGTCGCTGTGGCAAACGTGCGGCCGGCGCCTCCAGAGCCGCTTCCACAACGTCTTTCCTGCGACATTCTCAAGGGCCAGGGCATCGTGCAGGAGTCAGTGCAGCCTCTTGGCTCCCACCAGGGAGGGAAGGGCATGAGACAAGAATAAACACAGCTTTCAAAGTCACCCTGACAGCCCACCCAGTGCTGCACAGCCTGGTGAAGGCACTGGCAGAAGGGAACCCGTCAGGCAGAATCCAGGAGAGGAGCAGACGTGTCCGAAGGGGTTTAACGCTGACTCGTTCGTATCCTGATCTCCTCCACCAGGCTCTCCCTGCGCACACTCACCTGCATGGGCACAGCAAAACGTGGCTGCAGAGCAACTCCAGCAGCTTGACATGTCAGCACAGTCGTGGCCCTGTGTCTCAGGAGGTCACACCAAGGTGTCACCAGCCCCTCTACAGGGATCGGGTGGGCTGCAGCAGCCACGTGCCAGCAACCCCAAGGCCCTCTCCTGCACAATGGCTGTGAGAATGATGCTCTTCCCACTCTTTCCTGTTGGCTCCAAAGCCACTGATCAAGGTGATCTACACAGTGGCTCCTGTGCTGTCTGTTTTGGGAATCTGTCCTGAGGTAACAGGCACAGAGCAGCCCTGCAGTTCAGGGCTAACCAAGTTCTGGTCAGTGTCACTCATTCCAAGACTGCACCTCCAGGACCGATGGTCTCGTGTCAGGGTCTGGAAGCACCAGCAGCCATGCAGGCCACTGAATCACCCCTCCAAACTCCAGGCTCCTGAACTGAGGAGTTCAAGGAGGCCACATGATAGGAAACTCTCCAGAGCTAGAGAGCATTTCATGACTCCAGGAAGCTGCATGGGGCAAAGAACTGGAATATGGGGTGTTACAGAAGGTGCTGGGAACACCACTGGGTCTGGAGAGCTGGGCTGGAGGGTCACAGAGCCAAGCCCCCCGTGGCAAGCTGCCACAGGCCCTACCTCCTCCCTGGTTGCCACGATCCGCAGCTTGACGACTCCATCTTTGAGCTCCTGCTCACCCACAATGGCGACAAGAGGGATGCCTGTGTCCTCACAGTACTGCAGCTGGTTCAGCAGCTTGGGGTTCTTCTTGTACAGCATCTCTGCCTGGGAGAAAGCCAGAGCACAACACCATCATCAAACTGGGATGTTTCACTGGACACCCTGGAGCAGGTGCTGCTGGGCCAGTCTGGTGAGGGTAGGATGGACTCATGGAGAAGGTCAGGCACCAGGTTCAACAAGGCCAAGTGCTGGGTCCTGCACAGGGGCCACAAAACCCCATGAAATGCTCCAGGCTGGGGGCAGAGTGGCTGAAAAGTGCCTCGTGCTGGTTGACAGCAGCTGACCACAAGTTCAGGTGTATCCATCCAGGTGGGCAAGAAGGCCCAGCTTGTACCAGCATCAGAGCGTCCATCAGGACCAGGGCAGTGACAGCCCCTCTGTGCTGGGCACTGCTGAGGCCACACCTCAGACCCCATGCTCAGTTCTGGGCCCCTCATGGCAAGAAAGACACTGAGGTGCTGCAGCATGTCCAGAGAAGGGAAGAGAGCTGGGGAAAGGTCTGGAGCACAAGATGAGGAGCAGCTGAATGCACTGGGAGGACTCAGCCTGGAGAAAAGGAGGCTCAGGGAGAACCTTCTCACTCTCCACAACTCCCTGACAGGAGGGGGCAGCCAGGTGGGGGTCAGTCTCTTTGCCCAAGTCACACCCTGTAGGGGTGTCCCTACAGAGCCAGGAGCCCAGGAGAGCAGCCAGGCATTCCTCTCCCCTCACTGAGGCAGTGTCCACAGGCAGGGACCAGCCCCCTGCTGCCTGCTTTGGGAATCTGTCTGAGACAAGGCACAGAGCAGCCTTTGCAGCTGTAGGGCTCACCAAGGCCTGCTGCCCAGCCCTCCCTGGAGAGCCCATCATTTAGGACACTGGGAAGAGGAGGGCCCCATTCAGGAAGGCATCTGCTCTCCACCTGCTCCCTGTAACTCCTTCCCAAAGCAAAGCCAGATCTGGTCCATTCCCAGACAGAGTGAACCAGGCAGCTCTTGACTTTGCCATCACCCAGTCCTACCTTGATTCCAGCATCCCACAGTTCAGAGATGAGCTTCAGTCGCTCTTCAAGGAGCTTCTTTTGGGCAGATGCCACCAGCACCTGTGTCTCTGTTGTCCTGATCTTTTCCTCAGAGGCCTAGAGAAGGGATGAGGCTCAAAAGATGCCACAGACATATCAAGACACCAGAAATTCTATGGGCAGGATCAGTCACCAATCAGCTCCATCAATCTAGCAGTGAGGAGGACTGGGCTCAGAGGGATCAACAGCACAAACTCAGAGTCAGGGAGGTCCCACAGATCCCATCCTAGAGCAGAATCTCATTTTCTGCAGTTGTTCCATGATGCATGCTTAACACAGCCTCCCTCCTGTTTCCCCACACCCCAGGGCCTCCTCAATAACTGCTCCAAGCAGCTCAGGAGCAGCACTTAGGAGAAGGTGGACACAGGCAGCTGCCTGCTCTACAGCTGAGCAACTAACTATGGGTTAAACAGCAGCAAGCTGAGAGGCTCCACCAGCCCCTGTGGCAGATGCTGGATACTCCATGTGGCATTTTCCTGCCGCCTTGCTGGAGGGAGAAGCCTTTAAAAGGTCACCTGCAAAGGAACAAACCTGGCCAGGACTGGAGGTGGTGGGGGAGGAATTCAGTTTCTGTTTAGAAATTCCAGTTGTGTCTGGCTGCCAAGAGAGAACCAACACCAGACTTCTGGGTGGGGGGGGAGGGAAGGAAATGTGTGGCCACATTTTGGGAGCTTACAAAGACCTATTTAACACCCATTAATTGGGACAGAGAACTCTGATAAGGGGGAAGAGGAAAAAGCTATCTGGAAAACCCCTAGAGGCAGTGCACTTTCTGCCCTGGAACAAGTGATCCCTGTCTGGTCTCTGCAGTGCCATAGGCAGGACAAACAGGCGTGTGAGGCTGCTGCCTCCCTTGCAGAACAATGCTGCCTTGCCAAGGAGGACGTGGGCCCACATGGGTGCCTAATGCAGTGGGGAACAGCAAGGCACCTGCCCTGGGCTCCAACTGAGGATTCAAGTGCCCCCTCCAGCTGCAGCTGGACAAGCCATGTCTGAGGGCTGTGGGAAGCAGGGTCTTGTCATCAGTGGGAGCCCCAAGTACCATCGGCCAGGCCGGAGAGAACTGGGGGTTATATCCTGGCTCTGACTCCTGATGCAGAGCACGGCAGAGGCCTGGCTGGCTTCTCCAAAGGCTGGGGCGAGGAACACTCACTTCAGCGTCTGGGGGATTAACCAAAGGCACCCACCTCCAGCCTCTGTTCCAGGATGGAGAAGATCCTCTCGATGCCGATGCTGACCCCCACGCAGGGCACCTTCCGGCCCCTGGGGTCAAACATGCCCACCAGCCCGTCATAGCGGCCGCCCCCGGCCACGCTGCCGACGCCGCCCGGCTCCTCCCCGCGCTCGCTGTGCCGCTGCAGCAGCACGGCCTCGAAGATCACCCCCGTGTAATAGTCCAGGCCCCGCGCCAGGCTCAGGTCGAAGGAGCCCTGCGGGGCACAAGGGCGGCCGCCTCGCTGCGCGCTCGGGGACACGCGCGGGCGGCGCCCCCTCCTGCCCCACACCTCCTCACCTTCCCCGTGATGCCAAACAGGGTCAGGTACTCGAACAGCAGCTTCATGTCCCCCAGCCCCTCCTTGGCCACCTTGTGCTGGGACAGCTTTGGGTCCTGGAGAAGCCGCTCGATCAGGTCCAGCCCACCTGTGGGGACCGGCCGTGCCTCAGGGGGGCCAGGGCAGCGGCACCCGGCACGGTGGCCCCGGCCAGCCGGGTGTGTGCCCTGCACCTCCCAGCCCCAGCCCACAACAAGGCCAAGGGCACGGCCCTGTGAGCTCACCATGGAGCTGGACATACTCCCCAATGCGATCTGCAGCCTCGGGAGAGAGCCCCTTCTCTCCCACCATCTCACTCCTCACTTCTTCCCAGGGCACCTGTGAGGAGACAGAACGACATCAGCCACTGCACCAGGGACATGGGCTCTCCTCTGCATGGCAGAATCCCATCATCATGGTCGGAAGGTGCATGAGAGAATCAGCAGCTCTCAGAGTGCAGTCACATGAGCATAACTCCATTTCTGGTACCTCTGCACAGCTTGTTTGTATCCTAACCCTATAAAAAATCTTTTAGTTTGCTTTCTGGCCAGAAAGGAGTATCAGCACTGTACAACCATCAAGTCTGAGAGCCATCTTGCTACCTGGTTAGGTACTTAGTCATAAACACCACTCAGGAAAGTGTTGCTGGTCATGGAATCACCTGGAAAGGTGTGAGGTGTAAGGCAGCTCACCCTTCAACAAAGAACCATGACCACATGAGAGGAGACACAAGCTGCTGTGTTTAACAGGGTTTAACATGAAGTTTAGGAGCACACTTGGAAGCAATCAGTACATCATGTCCTCCACATGAATCTGAACCCACAGAAATTGACCTCCACATTCCACTTCAGATCCCAAACCAAGAAATCTGAAGCTTTAGATTGCACTTCATTTTAAGGTTCCTTTCCCTTAGCTACTAAAGGAGGGCTGTACACACACTTAGAGTCTGATCTCCAGAATCTTTATCTGACTAGGGCCTACAGCCAAAGCAATCAGCTGCAATAAAAAGTTGTCCCTATTCTGGCACCTTTCCCTCCTTCCCAAAAGGCCACAAAAAGGCCTGAATCCCTTGGAAACCTTGACAATAGCCAGTGCTCCTCAGGCAGCTTGCTGAGACCTGCCTTGTGTCTCAAAGGGGCAGCTGCAGGCTGAAGGGGCTGTTCTGTGTTACACCAAACCTGGCCAAGCCACACAAACAGCAGTGGCCACACACAGCATGGCTGATAAAAGCACCTGTGGCACCAGCCCAAGTCAGCAAAGTGTGGATGAAATCATCAGGGATCTCTCACTCCTCACTTCCAATCCTCTTCTCTGTTTCCAGGGAAAATACAGAAACCTCATCCAATCCACCTCACTGCCCAGTGCTGCATCCATCTCCTGAGGGTCCCACACACAGCCAGAGGCAAGCACTGGCTGTCCAGTGGTACCTGGAACTGCCTGGCCAGCAACACACACAGGCTGCAGGCTCTGTGTCCTCACCAGGCATGTTGAACATCACATCACCAAACAAGAACAGCAGCACTTTGCAGGACAGGGTTTATCACCAGGGTCCTGGACAGCACAACAACTGTGTCAGCCCACTCACTGGTAGATTTCCATTTTGCTCTGCCCTGTCACCTGCAAACTCTTACAGACTATTACACACTCTCACTTAACTGCACTGCTCTACTCCTCTGCCCTCACAGAGACTTTATGCTTATGCCACACTTGCCTTGTACCTGAAGTCTGAAATTTCAGTAAAGGTTTCACTGGATGATCTCTCAAGATCCCTTCCAATCTGAGCTGTTCTATAATTCCAGTACACAACTGTAATTCCTCACACCACCTGACCAAACCTGATGCATTCAAAAAGGCTTTTCAATGCCCTGGCCTAATCTGGTGCAGGTGTTCATGAGCCTGGTTCATAAGCAGCAACACCTTGAGCAGGTGAAGATTTGGGATGTTGAACCTCCCATGTGAAGAGCATTTTTCCCCTCCCACCTTTCCTTTCATCAGGACCTCATGGGAAAGTGGAGAAAAAACCAGAGGATCCACTTTTCCTACGTGAATGCTGTGCCCTGCACGTATCCCCTCCAGGGAAAAGTGGGAACACCAACTCAGTGCTCATCAGCATTGTCCAGCCAATTCTCATGGACCATGGCTCACCCACTGAGACTCCAGCAGCAGCTGCAGCCTGAGGCTCCAGCCCATACCTTATCCAGTTTGTCGACACTGGAGCAGATGGTTCGGAATTTGCTGTCCGGGACCCCACACACTGCGAACATCCCATCGAGGATGCGCCGGTCGTTGACCTGGGGGAAAGGGAGCAGCACATCAGCAATTAGGAACTCAAGCAGATGCTTCAGCAGCATCCTGCTGCACTCCCCTGCAGTTTTAAGCACGGAAGAGAATGGTGGAGATGCTTGCCAAGGGTGTTTTTTTTGCTACTGGCAATCTCTCTTTCCCATTCTTGGGGAGCTGAGCTTCCCAGAGCAGACCAAATAGCACAACTGACATCTACCCAGCCTGGGCAGAGCCATCACATTTCCTTCTAGAGCCACAGACACCTCCACTCAGCACAGGAAAAAACCCATCAGGGCCTATCAGTCCTCTCATGTGGATATGTAAACACAGCTCAGGAACAGAGCACAGCCAAGGAGATGAATTCAGAGTATTACCCTACACTCTCAGCCTAAGAGAAAAGGAACATCTGACTGTGTTAAATCCTCAGTGAGGATTTTTTTTAAATAGTGTAGAGAATTCTTTAGCTTAATTATGCTCTGTAAGAGTATGTAATCGAGGCCAAAGACTCAGCTGGATTCAACATTTCCATGGGTAGTGAGAATGTCTGCAATTAGTCAGAAACAAAAAATCTGCACAGGAATTTGGAATCCTCCAGCATCAACATGAACCAGAAAGTGCCTTGTGGGAGACAAGAATAACCACAGGCAGGCTATTCTGTTGCTCCCTCCTGCAGGAGTGTCTTCACCCTCAAAGGCATCACTTTCACCACTGCCCAGACACCCAGTTCCTGCATCTCACCCCACACAGGTTCAGTGGGAAGTACCTGGCCCCTGCCCCAGAGTGCTGCAACAGGAATACAACATCCAGCCTGCAGTGCCCAGCAATGGCCCAGCTCCAGGTCCCTCACAGACCTCACTGCCCTCCTGTGCATCCAGCACTCCTACCCATTGCTCTCCTGCTCCTGGGCACCCTGCCCACCCTCCCTCACCTACAAATTGAGCATCATTTGCTGCCATCCCAAGGCAACAGACATGTCTGGAAGCAAACAGCAAGCTCAGCCCACAGTAGGGCACAACTCTTGTTCTAGAAAATGCTTCAGCTCCAAAAGGGACTTGGTGGAAAGGCAGGAGCCTGCAGGCAGCACCACACACATTGAGCAGATGCCCCTGCTAAGGAGACATCAGGAGCTGGGATAAGGGCAGGAATCCTGGACCAGAGCCTGTTTTACTGCAGGCAGTGAATTTGACAATCACCTGCTTAGATAGATATTAAGAAGAAATTCTTTATTATAGGAGTGGTGAGTCCCTGGCACAGGTTGTCCAGAGAAGCTGTGACTGCCCCATTCCTGCAAGGGTTCAAGACCAGGCCGGACAGGGCTTGGAGCCACCTGGTCTAGTGGAAGGTGTTCCTGCCCATGGCAGGGTAATGAAACTGGATTACATTTAAGGTTCCTTTGAACCCAGACCATTCTATCATTCTAGCTGGCTGCTGGAATTTTTCATGGGACTGTGGTTAGTTCTGGAGAGAACACTGTCAGCTGCAGCCTCAGGAAAACTCCTGTCATTCCCAACTCAAAGCAAATCCAAGTGGAAGTCCAATCTTTAGCACAAGGGGAAACACATTTGCTTCCAGGCAGAGAGGAGGGACAAACTTCTGTGTCAGGCCTTAGAGTGGGACCAGATGCTACTGTGTAAGGCCACAGACCAGTGACCACTGCTTCCCACTGTGGCACAGGGAACCCACCCAGCCTCACCTTGATGACAAAGTCCCCGAGCTGCAGGTCACTCAGGATCTCGTGCACGATCTTCAGGCACTCGGCATCGGGAATCATCGGGTCAAACTGCCCGGCAATGTCAAAGTCCTGGGGGCAGAGGGAAAGGCAGTGAGCAACTCAGCACCACAGCATGGCTGCAGCAAAATACCCTCAACTGCTGGTAACAGCAGTTTGTGTACAAAACCCAAAGTAATTGGGATGTGAGGGAGCACTGTGCCGTACAGGCTGGATCCAGAAGGGACAGGATGCGGGTTAGGATCCCCACCGTGGAAGGCAGCAGTGCTCTCATGTCCACTGCATTTCAGAGAGTTTGTACACTGTGACCTGCTCCCCTGACCCAGCAGTGGCTGTGTGAAACTCTGAAACAGAGATCCTCAGAAAACACAGAAAGGAGGAGCAGCGGCAAAAAAAATAGAACAAAGGAACCAGAAAGGGGAGCAAAAAACTACTTCTCATTTGCTGTGACCTAAATGCCAAATGTTTCACCTTGATTCTTAGGTAGCTTTTTTTAATACACTTGCCAATCAAGTTAATGATTAGGGAAGGCAAGAGAAGCTAAACCAAAGTTACAACTGCTAAGGCAGAAAAAGGAATCAGGAAGCCTGAGTGGTCCCCACCAGAGATGACCAGATGAACTAGCACACAGAAGAACCAAAGCTCAACATCAAGCTGCTTCAATAGGCTGGGATCCCAGGATTGGAACCAACATCAGTGTTCAGAGAAATAAAACACAGAAGCAACATGAGAGCCCTTCTTCAACTCCTGTTTAGGAATCCCCAAATGCAAAGTCTTCAGTGCAATTTTGGATACAAGAATAATTTTCATTATGTGGATCTATTTCAACAGGGCTTCACCAAGCTCTCAAAATAAACTGGGGCACTGGAGGTAGAGATGGGATCACATAGTTAAATCCTGATCAGCTGAGTACAAAAGAGCTGATGCAATCCCTGGAAAAGTTGGGTGAGCCAAACTTGGGTGAGGAAGTACAGGAAGTAAGGAAAGTGCTGGTATCATTGTAAATGGCACAGATAAAATCCCACTAAAAAAAACCAAACAGGGGCTGGGGAATTATATGGAAGAAAAGCTGCATGAAAAGGTCTTAGGCTGAGAAAAGAATGAAAATCTCTCAAGTAGAAAAGGTAATGAAAGTAACAGAGTTTGATTTATGTGGTCTAAGGAGGGGAAGATTTCTCTAAACATTTCCCAAATGTTTACTGGGAAAAGGGAAGAATACAGATGAAGGCATGACAGTTCCTGTTTACAGAGCTGAACTCTTTAAACAAGAGGAAGGGAACAATCAGATACAAATAAGTTTAGCCTGGGTATCAGAAGACCATTTCTAGCTATTCTAGGAATGAGATCTTGGAGCAGGAGATGAGATAGGAGGCAATGACCCCAAGTCATCTGGAAAGGAGAATCACCAAAGCCAAAGTGGGAAGGTATTCCCAGGGGTTGTATAATGAAGTAGGAATATTCTCAAACAAAAAAACCTGTTTGCAATATGAGTCCCTGGGGACTGTGTCAGTAGAACAGAGCAAAGCTGTTCCTTGGGGCTACCACAAGAGAGCCATGAAGGAAATTGCTCTGGTACTTGTTCTGTAATTTGGCCTCTGGGTGCTCCCTTCCTTTGAAGTTAAAATTGACTAAACATGGAATGGAAGTAGTGTATGCTACTAGGTTTGTATGTCCTGCTAACACACCCAGAGCTGAACTGTTGCCAGATTTGGGATCAGAAGGAAATTCTTCCCTGCCACCCATCTGACAAGCACTATGGGATGGAGCAAGGAGCTGCCCTCCCATGCAGTGCAAAGGAGGTGATAGCTGGGGGCTCTATGACAAAGTTCCACACCACACCAGCACCGTGTCACAGCTGTCACACCCACTCTGCCACACTCCAGCTGTTTTTCACACTCGTAAGGACACACTAAGGAGAAGACCAGTGCATGCTTCAGAGCTCTCCACAGCCACAGGGAAGGGTAACAGTGTTTGATCCTGTATTTTGACAGTGCTGTGTGTCCACAGGTGCTGCTCAGCCCACAGCCTGCCCCAGCAGTGGCCTTGTCCATGCACTGGTAGAACCCAGCTCACACACTGGTAGAACCCAGACTCACACATGCTGGCAGGACCCAGACTCACACA
>VZRX01020164.1:0-12462 GCA_013398075.1 Notiomystis cincta
GGGACCGGCCCCGGGACCGGCCCAGTCACCGGCCCCCGGTACCGACCGCCGGCGCGGCCCCGGCCGCCCCCCGAGAAGGGTTTTTGTTGTCCCGTTTCCGAGGCGCTTTTCCCATCACCCCCCGCGCCATGGCGGCGACCGCCCGCGTCCCGGCCCAAGATGGCGCCCGCGTGAGGGAAGGGGTGATGTGTGAGCTGCTGTTTTTAATGTGTTTAAGGGCCGCAGGAGCTGCCGGGCGCGAGGAGCGGCAGCGCTGAGGGGCCGCGCTTAAAAAACAACCAGATCGTTCCTCTGCCGTCAATCTCCCGGCGGCCCGTCCGTGAGGCCGCGGCCCCGCCCCGGGAGGTGCGCGGGGTGGCTGAGGGGCTGGCGGGACCATGGCGGAGGAAGGCGAGCGCTGTGACCCCGAGCGCGACGCGGCTCCTGCGGCGGGGGCTGGAGACGGGGCTGAGCCGGACAGCCAGGCCGGGGAAGACCCCGCGGAGAGCCCCGACGTGTACAGATACATTAAGGGAGACTTGTTCACCTCCGAGATCTATAAAGTAGAGATACAGAACCTGCCCAAATACATTGGGTTTAATGATGTGAAAAAGTTCCTTGCCAAGTACGGGCTGAACCCTCACAAGATAAAACTCTTCGGGAAGCAGACGTTCGCCTTCGTGACGTTCAAGAGCGAGGAGGAGCGGGACAAGGCCATGCGGGTGCTGCACGGCGCGCTCTGGAAGAGCCGCCACCTCAGCGTGCGCCTGGCCAAGCCCAAAGCCGACCCCATCGCCAAGAAAAGGAAGCAAGAAGAGGACTCGGAGCAGGGAGAGGCGAAGCGTCCGGCTCCCTCCGGAGAGGAGCCTCTGAGCAAGCGGATCGCGGATGTGGTGACCCCGCTGTGGAACGTGCCCTACGAGGAGCAGCTGGCCCAGAAGAAGCAGGAGTGCGAACAAGTACTGCAGAAGCTGACAAAGTAATTCCTGTTTGTAACGTAATGTGTACAGGACTTGGCCTTGTGATGGGATATAGCTAAATTCACACCAATTGATACCTCTAAACTGAACTGAGTTAGAGGTAGGTCAAAACTCGGATCCCCCGTCAAAGTAGTTACAAGATAATCTGCGATGCTACAGCTTAAAAGCTGTTCCATCTGATAAAACTTGCTATTGATGTTCTTGATCACCTTCAAAACATTGCTTAATGAAGGGAAATGGCTTTTAAAGTCAGTTGTTCCATAAGCAGAAGGCTATTTATGCCCGTTAAAAAATGGCATTGTCACATGGTGTGTAAGAGAGCATCAATCTGTAGAGATGGCAAATTACTACTAAGGTTTTCTCTTTTAAAATCCCCTCAAAATTTTATGCCTGGTCTTTGGAGATCAAAATATTGCTTCTGTCTCTTGCCTTGGATAAAACTGGCATTATTTATCCTGCATGGGTATGTTCATAAATCCAGTACATAACCATTATAACTATATTTAACCCTTAATTTTTCAGGTTACAGCTCTTACAAAGTTGGAGAGGGTTTGCCTGTTAAAAAATTCTGGAAGAAACACTCTTCCATGTGATAATCTGATTCTTTTTTGTGCCCTATAAAAAAAGAAGTCTTGTGCAACTCTTGACCTCAGTATTTCTAAATGTGTGCTTTACACTTTTTGTTTCTGATTTGGGCAGGGAAATAGGAAATAACAACAGAGCTTTATTGCCTTGGTTGTTCCTGCAGAAGCAGAAATTTAATAAATTATGTTGCCCAGTGGAAGGAGTGAAAGCATCACCCTTACAGGTAATGTAATCTCAGGTAAAGTGTGGAACAGGGTTAATGAGCTGAGGGTTGTGTTCATTAGTTGGTCTTGAGAGACACTGAACAGAGTATTCGACTTCATCTTGTAATAAATGATGAATTTGAGATGTTGTTGCCTTTCATGTAAATACTGTGTGGAAATACTGACAGGAAGCAGAAAAATTGATAACTGGATAGTCTTAACTTTAAAATGAATATGCTGTTCTTGCAAGCCTGTGTTGTAAGCTAATACATTCCTCAACAGAGGCAATGTTTTGCTTTTTAGATAACAAGATTTACTAATACTTTTTCATTATTGCTGTTAGTTCACACACATCAAAATCCATGAGTATCTTCCATATGAGCTAAATGCCCTGTGTCCATTTTCAATGCATTTAACCACACGAGATTTGTTTCAGGAGAAGCTTGGCATGTACAAATAAATGCTGTGTAAATATCTTACATAACTTTATTTTAAATCTAGACTGAATATCGCAACAAATGTGAGTTCTTGATTGGGATTGGTGTAAATCAAGAAGACAAAACTGTGGGTTGTCGTCTTGGCAAATATAAGGGTGGTTCATGTGCTGTAGTGGAGCCATTTGATACTATTCACATTCCTGCTATTGCCAAAAAAGTAGTAAAAGCTTTCCAAGACTACATAAGGTGAGCATAAGTAAAATGAGTTATCCATAAAGGTTTTGATATCTTAATCAAAAATATTTATAAATTTAATTAGCGTTTGTTCTGAGCTTTAAGATCTCAAACTTTGTTTCCACCTTGTGCCTGGATCATGGGGTGTTTTTTCCTTGCTCCTGTTCAGCTGCTCAGAGATGGGGGGACAGGTACCAGCTGCACACAGCTTTATTGCAAGCAGTGGGATGTGTAAGCCTACAGTGTGTGTTACTCAGAGCTTCTTCCACTAACTGTAAAGAAGCACTCAGAAAAACACTTCTGAAAGGAGCAATTGAATAAACAAGGTCCATTGCTTCCTTGGATGAGGAGAAGAATCATCCTTGAGAAAGGAATAAACCAGAAGTTGCACATTTAAGCAAGAGTGCTTTTGTAGAAAAAGGGATGCTTTCTTTGAAGAGCAGTTAAATCCACAAAAATGGAAAGCTCCGAAGGATCATGAAGATGGAAGATGTGAACTCGGTATGAAGCAGAGAAGCTGACAAAAGCATTATGAAAAGTTGTGCCATTCTCTGAGTGCACTGAGAAGCTGCCTCTTGCCTCTCTGTACTTTTGCATGGGTTAAAACTGCTAAGAGGATTTTGAGGAGGGACAGATTATTTTGTTTTAGGACATATCATCCATCAGTCTTTCTTAGTTGAGATATGGAAGCCGTTCTTTTCATGACAAATCAAGTACCCTCTTTTTATACTCAGCATGTTTGTACTCAGTACTCATCACTTCACATAGTGACCTTCCTTTGATTCAATAAACTGTTTAATGTTACACAAAAACATTCTCTGTATAAGTAACTGAGCTTCTGCAAATTGCAGGTCAACTCCCTACTCCGTGTACAGCCCCGAGACCTACGAGGGTCACTGGAAACAGCTGACGGTCCGCACCAGCCGCAACGGCCACATCATGGCAATTGCTTATTTCAATCCTCAGGTATTTCCCTTGATATGTGATGTGCAGCCCAAACTCACAGCTTTAGAGCTACAAAAGTTTGATTTTATTAACTGTGCATGCAAAAGAGAAATAGAAGAATTACTTGGTGTGGTTTAGCTTTCTTCGTTGCTCTAATTCTATTTAGACTAAGCTGATACATGGAAATGAACAAGTAAATAATATGCTTATGTAAAGCATACACTAAATCATATCTTGAAGTCACTAAAATGATTATTCTCCCTTCTTTCACATGAAAACTTTAGAAATTGGGTAAAGAAGAGCTAAGTGACCTGAAAATCTCTCTGGCAAAATACTTCACAGAAGGGATGGGAAAGAGCAGCGGTGTTACTTCTCTGTACTTTGTGGAGGAAGGACAGAGGTGAGGGAGTTTGCTTTGGGGGATTTTGGTGGTGGCTGGATTTTTGGTGTTTGCAGATTTCATAGCATTGTTTTGCCTACTTCACAGAAGTACCAGCAGTTGTTACCAATTTGTTGAAGTTACTCACCTTTTCTATGAGAGACTCCTGAAATTTCCCATAAAGGCAGCAAGAGTTCCAGTGGATGAACGCACTGGCCATTGCTGGCTGTTAAAATCAAGTCATTTCTGCCTTTCTTCCCCATTTATGTGACTTCTTAAATCTCCACATCCTCTATCTAGAGATGGTGGAAGTTCTTGCAAACTCAGACATTAATGGCCAAGGAGAGTCTCTTAAGAGCAGCTGATAAATGTTACTGCTTAGGATTGTAGCACTACAGCTTTTAGGATGACTACAGCTTTGGTAAAGATTGGAACAAACATGTTTGTCTTCTTTTCTTGGTTTTGTTTCCCCCTCTGTATTTTGTCTCCCCATTCCTCCCCTACCCCCAGGAAATCTCCCAATCTAGAAGACTTGCCTCTGGAGCACGTGGCTGGGGACAAGTACATATATGAAGAACTCCTCGGCCTAAAATTTAGAATTTCTCCTCATGCATTTTTTCAAGTAAGGATGATGTGCAGCTGCTCATTTAATTGGATTTGCATGAATGCCCTTGAGCTTGACTAATGCTGTGGAACAAGATGTTACTTACCTAGAGATTGTATATATTTGGTGTGATTAAATAGCAGTAAGTATTGTGTTTGGCTGTAAAAGCAGTAAATATGGTAAACTTGGTATGAGCACATTGAAGACAACTTTTTCAATTTACTAGTTCATTATCATTTTCTTCCTGTTTCATGGCAGCCTTTTGTAATACTGAACATGCAGTAATACAGTTCAGGATTCTTGTATTACTGATTTTTCTTTGCTTTTCCAAAATTTATTTCTGCCCTTCCAACACTTTAAAATGTGTTTTTTACTTATAATGATTTGTTTTTTAGAAACAAGAAAACATGCTCTACTAAGACTCATTAAAACATAGTTGCTGTTTATGAAAAGTAGATCTGTTGGAAACTTAATTTCCCAGGTGAACACACAAGCTGCAGAAGTTCTGTACACTGCCATTGGGGAGTGGGCACAGCTGAGCCAGGAGAGCACCGTGCTGGACGTCTGCTGTGGGACAGGAACCATTGGGATTTCTTTAGCAAAGGTTGGCAATTTCTCTTCCTGGATAGAAGCTGCCTTTTACCTGTTTTTAACTGTGGCTACAAGGAAAGAAAATACCTAATGTATGTGAAATGCAGCAGATTATATCTTAATTTTTGGAATTAATTTGTAATTGAACTGCCTGCAGCTGCTTTACCACATCATTATGAAAGCTTACGCTTGTGCTGAGCAGTCTAGGTAGGAGTCAAAGTCCCTGGTAATTGCTGATGCTACAAAAATGGTTAAATTCACACATTGATACCACAGAGGGATCTTTTTGCTTTGGTTCTGCAGAGAGTGAAGAAGGTAATTGGAATTGAGCTCTGCCAAGAAGCTGTGCAGGACGCCAAGGCAAATGCCCAGATTAACGGTGAGTTCAGCTGAAGTGCTACAGCCTTTGTTTGGTGAGGAGTTGTACAGCCAGTTGTTCTTCACCTTATCTGAGCAGCCTGGAATTACATGTTGTTGATAGTGATCTTGTCCAGTTCAAACACCTAATCGCTCTTGAAAACAAATACCTTGTTAGCCTATGAGATCAATTTTCCAGCTGAACAGCTTTTTTTTTTATTTAAAAGTAAAACATTTCAGTGTAAAAATGAGATGAAACCACAGCTACCCTCCTAAAGAAAACATTAACATAGCTGGTGTTTGTGGGCTTTTGCTTTAGTCCAGATAGTGGAAGATCCTTCAATGCCTGTTGTTTAAATGATCTGAAATCAACAGTGAATGTTTAAATTACACTGATTCCAGGACAGACTAAACAATTGTAGTTTCTGAGACTTCAGAACTTAATATCCAAGGTGAAGAACTGAAAGCTGCTTTGACTAGATAAGTGCTCTGGTAACATATTTCCTTTTTCTTACAGAACTGAATAATATTGAGTTTTATTGTGGCAAGGCAGAAGATATTGTTCCTTCCCTGATGAACGTTTTAGCTCCTCAGAACCTGGTCACAATTGTAGACCCACCACGAGCAGGGCTGCGTAAGTTCACAGTTAGGGTTTCAGTTTGTTCTCTGTGGGTGTTGGCTGGGAAACTGAAGAAAACACTTGGGATAAATCAAGTGGAGGCTTCAGGTAGAGCTTGAAGCAATTGCATATTGCAGCAGTTTTGTTCATGCTGGAGTATAACCAGGCATTTTTCTGTGAGGCTCTTGCTGCACACAGAACCAGTAAAGAGCTCTTGTGGTTTTGATCATCTAGATTCCAAGGTAATTCTTGCCCTCAGAAGAGCTGAACATCTGAAGAAGCTCATCTATGTCTCCTGCAATCCCAGAGCTGCAATGAATAACTTTGTGGAGTGAGTGTTTCTTGCATTAAGTTGACACACTAAATGTGGTAAGAAAAATACACATTTTTTTGAGGAAGGGGACCATTGCTGCATTTTTATTTGTAAGCCATGGTTCTTGAGGCTTACCTTTCACCAGAAGCAGCTGGGAGCTGCTGGAGCTGGCTTGGAATGGTACTGCCCAATAGACAAGTTGTAATGGAAATAGTAGGGGTAGGGAATAAGCTTATCATGGAATTGAGGCTTGGGGAAGGAAAACCTCACTGAGAAGAGCAGCAGCGAGGAGCAGTGTACTAAAATATCAATACTTTTCTTCCTGTCCTTCTTTCCCATCAAGCCTGTGCCGGGCCCCTTCCAACAGGGTGAAGGGCGCCTCCTTCCGCCCCGTGAGAGCCATGGCAGTGGATCTGTTCCCTCAGACCAGGCACTGTGAGCTGCTGATCTTCTTCGAGAGGGTGGAATACGCCAACGGCAGCTCTGCGGCAGCGGCTGCCAGCGAGATCACGGCAGCAGGGTGTGGCTCCGAGGGCCTGGGTGGCATCAGCACGGCGGCCGGGGAGGAGGGGAGCCAGGCTGCTGCTGGCCACGGGGACTGCAGTCCAAGAGAGGGGGCACCTTAACTCCCGAGAGACTTTGCAGAAACTACTCTGGCTTTTTAACTGCATCAGTAACATCACTTCTGTAATAGCCAGGTAATAAAGCTCTGTACAACAGAGTAATTGCAAGGCTTCCAACTTACTTCATCATCCTAATTTGAATTAAATTTCATTATAGAATCCCAGAAGGGTTTGTGTTGGAAGGAACCTTAATGATCATCTCATAACCACCCCTCTGCCCCAGGCAGGGCCACCTGCTCAGAGCCCCATCAAACCTGGTCTTGAACACTTCCAGGGACAGGATGATACATTGAATGAGGCCAAATCCTGCTTTTCTCTTCCTGCCTAGATATATCTATAGACACACTCAATGCCCAGAGCAGGTCCTCTTGCTGCAGGGACCTGGACCTGTCAGTATTTCATCCAGCTCCATGCCCCTGTCAAAAACTCTGCCGTGTTTTTTCAGTAAACAAGTGAAGATGTAGCAACCTTAACCCTTCCATAAATCATTTACTTGCTACATCTTCACTAGGAAATAAACTCCCTCTGCTAAAAATACTACACTCACACAGTTGAAGTCAGTCTTACTCTCAGACTGTAGCATCACTGACAAGAGAATAAAGGCTTTGGGTGACTTGGCTGGAGCCAAGCCCTCACTGCTGAAAACTGACAGCCAGAAATTGAATGACCAGCACCTTAAGCTGCACTGCCAGTGCATCTGCTGGGGGTGAGGACAAACCTGGCTGAGACTCCACCACTGCACAAGGTGCTCTTCAGTCAGGACTCGCTGCAGTCCGAGGCTCAGCAGCTCCCATTACTGGACTGTGATCCACACTACAGAACAGACAGCAACACTTTAGAAGGAATAACCACCTTAAATCTCAACTCACTTCTAATCTACATTTAATACGGTCTAACAACAAAAAAAATTACTACAGCCCAGAGCTGTGCTGATACCCCACCTTTCCACTACCAAAATCAGCACTTCGGGTTGTAACATTTCCAACCTTGACATTAGTTTAAGTAAAAATACATATCCCAATTCAAAAAAAGGCAACTTCATTTCATTCCAAGTGTTTATCCATGTAAACATCCAATTCCTCACCAAAAGAAGTGATTCAGTATTTCCATAACCACTGAGCCTGCACTGATCTAATGTCTCTTTAGAAATACCTACAGGACTAGAGGAATAAGAGTTCCTTTCTCTAGATCTGCTCAAGCTATCATAATACTGATCACACTGGCACATTTTATAATATCAAACTTTATTGCTCGAAACTAATTGTCTGAAAAATACACATGTAGTACTCAAAGACCGAACACAGAGGATTACATGATTGTGCAGAAAAAAAAGCAAGCAGAGGCTCAGTGAAAATGAGGCTTTATAGTTGTACCAATTTAGCACTGGCACCAAGCAACTGCACCCAACACAACTCAAACAGCAACCATTGTTTCCTGCTGGGGCAATAAGGATGAACCTTGTTTTGTTTTCCCAGGTTCTCAGATACACATTGAAATACTGTCATTGATAATTTTATTTGGTTAATAACAGCATGGCTTCTTGCACTTCACATTTCTTCCCACGGAAAGTTAGGAGGCTATCACTTCCTGAATTTCACTCCAGAACCAAAGTACAGTTTAGTGAATTAATAAGAATCATGATGCTTTTAAATACTTGGACGTTACAAATATATTTGTATAAAGCCTAACAGCATCACAGGAGAATGGAAGTTTACATACAACAGTTAAGTTTATGCATAATAGTATTTCCAAAGTTCTGAGTACCCAACTATTTCATCAGTTTTGTCTAATAAATATGTTAAAAAAAGCTGATGACTGGTGTTTCAGTAGGTAGCATCTGACTAGTCACCGGAAGTCACAGTAAGTTTTCCGTCAGTACCATGAAGATTTGAATGCACACGAATTTAATCCTTAAAGTCAATATACCACACTTTTGTCGAGAAGCACAGAATATGCAAAGCAAAAACTGTCTAATCCCCAAAGGATGGAACAGTTCTTAAAAATACACTCCATCCCTATAAAAATACCCATCTTCCCCTGGATATAGAAGGGATAAATAACAAGTATCAGTGACAAAAGCAGCAGTTTTATGCATTCATACAATCAGATCTAAACCTTTACAGCCGATTACCTAGAAAACACACAAGAGTTACAAGACAAGTTTAGAATACATCTTGAATCACACTGTAAGTGTTCATGCAGAAGCTGAAGTTAATGCAATGATCTATCCTCTATCACAGCAGCTCGTGCTTATGTGCAAATGCAAGACTGTTACACTCCAAACAATAGTAAACATTAAAACACAAGAATACTTCACAATGACATAAACAGCAGTTACGTTGTTTGTTCCAGCAGTTATTGCGCTATTTTCTGGACATCTCTCCAGTTAAAGGCTGCAGCAAGGTCTAATACCATCTTTTTTGTGTTTGTTTTTGTTTAGAATGCATAATATACGTTCTAGGCTTTGGTTCACAATGAAATCTCTGGATGTTTTAATTAAGGGCAATGGTCACCTTGTGATTCTGATAGTGGCAGACTGAGGTAATACAGCAATCCTCTTAAAATTAATGAAAACAAATTGGTAAGTGAGGCATCTATGGATATTCTGCAGGTGACCTGCAAATGCATTGACATTCTGATTTCAGAAAAATAAAAATATCTACAAGGGTGATTTGTCTTTTACAGTGCCATCCAAGTACAGATTTTTCTGCTGAAAACACAAGCTGAAATAAAACCTATCTAAGAGTAATACATTTAGGCATAGAAGATAAAAGCCCTGTCTTTATGAAAACAAACAGAAAAGTTCCAATGAAAACAATGAAAAGAGACAAACAGCAATCACTGCTTGTCACTACTGCACCAATATTATATACCCTTCAAAAGATGGAGATTTATTAAAGCTATACAAAAAAAAGCAGAGGCAGTGTTTTTTTGTGGTTTTTTTTTTTTTTTTAGACAGGCCACTTCTTTAAATAATAGTTTATATATTGTCTTCCAACTACCCGTATCCTGTTGTAACAGGATTACAACTCATGGAACTAAAAAGCTAAATATAATAATAAAAAATGGGTGGATTCATATTTGCAGAGACCTCCAAGCATATCATTTANCTTGTCCCTACTGCCCCAATATTAAATCCCCTTCAAAAGATGGAGATTTATTAAAGCTATACAAAAAAAAGCAGAGGCAGTGTTTTTTTGTGGTTTTTTTTTTTTTTTTTAGACAGGCCACTTCTTTAAATAATAGTTTATATATTGTCTTCCAACTACCCGTATCCTGTTGTAACAGGATTACAACTCATGGAACTAAAAAGCTAAATATAATAATAAAAAATGGGTGGATTCATATTTGCAGAGACCTCCAAGCATATCATTTAAACACAGAAACAGGTAAGACTCCATGACTCCTCCTGTTTAACCTCAAACATCATAAGCAACACATTAGAGAACATTAGTTTGAAATACAAATTAAAATCCACATATTTCCAAAGTAACGTGTGATGTTTAAAGGAGGTCTTACAATACTGATGCCAACATTTTTAAAATCCAGTAGGCACTAAATTCAATATACTGCAGCACTCTCTATGTAACATGGTAAATTAAAAAACTAAACCACACCAAAATCAGAATAAAAACAAAACAAAAAAAAACCCTTGAGCCCCCAGATCCCTGTCAACATAAATCCCAGGAGCTGCAGCAGGTACAGAGAACTGACCTTTCATTCCCAACAGGAGCAGGAGGAGGAGTGTAAAAATGGAGCAGTGCAGCTCCTGGATAAAGCACTGCAGCCCTGCCACCAGCTTGGTTTTCGCTCTTCTTGAAGACCAAACCAAAAAATGGTTGCAAGAGAAAACTTAACTGCAGTCACCAGTGAAACTGTGTGAGGGATGAAACCCACAGAGCAGTGCTTTCACACAGCCACACTACTTCTGTGCTTGGCTTAAAAAAGCCTCAGATGACACAGTGAGTACTGCCTGTTTGCCAGGATTGTATTTTAGAGTAGTTGCATATTTGTGATTCTTATTTATGAGTATAACCAGTTATGGTCTCATTCTACTTATTACTCTATGTCATATTCCAAATCTACATTCTAATTTTCATTGCAGAAGTTACACACTTTCTTTAAAAACTAAAAATGTAATTAAAAAAGTAAAAACAAACTTCTTAAAAAAACCTAAATTGCTGCAGTTAGACTTAAGGGTTACGTCGATTTTTTTTCTAAAGTCTTTGCTTTTATGGTGCAAATTAATTAAGACTTAACTGATCAAGTCAGATGCAATCTGACACCAAACAAGTAAGAAATTGTTTTATTGCTGGGAAGAGGGAGTGGAAAGTCATTGGCAAAATATTTTCAGACTATCAACCATCATCAGCTGCATTTTGGCTCCAAGCTTTGAGAACAGCCTTTCAAATTAGTTTTTATTTTAATCATAAGAGTGGGGCCGTATTTTCCCTGTTCAACTGATCTGTAAACTAACACAGGCTCTTTTCATTTAAAATAAACCCCATTAATTTTGAATCTCCAACCTGTTACTCTTAACACTACCAGGTATTCTTGTTCTTTTCAAGTAATAACAAAATCTGCATCCTGTAATCTCAAATAACTAAGCCTGGCAGGAGACAAGAAACAAAACAAAAAGAAACAGCATTACTGGCCTAATCCTATGGCATTAGAAACATTGCTCATCACTTTCCTGTATTTGTCACCAAAGTGTCTTATCAGTGCATATTATTATGTGCTGAAATGCAACAAAACTTTTCACAAAAATAGTTTTAGGCATGTTCATACAAGAAGATGTACATATATTTCTTTTATATATACATATATATGAATGTGTATATATATAATATCAGCTTCAACCTGTACATAGATATTCTGAATTTCATACTTAAAATACATCCATTTCAAACAACATGGATGGCTTTCCAGGAGAAAGTGCTTGATTGGTTTTATCCTGTGTGAACATGCCTGTCCTCTGTGCATTTGCCCCAGTAGAGATCTTTATGATCAATTCTTTAAACGTACATATCTCAGAGGTATTAAACAAGGAAAAAAAAAACCCAAAGAAAAAGAAACTAGGAAAAAGTAATATTGCCCTGATGATGCAAAAAGAACAATGCATAACTGAAGCAGCTTGGATTTTAAAAGTTATCTTGCATTCTGCAGCAAACAATTTTTAAATAATTGTTGAAAATCTAGTTCCTCCATTTGTGTTATTGCTCCCCACTTGCACATTTTCTCTTACACATCAACAGTACAGAGAGGTTCACTACCAGGCTGAGCCGATTCCACTATTGTCATCTTGGGTTTCTTTCGAGTTTCCTCCTAAAAAATACAAAATAACCCCCACCACACAGTCATAAAGAGAACAGGATCATGAAACAGTTAAAATTCTGAACAATTTTAGCTAAGCTTGTGTCAATTGTTGCAAGAGGCTAACTAGGGCTAATGTTAAAAATAAATGTACAGAAGTAGGTAGAATCAAGTTATAAGACAGTTTAAAAGAGAGGATGACAATCTCCCCAGAAAGGGGCCCCAAATCAAATTCTGAAGAGCTCTCTTTACTTAAAATACTGTGTAAGATAAGAAAAAAAAAAAAAAAACTGATCATTG
>VZRX01020164.1:12610-29001 GCA_013398075.1 Notiomystis cincta
TGATCATTGATACACATGACCCATGACATTTCTGCTGTCTGTAAATCTATGAGAACATATACTCACTCTTTCCTGTGCCAGTTTTTTCATTTCTTCCTGTAACTTGTTCAGGATGTGCAGATTTGGCTTGTTCTTTTTGGCATACTGCTGAAGTTCTATCACACTTCTATCAGAGGTTTCCTGTTCAACAGAATCATAAGCAACAACTGATCAACTTTTTTAATAAAAAACCAATGTACATGAAGCAAAGTTTAGTCTGTTGTACTTCTGTAAATAGTTGTACTTCCTTAAGTAGGAACATCTACTTCCATGAGTTAGTTAAATAGGTTCTTTAATTTTGACCTGGAAGAAGCAAGATCAACACAACTGTGACTGTCAATGAAAGCCAGGTACCTCAAAGTTTTGCTGCAACTAAATTTACAAATCCAGAAAACTCCAAAAGCAAGAGAGCAGTCCCAGGTAGGTTATACTCAAAGCAAAGCAGGCTCACCTGTTTAACCAGCTTGCTGTTCTCCCTGCCGTACATTCGCAAGAGAGAGCCCCAGTTTTTCACATGTGGATGCAGTAGCTGAAGGATTTTCTGAGAAGCCAATTGCTTCCCCACTCTTTTATTTTTGCCTGTAGAAATAACCATGGAAGTGTGTCAATACCAGCACATTAGGTAATGATAGCCACAAATATTCACTTGAGTTAGTCAAAACTGAGATACCAGAGAGCAGGATAAGCACACAACAGGCTCAGTGGCTGAACAAGCACCCTCAGAATGGACAGCAAAGGAGAACAAGAAGAGAGAACAGGAGATTCAGAAGTCACCCCAATTACTGTACTTACACCAGCCTCGCACTGTGTGCTTGCCACAAGTCATGACATATTCACTCTTCTGATTTTTCCCAGGAATCACTTCAAACTTTATGGATGTATCACCCATTCCGTGGTTTCTTAAGCACAAACACAATCAAGATCACACACTAAGTAAAACTACAAACAAGTGAAGTGGTTGCAGTTATCATCTAGGACAGTCATTGCAATGAAATTAGATATATTAATAATAACTGTCAATACAATTCATTAACAAAGATTTTTTTTTTAGATCTTGACTTGAGTCATACAACAAAGCAACCCTGTATGAAAGAAAACAAACATTTGTCCAACAGCTACATCCTGACCTCCAAGGAGACACAAACAGCCAATCTGAACTGAAGAGGACTCAGCATTAACCAGGTCAGCCCCAGCACATCCCCTGAGGGAGCACAGCAGCTCAGGCAGGGTCACTGACAAACACCAGCCCAGGAGATCAGCCCATGGCCAACACCTCACAGGGCTCCTCGTGCTGCAGCATTACCTTTTAAGGCACTCATGGAGAATCTGATATGGAGACAAGAGTCCAGCTTTACTGGTGAGTTCATATACCCGTGAGTCCTCAATACTGATATGGTTAAAATACTGCAAAGGAATTGAAAAAGGTTATTGTGCTTTGTGCAAACAAAACCCTAATATTGTCCATAACCCTAATTTCTCCTTTGCTACATTAAACCAATTCTGTTGCTCTGTGCTTAATACTTTAAAAACTGTTTTTAGATCCATAATGAATTAAAAGCAACGTCATTAGCACTGTCACACCTAATCAAACATTTGCAGACAGAAATTTTAACTCAAATCTTACATTATTCAATATGTACACAGAAATGACAAATCTTATAAATTCTTTATCATCATTTCTCCCTCAGGACAAGGTTATTTAACTAATTATGAAATTGTGTACCAAAATGCTGTGGTTTAGTAAAGGAGAACAGAACAGCTATTGGCACATTTGTTATTTTATTTTAAAAGAATGGAAATAATTGTCTGCATTTCCTTAATGACCATTTCAGTAGTGCAGGGCATACAATGCAGTTCTAAGTTAAAGCAAGGATACAAACAACTCATTCCATATATTACTTCATTTTAGAAAACATACTTTTCAGGCTGATCACTGATTTTCCCTTTTACTCCTTACTGATGGTATCACTGATCAATGAGCTATTTAATTCTCCCAGTACCTGAGAATACAGCACAATTGTCCTCCTAAAGAAATTTTTCCTTTGATTTTCTCAAATGTCACTGCCTGAACTATGGGATTTCACTATGTGGCAATAAAAACATCCCAGAAACCTGAGCACTTTTACTTCTTACTTGGTGTCCTAAGATGATCACACAAAACCAAACAGCACCTTGCTCTGAACATGGCCTGGCATCAATCAACCAGAGGATTCTAGAAGGCAGGACAGTACAGGCAGTCTGGTGCCTTGGAACATCTCAGGTCTTCAGTAAGTGACCTGCTGTGTCAAAAAGGACACAAGTTCTCTGCACCAGAGCCAATTTTCTGAGCTATTCTGATAGAGAAAAAAAAAGTTCTTTCTTTGCTGTAAGTCTTGCTCTAAATGAAGGATTTTACACTTCCATTTGACTGAGAAAATCTTATCCATTTTCAGTACCATTTCTGATATTAAACGTGCCATGCTTTAAAAACCAACTCAAATGACACCAGCCAGGAAGCATGAGCTCAGTACCTCAAGTTCTTGACTGTCTTTGGGCTTCTCCTCCGAGGTCTGTTTAACAAAGTCGGGAATAAGGATTTCCAGTGTAGCTCGAGCTGCAGAAAGTGATTAAATGTCTTGATTAGGTTTATTTTCAACAAAAACATCTCTAGAAATTGACAGGCATTTTCTTATGGTAAGAAATTTATTCACTTACACTACCTAAGGGGAAAAAAGTTCTCCTAGTTCACCTTGATAATTAAGGCCTCATAACTAATTAAAATAAGAAGAAACTATTTTTTACAAGTGCCTACAAAAGGAAAAATATTCCAGTCTCATTTTAGAAGTGACATTGAGCCTTTAAGACCTAAAATTAAACAGTTACTATGATCCCCTAATTCTTACACCCAAACTCCTGTACTGTATCACTATGGCACTCAGAACTCCAGAATGGTACAAAAAGTAAACAGAAACAATTCAGCAGTTGGTACTGAGAAAGAAAAGAAACATTACCAGCTTTATTCTTGGCAAGTTTTTTGCTGCTGGCAGTTCCTGCCCCATAAGTTACTCCATCAATAATCACTGAGGCTCCAAAAGGTTCACTTGGGTTCTCTGGAAATGGAGGAGGAAAGAAAAGAAAGCTTTTTGGAACTCCCAGTATATATGAAATATCACCACTCTCAAGATTTGGTTTTTTTATTTCAGCTTCAAGAAGGATGAAAATGGTTTATTCTTCATGAAGACTGAAAAAGTTCAAGTTAAACTCTGTTTAACTAACAGAGTTTTCCATTAACAGACTTACCACCATATACTTCATTCTTCCCAATAAAGAACTTAAGAGATTTTAAGAGATCGCTGGTAACCTGCCAGAACTCAAATATTAATTCCAAATTTTTTACATCATGGTGTGAATACAAGAGCTACACACTCTGATATTGAAAATTCATTTGTGTTATGTAGTGCATATACAGGAATAGCATAATTCTGAATAATTATAAGGTACCCTCAAAAAAAACCCCAAACAAACAGCAAAACCAAGAATTTACAGAACATACATTTTATTACTTAGGGGGAAAAAAACCAAAACCAATATTAACTTGATTCCAGTTAGATTTTTCATGTATGCAACATTTTTGGATTCTTGATTAAGCATCAAAACCAGGACAGAGTTGTTGAAGGAAACAGACTTACCACATTCAAAGAAATTGTAAACAGGGCGAACCTTTAGGACACGTTGCATATATTCATGCAAGATGCAAACTTCAGACTTCCCATTGGGATTAATGACAAACTCTGCAAAAAAGACAGGAAAAAGGGAAGAAGCTAATTGGTTCCAGTGTTTGAAAGATAATTTCTGCTACAAATAAATCAATAAATAAATGACAGCTCCAATGGCAAGTGCTTGCTCAAATTAAATGTGTTGCTGTTAAATCAGACACAGGTAATTAAGAGCTCCAAGTCCAATTTCATTGAAAAAAGTATTGAGATGCAAGTCTGAGAAATTTCTATCAACAACTGGAAGTTTGCCAGTTATGAACCAAATCAAACATTCCATGTTCAGTGTTTGCAGTCTCATGACCTCTGGACCTCTACACCGCATTTCTGGCAGCTAACACCAATAAGAAATCCTCTAATTTGCTCCTAAACACAAGTTAGAAGGGAGACACAACAACAGGCACACAGATCTCAGATCCATAAATGAGACTCATTCCCCTCCATCCCCAGCCCACCCCTCGATATCAAAAGCCAGTTTAGGAAGCCACAGAGCAGGGCCCTGTGTCCTTGCCATGAATGTCATCTTATTTCAAAGGTTGGGTTATTTTTTTTTTTCCTGTCACAGTATCATTACTCAAGACCAAAAACCCTGCCTCAGCAAGCACTAGGGAGAGAAAGTTAAGACAGATAAAAGTGCCAGCAAGACCTTGATTTAGATAGTTTCAATGTGACTCTAAACCAATATTTGGATATAAAATGTATTAACTAAAAATTCAGCTGCACCTCCCTGTAACAGGGAATGACCAATATGTGACTCATAAGCTTTAATTCTGTTAAAGAGAAGAAACACAAACATGACAATGTACAAAATAAAAACAAACCCCACAGGTCTATGGACATTAACTATCAATCACAGTGCAGCTAAATGTGCTATTGGGGCTACAAAGCCAATCCAGACAAGAGCAAATACTGCAGCTTCTCATCAGACATGTATCCACTCCTCACACCACAGGACACAGTTTCTCTCAACTCTATCCATCAAACTGCTTTACATTTGTATTTTTCATATGAAGTTTCAATCCTGATCAACCTGACATTTGAAACCAGTACCAAATTTGGGACCAGTCAGAGCTGGTACAGAGCTGAGAAGGCAGCACCACTGAGTGACTAGGCAGGAGAGGTTGCAGCAACAATCAGCACTAACAAGAGCATTACTTACCAGGACTGTAACCTTAAATAAACATAATTTTGTTTAGAAATTAGTCTTTTGGATAGGAAGTGTATTTTGAGAGTATTTTTCCTTTACTGTGTAATACACAGCGGGTCAAAGAACACAATACTGGATCAGGAACTAAGTGGACTTAGCACAGGGTGTTTTTAATTTTCAGTCAAGCTTGGAGCTGCAGTTAGTCTTTGACACAGCCTGTCTGAGCTCCAGCTACATCAGCTGACCTTTCTTTATGGGTGCATCCTGCACAGACAGGGTGATGAGTTTCTGGTTGGCTGGCAGGATGGGCCGCTCGGACTCCGCCTGCTTCCGCTTCATCTCCCGGTTGAACTGGCGGCGCTCGGCCCAGGTCCGGAACTTTTTTACAGTCACTTGCTCAAAGTCAAAACGCTTTTCCAGATAGCGTCTAAAATCTTCCAGATCTGAGAAACACAATCGAGTTACTCTCTCTGCTTCACCACTGAACAAGCATTAAGTTCTCTATTTCCCCTGTTTTAAACATGCTGTAATTATTTTCTTAGACTAGGAGCAAAAAGTTAAGATGTTGTTTTGGACTAAGAGAAGTAATTTTAAGTTTTCCTATTATAGGATCAAATGCAAAACGTTTGTGCAAACCAGGTAACAAAATAAAATACCATTTTATTCTGTCACTTGATGATTTTACAAATCCCTAACCAGCATTAATACCCAACACAACTTGCAACAAAACACCAGTAATTGTTCTGCTTCAACATCCGATCACCTTCCCTTTACCTGAAGCGGTACACAGTGAGTACAGCAGTTATGCTTTCAGCCTCACTTCCCTGAAGCCAAACCCAACTGTTGCTGCCTATTTATTACACAGTGTACCATGAAACACTGTACAGTGATGCTCCATGAACTCCAGGAGTATCTGCAGCCTCTGTGCAGAATTTAACACATTAAATTCACATAGAGAGTAATAAAAGATTGTCCCCTTGTAGTACAGCTGCTTCTCCTTTATAGGATAGTCTGCAAATATAATCAGCAAAAATAAAGAGTAGCATCCACAGATGTAAACAAACAAAAGCAAGCTGCTGGTATTGTTTCCTTCCACAAGGAATTCCAAATGCAAGTCACACTTATACTTGATCATTCAGTATCTTTTTCAGTAATACAGAACAGACCCTATTTAAAGAGAGAGATAGACAGGTGAACTTCATGTAGAACAGTAAGTGCTTACCAGCTTTAATTTTGCTGCTAAATATTGATGATTGGGGGTGGGATTTACACCTTTTGGCATGGTTTTTGGACTGGACATGACACATGTAATGACAAGGACAACTTTCATGTCTGAGCACTACAAAGACAAATGGTAGCCCATGATCCATACCAATATTCTGAGCAGCAGAAATTTACATGGATGGGACTCTTGGGTATGCAGATGTGGTAAGTAACACATGAGCTTCCTCTCCAAGTTCCTCTCCGTCAGGTGGTGATTTTGGTATGATGTCTTTAGACAACTTTTTGTGTAAAGGCTATCAGATTTGCATAAATAAAATAATGAAGCATCTCACCCCTCTGTATGAGTGCAATTATATTTGCATGACTTAGTCTGCTTGACTCGTGCAAATACAGAATTACAGTTTAACTACATCATTTATCTTAAGAGATCATCCTGAAAATAGCTATAACTCAGCCAACACAGAGAGTGCATAGAAAAGCCTATGTGAAGAAGTCACATGAACACATTTGACAACAGCAAATGTACACACTGACCTAACTGATTCTTATATTGAGATAAAGTCTACAGGAGTAAACTACCAAAATGTTCACTTTGTGTAAGACCTTTCCATGTGGACTCTCAGGGCTTCAAGAAAAATTAGGATTCAGTAGTCAAGTCTGGAATAAAACTTCCCAAATGCCCTTACCCCAACTCAAGACAAGAAAAAATTCCACTTCCCATACATACCTACAGATTCATCTTTACATACTTCAACTTTGGCCTTAACTTGTCCCAAAGCTCCTTGTGCTGCATCTCCCCCAGAGGGGTCTTTGTCATCTAAAGGCCCAGAATCAGCAGCAGTGGAATCTGGTTCTTCTGTTTGGCAGTCCAGTTCTGAGGATTTATCTAGGTGCTTTACAGGTGATACTTCCCCGTTTGGGGTTATGTCATTGTTTTGTTCCCTTTCCTCATTTTCCTTCATTTTTTTGTAATGAAAGCAGGGAATGCTACTAAGGGGAGGATCATGTTTCTGCAAATATAAAACAATAAAGAAGAGTTCAGTATCTCAAGGTCACCAAAAGCAAAACTCAAACTCAAAAGATGCAAGCAAGATGGAAGCTATTTGTATTCAGTCTAGGCTCAAGCTGCTCTGTGGTCAGCAAAGTCATTCTGCTCAAGAGCCAAGCAGGGCCACTCCTGGGGGATCTTCACGCTGTGTGACACTGACACAAACCTGCTGGTTTAGATCCAGACTCCAATCTGTTCAGCTATATGCAAATCCTACATGCTTTCAAAAAATCCACTGAGCTTTCCTGGGGTATAAGCCCATGGCAGTAAATCCAATTTCTGCAGATTCCTTGGGTTCATGAATGTCATATCCTTACTTGTGCAAATGTGGACCATAAGCCACAGCTCAGACTAGTTTATAGCTACAAATAAATGGTCTCTATATGTATTTCATGGTGGAATAAAACACGTATTTTGCAGTTATACTAGAGAAGGAAGGCACCAAACAAGATCATCTCATTCACTTTAACTGCCCAAACAGAAAAACAAAGCACCTAAGAAAAATAGTATCAGATTTTCAGAAACTGAAGGGCTTATTTTTCAAGCATCTTATCTGAACACTGGAAACAAGCCTGCCAAAGCAGAAAAATATGCAACTCCTTGCAGGAACACATCTAATTCTTTAATCTTAGAAGTATTTAAGTAATTGACAGCTCTCACCCTTATGCTTCCTGTTCCCAAAAAGTAAGGTCTAGACCAGGTAACAACTCTAGATTCTCTGTGCAGATATACAGGAATGCCCGAGTTATGGAATGTCATGATCCATCCATCTGGCAAAGGCTCTGTAGGAGGGCGGCCACGACCTTTAAAGCATTAAAATAATGGCTTTAAACTTGGATAGACTGCTTAGAAGAAGAGAAATATAATCCAGGTTTTCATTTATTGCTTTTTCTGTCCCAAAGAATAAAATGGCACTGAAACAAGATTAACAAATGTTTTGTAGAGAGATGTTTTAATAACTAGGTATGTGTTTCTAACCCAGACTAAAACCTGCAAAATTACAGATTCCATGACATTCTCAACTAAAGGCAATAGCAGCAATAATTTTTATAGAGACTGATTTGTTTCATCACTGAATTCTCTTTTAAGTCTTTTCATACTTATTATAAGCACCACCATATTTACTGGAAAAGTCATATTTGCTTCAGAAACAACTTCATTTTCCGTTAAAAATTTTTCACTTGACACTCAGGAATAATTCTGCATCACCAGATTCACAGACTAAACAGTCAGCAAACAGCTCATCTCTAAGCCAAGGTCTCATGTCTCTCTAAATCACAAATCAGAGACTATTCATCTTTGCTAGAAGCTTCCTGGCAATCCTCTCTAAATATAAAATTTTGGAGCAAAAAGTTATTTTGTTTTTTATTTCAGAATGCAGTGAAGCTGTAAAATACTCCTCTAGTATGTGTTTAAACTTTAATTCTAATTCAGAGTATTTTCCATTATATTCTTCCAGATGGGTTTGCATTTTCAGCTCTTCTTCATTAGTAGTTTCTAACACAATGAAATTGGATAAATGTAAGCCACTGACTTTTCTAGTTATTATTTTTAACCTAGATTGCATGCATAGAGACCTCACATAAGGCAATTTCAACAGTGTAAGTTATGTAACTGAAACAGGAAAAAGGCCAGAATGACCAGAGACAAAAACCCCAGATCACCCTTATTCACCTCCCCACAGAGGTAACATTCTTCATTAATTTTCACAAATCCATACATTAAAATATATTCTTATTACATACAACAGATCAAAACCAAAAATCAACTTCACTGTTTAAGAACATGAAAAATCAGACTCCACAGTAAGAAGCTTCCCAACAATAAAATTCTCCAACACATTAATGATTTCACACAAAGTGCTATCCCATACTTGGCTTGTTGATACACTTTTGTTCTAAGACACAAGCCATACACCAGACCTACAGTTAATAAATGCACATTAACTTACTCTTCAGTACAGTTTTAATTTTGGTCATCATTGGCTGCACACTTGTCTCTCCATCAGACTGGTGATCACTTTCACCACCGTATTTCTCATTATCTAGTCTCCTTGTTTTGGGTGCTCGAAGACCCTCTTCCAGCAGAGCATCCACATCATTATCAAAGTCATCCTGAAAGAGACTTCATCAGACACTATCCTTCTGGGCCTACCAACCTCCCTTCTCCCTTGCAAAGAGAAAGCAGACATTTTTGATATGCACTTCCATAGAGAGAGAAACTAGAAATTTCCAATGATTCCAGTAAAAAGACTGAAAAATAAGAAAATAAATTTGTGAGAACTAGAATCTACATGATAAAATGAACTGCAATTGTGTGAGAAGACTTTTAAATGCTGCTTTTACAGAAAACTATAGAAGCTGCCACACAACTCACAACATTTTAGTTAGACTAACAACATTTTAAGTTAGACTAAAATAGTTTGCAGAAGTTCTCAGCCAAAGCTCTGTCTCTGAAAATTCTGGGGGTTTGACTCATGTATTGCACACTTCTAGAAGAGATTGTTTCTTCGCACATTTTTTTCTAGCCACTTGGAAACCTCTTACCCAGCACAGACCTGTGGATTTACTTACCTCATATGAGAAATTCAAGGTTTCTTCATCCACTTTATCTCTTTGAACGATTGCTTTAGATGTGAACCCTCCTCCTTCTTCATCTATTTCCATCAAATTGTCGGTAAAGTCTTCTAGCTCATCCAGAACTGCAAATTCCACTCTCTTTTCCTGATCAATATCATTTTCATCATCCTTCTTGTCATCACTTTCACCCCCTATCCCTACAGCTTTACCATTACTACCACCAAAAGGACAAACATGCAAATCCCCGTTGACATTATTAATACCAAACTCTGTATCTGCCTTATAATCCTGCTCAACTCCAGTGTACAGAACTTTCCTATCTTTGCTTTTGCAGCTTTCTGTAAAGCTAACACTAATCTTCACATCCTTCAGTAACTTAAGATCTGGGGTGAACTTTCGAACTGACGGTGCGTGACGAGCAGTTCTCGGGCTTTGGTCACTACTGTTGGGGTCTATGATAAGACGACTTTTGTAGCAGGCAGATCCCTTTGTGAGCAGCTGTGTTCTGCAGAGACTGTGCGTGTCCCCAGCAGGGGTATCTGACTGTCCATCACCACCAGAGCCAACGTCCATTACCTCTGCGTCACTGGACGTTTGCAGGGGAGGTGGTGGAGGCTGTTCGTTGGGCGGCAGAGGTGGGGGACAAGTGTGATTCTCCACATTCATTTCTCTTGCAGGTTCTTTAGGGAGGGGTGGTACATTTTCATAGTTCTCCATTTTTAAAACTACTGTTTTAAAAAAAACAATGCTTTAATAAATGTTTATATCTATATTCCTAACATGCATAAGTCCATCAGGATTGGTTTATCATGTTCTATTCAATATGGAACACTGATGATTCAGTTAAGCTGACTACATTGTTCTTTTCATTAATGTAGACAGCTTTCAGAATCACTGTCTCAATTATTGGAAATCACAATGCATTCAGCTTAAATAGCTGAAGACTAAGAGCGCATCTTCACTGGACAAGCTGGTCTCCTTTTCGTCTTTCAACCTACAAGAGGAAACAAACAAAAAAAAATTTGTCACAGGAAAAAAATGGAAATAGTATCCCAGGCAGAAAGAAAACATGTCACTCCTTTCAGCATAAATTTCAAGTAGAAGAGTGACACTTTCACAGTGAGAAAAGCAGGGTATCCAGATACCACCTTGAATGAGGCTGAAACTAGAGTGACTTTTCTGCTCGAGCTGTACACCAGCACAAGGAATTTGCTAACACAGTTACCTTTCTGATTAGCTGACTATCTCTGCTTGGTTAGCAGGCAGGGCATTAAGCATGACAGACTAAAAACTGCATTTTGGGGAAGTTCTACCTGAAACAACCTGGTATTCAAGCCATACTTACCCACACAGCAGAAAGGTTAATTAGCTTACAGTTTAAGACAATCTGCAAAACCAACAAGATTTTAAAGACTGTGGTCATGGATTTTCAAAGTTTAACTTATCAGCTATTTTTGAAATCTCACAATTTATTAAAATTTCACCAAAAATTACTCTCTAGATAACCAGATACTAAACATTTGATCTTGTATTTTGCACTATTATGGAAGTATTTATTCATTATATCTGAGGAATTCAGGTCCAGATCCATAGCACTGAAGCTCAATTAATTCGGGAAGCTATTTAGAAACCAATGTTTTAGGGAATTTAACCTAGGAAAAGCATTCAGTTCCTCTAGAAATTTTTACAGGGGATGGGGAGTGTTTAAGGTTTATTTTTCCCATTAGGTGGTTCTTTCTACCATGTCTATGATGGCTTCTTCAATTGTACTTTTGTGATCTGTGCAGGACCATAAGCACCTGGGGAAAGGAAGCATCATTTCTTACCTGCTTATTTTGGTTTCTCCAAGTCCCTCCATGCCAGCCTGAACTAGGCTTCAATCATCCTACAAGCTAGAACTGAAGCACTGTCACTGCCCCAGCAGCCAGCTGAATCTGTGCTGTTCAAAGCATTCCCAGCTGGCAGAGAAAGTCTACCCCAGTATTCTGGAAAAAAAAGCTCCAAGATCTCTTGTGTTGCTGCGTAACATTGAAGGCAACAGGGCAGAAGGTGTGGGATGTCAGGAGGGACTTAGAGAAACCAAGTGTAATTCTCTGGTGTGTCTCTATGCCAGCCCAGGCAGAACAAACCAACAGCAAGATCCCAACACCAAGGGGGGCAAGGCACAAAGCTGGGAATCAGAACTTATAATGGGATCAATTAAAATTCAGCAACACACAGAAGTTACCTACCTGGAAGCTGGAAGAAAGCATTATACATAACAGAGCAAACTCTAATTGGGCAACAGAGTGAGTTTTGCTGGAGCAGCAGAGGAATTCGTATTTTGTGGTGGTTTTTTGATGTGGGTGGGGTTTTTTAAACATACTCAAAATTGTGACACATCCAACATGCTGAGTTTGACATGCATTTTAAATTACTAAGGAAAAAGACTGATAAGAACTCTAAAATAATCCCGTCTTCTCTGATACCAACACACCAATTTTCAGAATGAAAAATGGCTCATTCACCAATAAGACAAGCAATTCTATATGTTTAAATCCATTCCATCCTACAAGATGACCATACAATGACCTCAGCAATGAACAATTCCTTTACCCTTCAACAGGTTCTGAAACATATAATGTAGAGAACACCCCTAGAAATATATTTGTCTAATAAACTTCCTCTTCTTCAGATCAAAAAAGCAAAAAAAAAGAGAAATTATTAAATTCTTCGCAGTAAATCATTAGTTGTCTTAATTCTGAACAAAAGAATCAAAAGTCACAACATGAGTTCAGTAACTCCTGGAAGTTAATTTTTCCACCTTAAAGCATTTTCTAAAGACTCTTGAAAAGAGCAAGCAGAAGTAATTCATACAGAAATGAAATAGTGAAATCAGCGTCCTAGAATTTGAAAGAGCAAAACCTTCCCTTGTGTTCAAGGAGCTACCTGGTCCAACCAGACAGACTTGTTTTTGACAAGGCATAAGACATGATCATGAATGCCACTTCCAGATCCCTGATCATATTCTGCTCCTATGCTCAAGTGTATTTTAACATCACCAATGACAAAACATAAGAACTTAACCTTTACCTGCCCAGCTTTGGTAGTTCACTGATACAACACCTCAGCTCTCTGCAGGAAAGATGTCTCATTATTCTATTCAAGCACTGGTAACAATTAAATTCTTGTTGTCTTCCCTTTCTTGCTGGCTATGAAACGATGAATAGCTGAATAATGAACAGCAAATCACTGCCAGGGATTGTCTGCTCCTCAGTACACACACTGGGTCAGGAAAAGTACTAGACCAAGATGGGTTCTAATGAGCTTTTTCCATTTCTAGACATGAACCTGCCACATCCCTAGGGTAGGATAACAGTCTAGTAGTGATGCCCAAAAGACTTTTGCTTTTTATACATTTTTCATATATCTGCAGCTCTGTAGACTACTATTATATAGTTATATAGCTCCTTAACTAACTCTAGTACTTTTCCTACCCCTTCTCTTAGATTTTAGAATAATAAGCTGACATTCTGAACACATTCCTGGAATATTTTTAGTTTTATTCTAGGGAAGGGACCTACAATAAGACATAATAAGTGGGGCAGAGAACCGTTGGACCAACTCCAAGGGGCTGACCCAGGAGTGGTTACTGGGGCAACTGAATCTCCTGTTGGATGTACCTGTTAGATATCCTAACTAATTAACCTTACAATTGTAGAAATCTGGTGCCAGGTGTGCCCATCACTACCAGGACACCTGGAAGCTTCTAAAGAAAGGTCTGCTTGTTACTATTCCAACACTGTTGCAAGGGTTTTTTTTTCTCTTTTGATTACAGGTAACAGTAGCTCTGCAGTTACAGTGGGCTACAATACCTGCCAATAAACTACAAAAAGAAAGGCAGAGGCAGAGGAACACAGGTCCCATTTCCATCCACTTCCCTGCCAGCTGACATTACAATATGCCCTTTATATCAGGGGCTGGGAAAAACCACTGAGCTATCAGGTATTTGAAGAGACACACTGAAGAGAGGAAAGGCAGAAGGAGGAGTTAGATAAGTTTGTAGGTTACAAACAGCCAAACGGGCTTTAGATAAGGGAACATAACAGCCACACACAAAAAGGCTCAGCATACCAAGTTACATCATAACATAAACCAGTTTGCCTATTGTCATCCTTCATTAAACTGTCCTGATATACAGATTTTATTCTCCAAGGCTCCAACAAGTTCCATTAACAGTTTCCATAAGGATTCCTTCCAAAGAGACACAACACCATTGGCAGCTGCAGTACAAAACACTGAGTGCACAGCTCATGTTCTGCAGATCACCAACACATGGAATTTCCACATTTTTAACTGCTTATCCTTATTTTAGCTGATCATTTAAAAAAGTTTCATGTCACAAAGTTAACTCAACAATAAAAAAACAGGGAAAACATATAAAGGTAACACAGCAAACTGCACAGGTCCCAGCAAAAGCAGAGTAATCTTAGCCTGGTTGTCTTACAGATGTCCTTTAAAAGCAGAAAGGAAAAAAAATAGCCCTACTTTATTTAATAGGTACCACTGCCAATTCCCACAATCAGACAGAAAAGGGATACAAGAGAAATACAAAGAGAAAAAGGCATCTTTTTTCAAGGTAGGAAAAAATCAGAATCTTAAAATTTGTAACCAGCATCGCCCAAACTCAGAGAAAAATTCCCTTCAGTTACAGCAGGTCAGCAGTCTAGAAATGAGTTTAATAAAGAACATGTTTTCTTTGCAAATACCTGTAGCTGCAGCAAGGAGCAGCAGACCACAGGTTCTCTCTCCAAAAAGTCACTTTTGAGAAGAAACTGTGTCAGAGACTGCTGACTTGACATTCGGTGACCCCAAAAGGAAGAGTGGCTCAGAGCAAACTCTCCTTACTTGCTAACCAAATAGAAAGTTCTCCTCTTCATCCTCCAGCCCCAAATGGCAACTCTGGTGCTGATCCATTAACCCCTGTCAAATTAATTCCCCACTCACAGTTGTCTACCTTCTTTTTATTATACCTAGTGTGTCTTTTCAATACATACAGCTCTAGAAATAAGTTAATCCTATTTATTACCATTACTAAAAACCCCAAACTCAAACCCTAAGAAGACCGAACTTATTTAAACCAGAACAGGAAGTACCAAACCAAAATATACTTTAAGATAATACTACATGTAAGAACTCATCTCTTCTCATTATCAGCTTTAGAGTAGGAAAGATTCTGAGGGAAACAACCACTTCGAGTAAGTCAGTCATCAAGGACGGTTAAGAAAATACAGACAACAATAATATTATCAGTGACAAACAGAGACAAGGCTACAGAACATCTCTAGTTCATAACACTCCATTCAATTTCAGAACGAACAGAGTACATAATTTTGGAAAGGCATCCTCAGAAACGACAAAACAACAGTTGCTTTTAGAGCTTGAGCAGTCTTCTGGCAGGACTTCGATGGTTTGATTAATTATGTAAGACAAGAAATTGATTTACAAAAGGCGAAAATCAGAGCCTAGGAAGGAGAAAATATATTCTTCCTTTCCCATCATATGTAAGCTTCTTGTAAAGAAAAACAACAGACATAAGGAACTAAATTCCCTTCTCTTTCTCTAAAAAAACAAAACAATCCTGATAATCAAAAGGAGTTGCCCAAAAAACCTAGCGACCCAATTCCTCATCCAGAATAAAAATTAGGAACCCCTAAGTTTAATTACCTAAACAGATAGAACAACTCCTCAAATCACAAAACAAAAATAAAAGATCTAATTCCAAGACCTCTAACTTGCAACCTAACGGAACAGAGAAACTGAATGTGTTCACCCAATTCCAGTTTATGATCGAGCAACGCCCGGATATTCAGGTCTCAGCGGCAAACAAACTTTACAGACAAACCCGAAGCCTAAGGAAAGGAGGTACAAAAGAACGAACTATTTCCAACCAAAACAAGGTGAAGAAAGCTGGGAGAATTAGCCTTTCAGAGGCTGAACGAGATAATTTGCTATTAATAGAAAGAACACATGAAGAAGAACCCTTAGTTACAGACACACCACATTATCTTCAGTGTACCAGAAGTAAAGAAGTCCCTGTGCGCCCGCACACACCTCGGAGCCTTTTCTTGCTAACTTGGCCCGGGAGCTCCTGTGCGCTGTACAAAGGGCTGCGCCCGCGGAACCCGCCCAGCCTGCCCTGCCCACACGCACGGGCCCGAGGCACGGAGCAGCAGCCGCCGGAGCCCACACCGCTCCTCACCCCCGGCCCAGGAGGTGCCGAGGGTACAGACATGGCGCTTCCTTCCCCTTCACCATCCCGAACACAATCCCACGGCGAGGCGAGTAGGGAGGTGGCTGGGGGGAGGCCACCTTTAAAAAAAAAAAAAAAATCCCACAAACCCAAAACAACCAAAGGAAAACCCTAAACAAAACAAAACACAACACCAGGTCTGAGCGGAGGCCGCCCAGGCCGGGCGCAGAGCAAGCGCCGCATGGCAATACCCGCCGGGCAGGGCGGCGCCTTCCAGCTCCAGCGATAGGATGTCGGTGCTCGGGGAGAGGCTCCTCCGGGCTCCGCGCCCGGGGGCCGCGCCGGGCAGGCGGCAGGAGCGCGGCGGGCC
>VZRX01020178.1:1479-16291 GCA_013398075.1 Notiomystis cincta
ACTGCCTAGTTTTGCATACAATATCTTACATGCTTGAGTTAATTTTAACTTAGCACTTAAATGCCCTAACATGGATTCTGGTAAGCAATGTAGAGATAAGTTAAATCCTCGCAAGCCCTCATCTGACTTTCCATGTGTGCCTGAAACAAGCACATGAGGATTGGACTCGGTTCCCTTCTTTTTCTGACAGTTTATTGTGCTTCTCTTCCGCACATTGCTGTTTGTTTAAACATAAAGTTTACAGCTGTTTAACACATGTGTGTTACATTAAATGTTTTGTTGTGCAGAAGCCATGCTTTGCTGTGTTTACACATGTGGTTTGACTACTGATAGGAGCCTTTGTGCATGACCCTTTGGGATGAAAGCAATAATTCTCCTGTCTTCGTCTTAGTTGGTATGGTTGTGCTTTTATATAGCATAGTCCGGTGAACCTGTTTGGAAGAGAAAGAGATTGTGAATGCCACTGCATTTCCAGTCCCACAGAACTGGTTTTGCCTCAAAAGGTGCAAGGTGAACTACTCTTCAGTGGCTGAAGAGCTCCTGCTGTGACCGCAGTGCTGCAAATCCTGATCTGTTTAAATTATTGTGTACATTGTGGGGCATATACATTTATATTGCCACAGATGCAAGATTGGTATTGCCCACAGAGGCTGTGGATGCCCCATGCCTGAAAGTGTTCATGGACAGATTGGGTGGGGCCCTGAGCAGCCTGGTCTAGTGGGTGACATCCCTGCCCTTAGCAGGGTGGTTGGAACTAGATGGTCTTTCAGGTCCCTTCCAACACAAAACATTCTATGATTTTATGATCTTTACAAGTAGTATTATTCTAAACTTCTTTTTTCCATCATGCATGTATGTATAGGAGAGAGGGCAAAAGTGAGTTTTGCTGGCTTCTACCACTGCTTTTCCAGTCCTCTCCAGGTCTCAGCCTACTCTCACCCTGTTCCTGGTGACTTGCCTCCTCCTTTGCCCACCTTCCCAGCCATGGCTTCCAGAGAAAAGGGAAGATGATCCTGCCCTTAGCACCATCTCATGGAGCACATGTGTTGTGAGTTGCCATCCACACCTTCATACACCTCTGGCTCAACTCAGACCTGTTTTTTCTCCTTGATGAGAAGGATTTAGACTAAACCTTGTGAAACCAGCTGACAAGTTATACTTCCTGTTCAGGAAAGAGAAAGAGGTGTTGGCACATTTGAGTCCTGGACACCTTCCCACCCTGTGAAAACACTGGTGGACTGTGGATATGTGGTGGGAAGGTGGTGAAAGGCTTTCTCTTGTAGCAGCCATGGCTGGCAGGCATTCAGCTGCCGGGCATAGCAAACGGTAGGAGGGTGAGGGAGAACCCAGGTGCTTCCAGCCACCCTGCAGAGCTTCAGCCGTGTCTTGGACCGTGGGACACCCACCAGCTTGGGCTCTCAGCAGCACCCTAAGCCAGGATCTGGAACACAGCAGGCGAGGGAGGTGCAGGGAAGGCAGGACCCTTCAGATAGGAAGGATCAGCCCTTTTCCTTCTGTAACACATCTGCTGCAGGGACTTCTATGTTGAGAAGCCTATGCCTGTGTGAGGCCTCCCTGTTGTGACAGCTGCCACTCTTGGAGACCCTGACAGACCCCAGCTGCAGGGGGCTGCTGGCTCTGCCCTGGGTCACTGCAGACCCTCTGATCTCCTGAAAGGTTCCTAGAAAATTGCTTGTATGTAACAGGGTACCTTGCTGCAGTGAGGCACTTCCCTCTCTTTGCAGATGGTGTTTAACACATGGAGTAATTTGATCCTATAGTATCTATAATCTATAATTTTCATTTTGGTTTTACCCAATTTTGTATATTTGTGTGAGCACTTTTGGGCACCTAATTGCTCTCTGCATGCACTGGCAGTGCACAGCGTGCCAACACTTACTGAAACCAGTTTAGTGAATGGTATGACTCTGAAACATCACTTCTGAAGGAGGCAGAAGAGAAGAAAGAGACACCAGTTCAGTTATTTCTTTAGACTTTTTTTTCAATACTGCCAGAAAGACCGGAACCGATCCCAGTTGGTACCAGTAAATCTTCCCTCAGCTGTCTTTTTATATGTTTGCAGATGTATCCCCTAAAGCAAAGCAAAGGATCATTTGGGCTTAAAAACCTTATAACCTTTTCTATGTGATAGCAGTGTTTTGATGGGATTTGGGATTGATTTCGGTGATCAGATAATTTCATTGATGCAGTTTGGAGTGTAGCCCTACAGACATTTGGATTTGACACAGGTAGGAAGGAGTACACTATGGAAAGGCAAAGTGTACTCCCTTTCTTTTCCTCTTGCCCTTATTTTGTGTGTGTTTGCCTTATGCTAGAACGGCACCAAGGTGGCTACTTTTTTCAGAAAACAAAAAAGGCACCTCTTTGATACTGAGTCCAAAAGTAACTGTTCTGCTTCAAATGGATCTGTGGGCCTCTGCCAGTGCCTGGGTTTGGGCAAAGTTAGTTGGTGGCTCAGCTTCATGTAATTGAAAGTCATTCTGATTTCTGCACTGTGGTGTAATTGCTGGAAAAAACATGTTATTTGATGATTAAGATTCTGGAGTGAATTGTGTTCTTTTGGGTTCTTGCACTGTTTCTCCATCAGGGACTTGGTTTCAGTGGTGTGCAGCTGCTGGAGTTGATTTACAGTGCTGCGGCTGTGGCTAGTCATAAATAAATCCTCTTATATAGTTGTTATGAACACCTGTTAGATCATCTGTCAGCAAAGCGCTGTTCACATTTATCATGGTGCGGTAGTTATTTTACCTCAATCCATTTCCGACTGACTCGGCCTCCATCACTGGATTACTATTACCACACCATAATCGCTCGTTTCCACTCCATGTTACAACTTGCAGATAAAAGATTTCACTACTTGGCCAAATTTCATAAATAAAGGAGCAGTTCAGTGCAGTAAAAGTTTATTTTTGTCATCATTTGTCACCCCATTATTCTATAAATCAAATGGAATAGCGCTATTGCTAGCTCAGGCGTTGCTGTCAGCCCTAGGCATGGAAATGGTCCGTTTCTTCTTTTTAGATGAGATGACATGTCTTTCAGACTTAACTGGCTTATGGCTTTGTTTCACCCATTTTATTTTATCGGCCCTTCAGAAAAATCCTTGGGGACCGGAGAGACTAAAGAAGTAAAATGGAATCAGAAAACACAGTAAAACATGCTGCTTTAGCTGCGTTACGTACATCTCCCTCCCCCGCAATCATTCATTTACAAACTCCTCTGCAAAAATAATGGATCTGGATATAAACAGCCCCTCAATGCATTCTGCAGCTTTACGCAGACTTTATCGTTCATGTCAAACCCTGGGTATGAAAGGGCTCCGGAGAGGCTGCTACAAAGTCCTGCTAATGGTTCTGCTCCTAAATGGACTTCCAAACTGCTCAGGGATTGAATTGTGGAGTTATGCTTTTGTTTCAAAGCTCTGTGCTGATGACTTGCATTTTGGGGCCTGAACCATCTAATAATGCTGTGCTATGCCTTGCTACACAGCTTTACAGGCAAAACCTTCAGGGTTCAGGATGTTCCTCCATGCCTTCCCAGACACAGCCTTCACAGAAATGTTGTTTGCTTTTTCAATAATTTCCTAACTTTAATTATAAAATCTGTACTTGGGCCATGCCTTGTTTTTTTTGGCTCTGCATCTATTACAGATGCTTGGGATTTTCTTGATTTATTGAGAAGTTAGGAGATGGATCTCAGACTAAATTTTGAAGAAAGCAATATTCCTTGGTTTAAAAAGAGCCAGATAGGATGATGATAAAGAGATGGGGTAATAGAAAAGGGTTTATAGTTGATATTATACTTCTGAGTTGGTTCTAATTCAAGTTACATTCTTCATAGTCATTATGTAGCTCATAAATTCAATAAAGTGTTTTACTATTACTATAAAAATGACAGGAGGGGGGTTTTATGTTGTAAGTTTCGTTAGTTGCTCTTCCTGTTTTATGTTGAAGTTCTCAGGCCGTTATGTCATTAAACTCCTTGGAGTCTGAAGGGCTCAGGCCCCTCTGTTTCTTATCACTGGTGCAGTGCCTGCTGTGGGGCAAATGTCTGTGTGACCAGTCTCTGTCCACCATCACTTTCCTTGTCAATGGCTCTCTTTGGATCCATTTTGGATTTGTTTTTGATTTGGAAGCTCAGACACCTGCCTTTGTGAGGAGGCAGTTGGAGTTTCAGGATGGCTGTGGCCCCACTTTGGATTCCCAGCTCTGGGCATCAATTCTCAAATCCAGCTGAGCCACTTGTGTGAAAACAGCCAAACCCTCTTATCACAGTGGGTCTTGGATGGCTGTGGGAAGAGCCTGCTGACAAAGGGACATGCTGCACTTGGAAATAAAATTACCTCAGAGTGTTCACCCTCTCTTTTGCCTTCCCAGAGACACTTGCTGTGACTTTTCTCCAACCACTATTGTTGTAAAATTAGGCACACATCTAGGTTTGAGATTCTTGTTTGATTTGTCTGCGTGCAAATTCTTGCAAACATAGCCCTTAAGCATTTGCTGTGAAGGTCTCTAAAGGCAAATCCAGGAAGGGTTTTCCTTTCTCATTGATGGGGGAGAGAAATTTTTTTCAAAGACACTGTAGAATTTCTGTTATTTCTGCTTCATTAGGGGAAAGAAGCATCGAATATCTGACCCTGGAGCCTTTGCTTTCTCCAGATGTTTGCTTTGCACACAAATAATCTGCATGAAAGCAACAACTGCTAATTCAGTGGCCAAAGTGCATCAGGACCCTAATCTAAAACCTCCCAATCCATCCAGCTGTCTGGCATTTGCTATTATAGGGCACCAACAGAGAAATGAGGCTGTGGCTTTATCACTGCACCCTGGGTGACAACTTGATTTTCTGCTTTCACCGCAGGCAGCAGCAGCCCAACATGATGGGGCTGTTAATTTGTGCATTTCATGGTGTCTGTCAGGGGGCCGGGAGAGGAGGGTTTCAGGGGAAGGGAATGGAGCATGTCCCAGCCTCGGAAGCACCTGTCTGCATTGACGGCACAGAGCACTTCTTATTAGCGTGCAGGTCTCTAAATGCAGCCCCGGGATGACAGCCTGGCATTCCCAGCACCCACACAGTGTGACAGGCGCAGGCAGCCGGTCCTATTGTTTGCCCTTGATGAGCATGTCATTAATGGAAATGGAAGAAAGTGAGGGCCACATCAGTATTCAAATAGCCTCCATCCTCTCTGCCATTCACCCGCCTGGCTCAGGCGGCTGCAGATTTCCTTCTGCAGCTCCACTTACACGTTTTCACAGATTTATTCCCATTGCATACAAATCCCCTCCATGTGGCTCCGGCCCCAAGCCCCCCCATTCCCCTCACACGCACAAGCATGTTCTCCAGCACCATTTGATCCACCAAAAATAAAGTGGGTGTTCTTTCCCCTTCCTCCCTGTTTTGTGAATTGCTTAAGTGCCATTACCAAATACTTGCTATTTACAGTCCAGGAAATGGAAGGTGCTATTTATTTAAACTTGAAGCACCAAACAAGGGGCTGATATATTGTTTGTAATGTCCTCGTTTGCGCACAAGCAGCTATTGATGCTTGTCTGAGTGACCACTTTTTCTGCAACGCATTGCAATATATTTGGTTTGGAACATTTCACCTAGTAGGTATGAAGTAAGAGGATTGCAGGCAAAAGGAGAAATAACTAAAAAATCCATACACCAACTTAATGACAATATTACTGAAAACAACATTAAAGTCATGCTGTTCTCCCTCAAAACCTTTTCTCAAAGTTCTGTGCTTTAATAACAGCCAGAGCATGGATACCTGAAGACAAATGGCCATCTCACTGGAGTACACCATCTTAGGCTGCCAGTACCCCTTTGATCTTGCATGTACAGGGTGAACTCTTTGGGGGCAGGTGGTGTGTTTACCTTCTGTATTTTAATGCATGGACCACAGCAGAACACAGGTTGACAATTAGTGCTCCTGAGCAGTCCAGCAAAACAAATAACACAATATCATACTGCTGGTGTGAAGAATGTACCTTGAACATGCTGGCATCTGGCCAGATCTTAAATGTATGTTTTTGTCCTTTAGTTTTGTGTTAGTCTGTTTCTGTAATAATATAATTAGTGCTCACAGGGGAGGCTATTGACACTACCACCAGGATCAGTTTGCTCTTTGCAGTATTTCCAAATCATTCTCGTTACACATCCAGCTTGCAGGTTGATGTGGTACCCCTTGCCTTTTGTCTGCTCTTGTCCTCTCCAACCAGTAATTTAACGTCAGAACTAAAGCTCTCTCCACTAATAAAAGCTTAGAGCCAAAAATGAATGAACATTGCTGGGTGATTTCCAAACCTTAGAACATTTTGTAGTCCTGTTTAACCCCAAGCGATGATGGAGAAAGTGAGCCCAGAGATTTTCCATGTCATTTCCAAATCATTAGTTAGTTCCAAAACTACTAGCAAAAGCAGGCCTGTTACAAAACATTTTGATAAGCAAAACCACTGCCACCTCATACTGTCTTTCCTTACACTCCCCCCAGCAGAGCTCTAGACTCAGAAATTCTTCTGGGATGTAGATAGGGTTGGTCCTGGATGTGTTTGCCCTCAAAGGTGCTTTTCTTCCCCTGGTGACTGTGGGGAGTGCCCCAGCACTCTGTTCCCTGCAGCTTGGGTCCTGGAACAAGTGCAGTGGTGGCATCTGTCTGGTTTTGGCTGTGATCTCTGGGAGCAGGATGGTGAAATATTTGGGTTGCCACTTAGGAGCCAAAGGTGCATCCCAGAATGATGACCTTTGTGAGCATGAATGTGTTCTTTTGTCTTGGCTCCTACTGCTTCCCCTGCTCTTCTTCCTTTTGCTGACCTGTTTGGTTTGCAGAACACAGGTTGGGTCTCACCTTTTTTGCACTTTGTGCAAAAGCACTCTGATTTCAATAGGAACCTCTAGGTGTTGCTGTGATATAAATAATAATTGTCTTTGGGCATTAATTCAAAGAGGGCAGTTGAAGTTGAGTGAGACCAAGAGCAGAAACCTATAAGTTCTCTTGTTTAAAATGATTAATAATTTCTGCTTGTTTAATAATTCAAGAAATTGCAGAAAATGCATTTTATCAGGCTGCTTTCAGCTCAAATTAAAAGAAAAAAAAAGAGAAAGACTTTTCCATTGTTTCCATTGGCAGGCAACCAAAGACCAGTCTTTCTTCACCAGAAATACATCCAGAAGTGGCTGTGAGGATATGTTGAAAACTTTAAGATTAAAGCCAGCTGTGGTGTTATGGCAAGTCAAGTACTCTCCTCCTGGGTCATAGCCACAAGCAGCATCCAAACAAAACTAAGGGGCAAGTAGCTCACCTAGAAAAAGCATAAAATTTTCAAAACTGGTATATCAAAACATTGTATTCTAGAAACCAAAATGTTACCATCTTGAATATTAGTGGAGGAGAATTTAATGTGGCAGCCATCCTGGAACAGCATCTTGCACAATGTACATATCAGGGACAACAGAAACAAATTAAGAAAAATACTAAATCCTATTCTGGAGGAATTTGCTACTTTTCTGCTTTTAAAACTAAGCCCCTGTAATTCTAAAAGTAATTTGGAAGATGTGACAGCTATACATCTAATGTGGCACCGGGAGGTAGAACTTACAAATGGAGAACAGATTACCACAGAAAAAGTATATGGGACACATTTTCAGAAACAATGAGTAATTTTAAATGCATTATACATTACTGGAAACTAACCTGATTTTCTCAGTTCAATGCATAGTCCTGTAAGAAGCAAATCCCTGGCCCATCTTCTGTTGGACACCATAAAAGCTGAAACCAATGAGATGGATATGTCTATATCCAGCTGTACCCAATGGCTTGCAGGTTGCTACAGCCATCTGATTGCAAGCTTGGCCAGGAATGTCATTATCTCAAGCAGACTTTATCTCTTGAGGTGAGGTTGTGGCTCCTGCATTTGTAACACCTTGACTTGTCAAAGAGCTGTCCATACTGTGCTTTATTGCTTAGCCCTCCTATGAATTCGGTGGAAATCAGAAGTTGTCAATAATTTGTTTTCTTTGTGTTTGAACAAGTCAGAGGTGGATTTTATCTTTGGCAATGCAACTTAGAGATTTTGTGAATGACACCCAAAGGACAGGTGTGGATTTGTCATCTGTGGAGCAGATCTGTGCACATACAACAGTGCACCATGAGCGAGAGGACTATTTCCCAATCAGTATGTAGTTTTTTAACTTACCAGGCTTGTAGGCTTTTTTCTTCAGGGAAGATATCATTTTCCCTGTGTAAACAGCTTTGTGATGCACAGGTTATGCCACTCCTTTAGGTAACATGCAAACTGTTATTGCAATACCTAAAAGACCCTTGGGAAGATCATTGAACAGTGTGTTCCCCACGTCCAGGATGAATAGGAAGTAATGTAGGAAGGCTGGGTTTAGACACACAAAAGTTATCTGACACTGGGGACAGGGCAGTCACAGAACAGCTGAATGGAGAGGTTGTGGAAGTTCCAGAACTAGAAATCATTATAAGTTAGGTAAAGAATCCGTCAGGATGACATACAGTACAGCTTTAGGACACAGAGAAGATGATTTCCAGTCCTTTTATTTTTTCCGTGAATGTGTAAGGAATATTTCAAATCTAGTTGATCTTTCATCCTACATACCCCTTGATTAAGTTTATATACCTGGACCATATCACTAGGGAGCAAAAACCAGTATGTTCAATTTCTTTCTGCTTGGGTCTTTTCTGTGCTCTCATCTCCTGGCCAAGTGTCTGCCTTTCTTTTTCTTTGGTCTGTGAAGTAGTCAAACACACAATTATGAAGATGTGGAGTTCCATAAATTATGAATTAAGATTACCTACTTTACGATACTCAGATTATTGCTACTAAATGATACACATCACAGTAACTGTTTTTTATACCACTAAGTGCTGCTAGCTCCTGCCTTAACAGAGGAGAAACATATCCTGCACTGGTTCTCTGTAGCAAAATACCTGCCTATTTTGCTTATCAGAAATATATACTTCTCAGAAGGTGCAAAATCCTTTTACAGAACAATTAAAAAGTAGCATAACACTGTCCCAATTGCTAATTTTCTTAATTCACCTATTTACTCTTGTTGCATTCCATCATGTCTCTCTTGACAACACAGCTGAGCTGCCCTTCCTTCTCTCCTTATCAAAGCAGTTCTTCATAGCTTGGCACCCATTTTGATTGCTTCAGCTTTTCTGTGCATTTTTCCATTCAAAATGTTGCAGTTTATTTACCAAGCTTGTATTTGATATGTTTGAAGGAAAAAATAAGTACAAATCTGTTCTTTTTTAAAAGAACCAGGCAGATATAACATCACTCACTTTGCCTTTTTTAAAGTACTTCTTTTAACCATGAAGAAATTTCCAGTGACCCTTAAAAGTTGTTGGTTTTAACAGAGTATTTTCCTCAAGGACTTCATCTTTGCCTTCAATTTCATAATATTTGGAGCACATTCATCCATCTTCTCTTACTAGTTTTTTCCTTCTGGAGTTCTCATAGCTGTAAACAGAGTTTTCCAGGAAGTCTCACTTCACTGCTCTACTTCTGAAGGCAACTCCTTGGATCAACTAGCAGAACACAAAGGAAAGAGAAATATTAAAACTGTTGCCAGTGCAATGCTTCCAGCATTCTCCCTGGATGGCTTCTTCCCAGCATCCTAAAGTAAAAACCATAGTGAGCAACGGTGAGACTGGTACTGTGCTTCAATATCTGGATTCACCTTTTAGGGGGAGAGTATAGTTGTAATAACTGAAAATTTGTCCTTTATTTTCTCTTCACGTGCTTTGAAGTGAAAGTTGCTCTGAAGTGAAAGTTGCTTCCCATTTGGTTCTTCATTTCAGCTGCAAGAAGTTAATGGGTTTATGTAGTGAGTTCCCACAGAGCAGCTCTGTCACTCCCATCCTCATCTGGCAGGTGATACAAAATATAACAAAAGGCTCATGGGCTGAGATTAGGACAGGGAGAGCTCACCCACTGTCATGGGCAAAACTGGTTTGATAGGGAAATTAATTTATTGCTAAGCATATCAGAGTAGGGTAATGACACAATAAAAAACAAACCCAAAACTTAAAAAACTTTTCCCCATCCCTCCCTTCTTCCTGGGTTCATCTTCATTCCCTTTTTTCTCTTCCTCCTCCCCACTAGCAGCACAAGGGAATGAGAAATGGGGGCTGTGGCGAGTTCAACACACTTTGTCTTCTTCACTTCTTTCTCTTCAAACTCTTTCCCTGCTCCAGTGTTGAATCACTCCCAAGGGAGATGTTCCTTCCCATACTTCTCCAGTGTGGGTCCTTCCCCAATGTGGGCCCTTCCCCAGTGCATGTCCTTCCCCAGTTCTTCAGAACTGCTCCAGTGTGGGTCCCTCCCGCGGGGTGCAGCTCTTCAGGAACACGCTGCTCCAGCATGGGCACCCATGGGATCACAAGCTCTGCTAGCAAACCTGCTCCAGCGTGGGCTTCTGATGGGATCACGGTTCCTTTGGAGACATTGACCTGCCTCAGCAGACTGCCTGAGGTCTTCTGGGGCTGCAGGTGATCTCTGCTCCACCATGGTCCTCCATGGGCTGCAGGGGCACAGTTGCCTCCCCATGCTCTGCACCAGGGGCTGTGGGGAAATCTCAGCTTTGGTGCCAGGATAATCTCCTGCCCCTCGTTCTCCACTGACCTTGTGTCTGCAGAGTAGTTCCTCTCACATAATCTCGCCCCTCTCTGGCGCTGCCGTTGCTCTTGGGCAGTTTTTCCCCACTTTTGAATACGTTATCCAGAGGTGCTGCCACCGTGGCCGATGGGCTCGGCCTTGGGCAGCCACAGCTCCGTCCTGGAGCCGGCTGGCACTGGACCCTTTGGACACAGGGGAAGCCTCTGGTAGTTCCTCACAGAAGCCACCCTGGTAACCCCACACTAACAAAAGCTTGCCACACAAACCCAATAAGGTTTGGCTGAAAAGCTCTTGCTTTCTCTCCTGCACCTGCCCACCCCCTCTAAACTGATATGTTTTCTTTATGTTTTCACAGAAATTCCATTCATGCTAATACACGTATGGAAGAGCCACAGGGACAGAGGTGATATCATTATGGCACAATACCCAAATGTGGGAAAGGACAGGCAGCTTTAGGAACAATGGCAAAATTTTCAAAGTGGTCACTAGACAAATCTGAATCAGAAATTAAGTGTCTTTACTGCTTTTACTTTTCAAAGAAAAATAGTATGTGTTATTCAGATTTTTGTGACATATGTACAGGTCTCTGTGTTACCCATATGAAAACATATTTCTTACAGCCCGAGGTGTGAGAAAAGATGGTTTCTCCACTTGTATTTACAATCAAGATTAGAAGTGTGGACTTGAATGTTTTTGAATGTATGTGTATATAGTTTAGGGGTTTTAGTGCTTTTGTGGAATTTTAAATAAAAATTTTTGTGCCTCATACCTGTTATACTGGCTCCTTTTACATTATATGTCTCCTGTGTCGTCTCATGAACAGGAGTGGTTTTGCCTTCAGTTTTGTGAAAAATGTACAGCCGGGGTAGGCATGGTGGTTTTTTTAACAGAAGGCAAAACAAGGTTCCATAAGAAGCTGGAGGTCCATTTTTCTGTGTATACATATATTTCTTGTCAAACTCATCCAAGTGCCTTGCTGTTTACTTCTTGAGAAGTAAACCAGAGAAAATGATAGACTTGATAGCACAATCCTGTCATGAGGAAGGCTTCTTCTGGAAGATGATCAGCAGAGATTCTCTTGTTGTGCTGCAGGTCATTTGTTATGATTTTTTTTGTCATATCTTTGGTATTTTGCATGTCTTGAAAGCAAGTGAGCCACAGTTTTGTCCTCTTTCTTCTGGATTTTTGCCTTATTTAAATACTAAATGCATATGTAAACATCACCTTTTTTAAAAGAAAACCCTATGTTTGAATGAAAACTAAACATATTATTTTTTTCAAATCATACATGGAATATCGCCCTCCTCATTATATTGTGTTTTTTTTCACTGACTGTAGTCCTGTATTCTGAAATACCCTGATATTCCTGTACTCTGATATACCCTGATATTTATTTTTAATGAGATGCACTTCTGTTCTTTCACTGCTTACTAACACTTTAATTTGAGAGGGTGTTTTTGCTAGCCCTGCAAATATCCAATGTTCTTTCCAAAGTCAAGTCCATTTCCTGCAGCAACCTTGCTTTGACCTATTATCAGTTATATCACAAATTATTCAGTCTCTAATTGGTTCATCTTTTAACTACAAATTCACATGACTTAGCTTTATTACACAGCTCTGTGTCAAGCTTATGTGGATTAAAGGAGTCTCACAATTTTAAGGAACTTTCTCTAGCTGCTTGTACTTCCCTTCATTTTTCTACTAGGATGTATCATTAGAGTTGTTAATATTAGGTTTTGTTTTCATTCCTGAAGATCTTCATTGTGTTTTAGGCATAATGTGGAACTTTTTTCAAAACCTAACATTACTTCAGCATGTAAAGTATGAGCATAGCAGTATGGAAGATCTTCCCTTCTCCAGTTTCACTCTGTTTCCTCAGGAAATCTGAAGATGCTGTAGCTTCTTACTCCTTTTAGCCCGACCTTAAACAAAGGGATAAAGTTTGCTTGGTATCTACCAAAAATAGAATTTAATGCTGTAGAAAGTAACTAGCATGCAACACACACATGGGTGGTCAAAGGCTAGGTGCTCTCCCTCTGACCCCTTGCTCTTTTAACACAAGACAAAGACACAGCACCTGTTTACACTATGAAATGGACATCTCAACTAGACAAAAGCCCTACAGAGGAAGAATTTCAAGACAGGCCAGTAGTCACACACACCTATTTCCACTAAACAGGCACCGGAGCCGGACAGCTTGAAAGAACTTGCCTCTCTCCAAAAGCCCCTGTAGAGATTTTTTTTTTTAAATAAGCAAACCAAGGAGTTGTTATCTTTTTCCATACAGAACATTATGTTATCTGCCATACTAATGTTTTGCCTGTTGGTAAGATTCCTACCCTTTATTCAATACATGGCTAGGTCTCTAGCGGCCGCTCAGGATGCACCACAAAAAGGGAGAAAGAGTCTTATCCTTGATGCAGCCACCACCTAAAACAATGCTTGAAGGAGAATAGCTATTCAGTCAGCCCAAGCATCCATTCATATTGCATACGGCTTGTTGTTCTGCAGTCTCTCATCTCTCCATTAATTAATGGTGAAAATGCATATAACTAGGAAAACAGCAAACATAAGCAGGGAATTAATTTATTTTTCATAAATAGAGATTGCCTCATCAGTAGAAAAGCAAAGACCTGAAGTGTCTCTTCATGTTCCAATTTTTGTTCTGAAGCTGCCTGTTCCGTTGCTTTCTCATCTCTTCTATTTAAACCAAACAACAATCAATTGATTATGACATTAAAAAAATATTGTGGCTGAGGAAGAAAGTACTTTTGAGAGAGATTCAGGTCCAGCAGCTGGAAATAAGGGGAAAAAATTGGGACTACACCAGTCTAATTGGTTTTGTTGTAGAACAAAATTAGCTGAAGCCAAAGAGCAGTAAAATGCACTCACCTTTATTGTACGCATTTGAAGCTGTGCTAAATGGAATGGGGAGAAAAAATCTGCTCTTTGCTCATGGCACAAGGCATATATTAGAAAATAAAAATAATTAGTTGTAGAAACAATTGAATTGTGCAAAGTGTTTTGCCTGGATTCCAGGAATGGTGGCTTTAATGAGGCCCTACACTTCACAAATGCTAAAGCCCTTCTTAAAGGAGGTTTAATAGGATATTTTTACTTTCTTTCAGCTCTTTGTCCTCAAAGTGTACACATTTTATTTAAGCAAGTTTTACACAATTCATCTTCTCTACCTGATGAATATGCTACTAAACATACAACAGCTCCCTATCAGATCCTCACACAAGAAATCTGTGGCCTTCAAATCAAATCAGAGGCCTATTTGCTTCTTCTGCTCTGCATTACAAAAAAGGATTTTAATTAACCAAGAGACACAGTTCCCACCGCCCATGAAATGCAACTGGAATCCCAATTTCTTAGCTACACCAAAGAGTAATTAACTTCTGGGAAACAATGTTTAACAAGCTACTGCTGACTGGAGTTGGAATATGACCTGTCACCATACAGGACCTATATGATGGGCTTTATTCTTTGGGTTGTGAAGATAATGGTTGGACTTCAAAGATGTGTCCTGTGAAAAGGGGAGAGCAAACAAAACCATGCCAGAGTTGCATTGCATCTTCAGGATTATTCTGCTTTGCTTGACTTCAGGGCAAGCTTGAGGCACAGATGGGCCATCACCTCAACAGGTACCAAAAATGTGAAGTCTACCATTAGAGTAAGTGCTGCCATAACCCCCCTAATACCAGTATTGGGTCCTAATGCTTCAGGCTTCCTTGATCTTGTATAGGTAAGCAAAAATGAAAAAAAAAAAATCTCTGTTACATTTTCATCCACTTAGAAAATATAATGGAAATAATTCTTTTAACACCTGAAAACAGAGTGTGAGAAGAGGGATGTTGGTGTTGATGTGGCACTTTTCTTTCATTTTTTCCTGCTTAACAATACTATTTGTTGTTTTTGTTCTTTCTGATACAAGAGACGAGGATAAAATAATTTCAGGGCAGGAGAATAATTTCATGGTCTAATATCCTGTCAATTTCTGGAACAGTTTGCCCTGAGTTGAAATCCAGGGGGATGTTCATACCTTTTTTAAAGATCCTTTCAAAAAGTGCATATGAGTGTGGGTGGATGGGTGGGTGGGAGTGGGGGTGTGTATGTGTTTGAAGTGGCTTGAGGGG